>CALSBV010000001.1:1244416-1312048 GCA_943590825.1 Bovichtus diacanthus | reverse complement strand
ATGTGAAATGTGAAACAAAATAAAACATCTTTATGAAACAGCAGATGATGCTGGTAAAAGAAAAGGGTTGATGGTTTTATGGTATAGCTGTGTTTTGATAGGCTGTCTTTCCTCAATGTTGCTAGTAGTTTGTTCAACTCTAAATTACAGTTTTATCACAAAAGCTCTTGATGAGGGTAAAGTGAAAGATATTTCATTTGCAGAATAGCACCTGCAGTCTTATTTAGGCTATTACCTAAATAAACTATGTCCCAGGAAACCATATTAGAGGTGTCAGTTCTTGAATGTCATTTGCCGCAGACCTGCATAAAAGAAAAATCAATCCGTTATGCAACCAGGCATAGTATCACTGCATAGGTTGAGAAGGGGCGGCAGTAACCCCGAGGTAAGAGAGAGAGAGGCATGAGAATGAAAGGTCAATACACTACAGACAGCACTGAAGCTGGTGGTTGCTTTCACTCTTCATTGTTCATTATTTAGTGTATAAAATGTCACAAAATAATGATCAACACACATTAGCAGAGGTCAATGGGATGGGCTTATTTCATCTGGACCTTGATTCATTATTTACAATTAAGTTTATAAAGATTTCGGAACATTTTAACCTTTAATGAAAAAAAAGAAAATAAATATCTATATCATAATATATAATTGAAGAAGACATAGCCTTGATTGACTGTTATGAGCAGGGCCAATCAAGATCGTGCCATCTGTCTGTGAGGGTTTGATTTTTGATTTTGTTTTAAAATATTATTTTAATAAAAATTATCCTTTGTAATAATAATTTGATGGAACTAACATAAATCTTAAGATTGTCAAACTTACATCCCAAAGCAAGTCAATGTTACTCAGTTCAACATTCAGCCCACTGTATTTGTGATATTAGGCTATATAAATAAACTTGATTTGATTTGACTGTTGATAATGTCATGATCCTGGCTTTTGTTTTTTTTGTTTCCTGTTTTACTTTGTAAAGAACACTCACCTTGTGTCATGTCTTTTTTACTTCTTGTTTTTGTGTGTTTTCCCGCCTTTTCTGATTGTTTGTCCCGCCCTGATTTGATCCTCCTGTGTCTAATCAGTCTGCTGCCCTTGTGCCTTTGCTGCCTCCTCCAGCTGTGTCCTGTTCTTCTGATTAGTTGTCTGTGTGTATACAGTATATACCTGTGCGGCCTCTTGCTGGGAGGTCCAACAGGCTACTCTTAGGATGGCATGCTTAAAAGTGGCTAATAAGCTTTGTGCCTAAGTGGCTTAGAGACTTTCCCAGTAGCTAGCCACCAGTAGCCTAGCTTTCAGCATGCTAACCACCACTCCATAAACCTTGGGATCCTCACTCTGCAGCCTGCCAATCCTTCGGCTCCAGCTGCAAACCCATCGCTGGGAACTCACCTGGCCTTGGGAGGTCCTCGAAGTCTCCATCAACTAACGCAGTTGTTCCAGGCACCATGCTGTCATCTTCAAGTCTGGTCCTCTACCTGAGTCTCCGCTGCCCAGCTCCCCCTGCCAAGCTGCGTCAGTTCGGGTTTGGGTGTCCCCTGCCAAGCTGCAGTGGTCACAAAATTGTCCTGGTGAGCTATTCCAACTTCCCCCTGCATGGTCCCGATTCCAATGGTGGTCCCGCCTCAGTCTGTATCCTTCAGAGGGGCCTTGCCACCTACTTCGTCCTCCAGAGGGGCTCCTCCTTCGTCGCCAAAATCCTGTACAGCCCTGGACGTCTGGTCGCCCTCCTGTCATTCCCCCAGAGCAGCTCCGCTTGTCTGGTCGTCCTCCTGCCATTCCCCCAGAGCAGCTCCACCCTTTGGTCCTGTCTCCTATTCAGATAAAACTTTTGGCCAAGCTCCTAAGCTGCCCCTGTGAGTTACCTTGCTCTGCCTCTGCCCTGCCCCCAGACCTTCTGCCTGAGGAATCTTGCTCAGTTCATGTCCAGCTACCTCCTCCTTGGTTCCCTGGCCAATTTGCCACTTGGTGTGTGAAACCAAAAGTTGAGTCATTTTTACCGTCTACGTTATGTCACTACATGTTATGTCCATAGTTATATAAACCCAAGCCATGATCTTCTTTCTAACCCTAACCAAGTTTTGTTGTTGGCTAAACCTAACCACAACACTTTCAAAACTTTACCCAGGCGCGAACATTCGATGTCAAGAGACTACAGAAAAGGAATCACTGGATGTGGATATGGGTGTAGTGGTGGACACTGTATCTGCACAGGTTAAACACATTCTTAGTCTTTTTAAAAGGCTGAGAATCCAGGACAATCCATCACACTCCTCTCAGCTTTCAGTGTTAATCAGAAGGAACCCAAGCATGAACCAACTGCTTTTCTGTTCAGCTTTTTTGATTACCCTAATAGTTCATTAACTACTGTACTTCATCGGCCATGCAACATCGGCTTGCTTTTATAGATCCATCAGGTACAGTTTAATAAAATTTGCAAGTTTTATTTATAACTACTCTACTTGACTGTGTAATCTCGGATTTGTTTCACTTAGTCCCCTCGGGGCACCTGCCGGTAACATAATTTCTTCACATGTATAATATCTTTAATTTCAACTTTGCATTTTATTTAGATCAATGCGCACTTTGCTTTACTAATGACCCTTAATCATTACACACAACATTTGGGCATGTATCTGTAAAGGCATGCCATACCAATAAAAATCATGCACCCATAAAATGGAAGGAACAGTTACTCTGTGTGCTTTCCTATCTCTCACCTGTCCTCTGAATGTTCCCATCCAGACTGCATCGACATCTTATGGTCTGATGCAAATATTGTGTTTTTCAGAGACCAATATCTACTTTGAAATATCGCATTTTTCACTAAGGCACTATGAGAAGTCAATATTTTATTTACATTTTCTGCCTGCTGTGAAATTCCCTCCCTCAACATGAAGAGAATTGTTTCCTTTTATTCATTCATGCATCTTTTATAACACTGTTTAGGGACATTTTGCATCCTTGTTCTACATTTGGTATACAAGTCAGGTGCAGTCTGCTCTGTCATTGTGAACTATGTGATAACCTATGACTTCCAAGAGTTGATCAGCTGATGAACCACAACTTCTTTAATGTGTATGTTTACACTTTTGTTTGAAAAAGCCATTGTGGCAACAGGAGATGGTTTCCATCAAGCATTGTGTTGAGTTGAACAACTGTCATTTTGGTAATTTAAACTGGCCATTGATTTAACTGGATGCTGGACTTTTAATTAAACCCTCTGAATCAGAAGATCCACTTTGATTAACTAGCCTTATACATATAGATGTTTCGACAGTGTTGGGATTGTAACAAATACTTAAACTTTTTTTAACTTGTGCGTTTCCCCATTTAGTTTGGTTTGTTTAGGCTGTTGTGAAAGCTGTCGATGAAACTCTGGTGCAGACTAAAAAAACAGAAAACAAGACCTCCTGAAAAGGAGCAGACCAATTACAGGATTTTATGACAGATATGTGAATTTGTCGGGGAAGTGATTCTGGTAAATGCATATGGCACTTTTATTCAAAGCCCTTTAGAATTTGCCTCTCATTCACACACACCGATCAAAGTGGGCCACTATGCAACCTGGCCAAACTATTGGGAGAAATTTGGGGCTCTGTGTTTGACTCAACCTTTGGATATTTATGATTTGCTCTGCCTGCCGAGCCACAGCTTTGTGATACCAGAGAAGATAAGTGAATACATCAGGTTTAGTAGAGAGCTGCCTGACCTACTGTCAATCAAATACATTTGACTTCCCCACGAGGCTCCATGCTGCACTGATGATGCAAGATGACATCAACAAAAGTGTCCAATCAGAGTTAGCTGTCAGTCCATATGACTTCATGTTTACTCCTCTTGGTTCGTTTGTTGACAGTCACTGTTAGGAAAACTAGCATGATTTTATTTTAGACTGAAAAAATCAAGACAGGCCTTCACATATGTGTCACCAATGTAATATATGCACTTTAAAAAATATATAGTTTTCTCTTAAACTATCATTTGAAGAATTAAGAAAACAAGCAATGACTAATCCATTATTTTACAAGAGACTAATGTGGCAATTCTATATAAGATTACTCCTGATTACCATTTTGCACCTCCCAAGCGACAGCTCAGCTATCACACACAATGTTGGCAGTCATAAACTGTCATGACACTTAATTTTGTTCCATGAAGAATTTCTTGGCACATTATTGACATGGAAGTTATGGGGCTTTGTATGGAGAGCTTCCAAAGCTTTGTGTGGATGTGCTGATTACCTCCAAATTTAAATTCTACCCAAAGGAGAAAGCTGCCATGGGGCAAAGGCAAAACCCCTGGCATATGGCACAAATCTGCACTGTTGATGTAGAACTGTTGAAGATGAACTCGGAGAATATAGGACCACGAGAGGGCTCCTTTGAAGGATGCGTTCTGTTATATTAGGTTGGGAAAATTGGAAAGCACTTGACAGATTCCCTTGATCTCCACTGACTTTCATCAAAGGTTCTGGACTGTATAGGACGATAGTGGGATTATTTTTGAGTGTTTGTAGGATTTGGAGCTGAATTAGTTCTGTTTTAAGAACACAGAGTGCCTTCTTGCCATTCAACACTACATTTGTCCAGAACGTACTTACGACTGGGCAGTTGGTATAGGATTATAATGATGTGTAGATGGAATCAGATCACTATGAGACCTTCGGATGCAAAATGCCCTGGACTATGCCTAATAAGCGCTGACTGGAGTGATTTGAATTACCACTTTTAAAATTCAATTACAGTTGTGGGTGAGGCATTGATAGACTAAAGTTCTTATTTCCAAATCATAATCATGAAATTGTGCTCAGCCAAACAGTTTTCCTAACAATTTCCCAGCATGACGCTCATGAATATTTGAGAGAATCACACAGGGGCAATCACAGGCCCTGTTAGGTGGAAAAGACAAAAAGGTTGAACACAGGCTGAAACTTTGTTGAGTCCGTCATGTTCATCTTAATGAGGCCACTGATTTGCCTTTTTAAACTGTGATTATCATGTTAATATTTATCATAATGACACCATCTGAAAAGTGATCACATGTTCTTTAAATAAACAAAACATGACATTTTGTGTCTAAATGCCATCTTAATAAAAATTTAATTGACATCACTGATTACAGTAATTAATACTCAGCATTGCTGTATGATAAGAAATAGATGGTAATTTATGTTAAATCCTCTATTTAGCATTTATTATCAGTAAATAAACAATTAATACATAGTTTATATCCTTGTAATAACTTATTACATTTTTTATTTATGTATTTACATGTTTAACTGTTTGTGCAAATGAACAGTACAGGGGGTAGAATATATAGTTATAGATGTGTTTTTAAAAAATACTAAATTCATCTGATTAGCATGCATTTACTGTTTATACATCGGTTATGAATTCTTCATTTATGTCCGTTGATAAAATGTCCTCACATCTGCTTACAACTACATTATAGTGTGCTGGAAAGCCTTTTATAAGCAGTTTATATACTGTGATAAGCATGATCCCCATCCTCCTTCTGTGCCCATGCAACTGTCCAGATGGTTTCAAAATATAGATAGTAACTGTGGGCAGTCAAACCTACAGGAATCACAGTTTGCGGGCGGAACCAAAGTCAAAGGGAGGGCTTGCACTGAATCAGCACGACAGTCTGTGGGGCCTTTTAATAGTGTGAGGAATAGTTCTGACACCTACATAGTCTGATATCTCTTTCTGAGAGCAACTGTACCTATCATCATAACAAACACGGATACACATCCATCACTAATGAGCTCAAAAACCTAACCAACACATATATGGGGGGAATTGAGAACTAATGCCGCCGAGTCGACACTTACTCGCACTCAATGTGGTGTCACTCAACTCAGTGGTCAGAGGATGTTCACGCTTGTATGCAAGTTTGAAAATGTAGGGATGAGCTCTTGCTATGTCTTCTTGTTGTTTGGCTTGTTCGTTTTTTTAACATTTTGTTTAGTTGCTCTAGTTGTTTCATCGTGTCTGTCTATGATTGCCACTGATTGAATGTGTTCATTCAGTTTATTATTATAACATGTCTTTAAAAAAAATGTAATCTAAATATTAGGCTATAATATTGTCAAGCTAAATGAGGAAAAAATGCAACGCACAAATGTATACCTGCTTCACACACAGATGCAGTACAGACAGGTTGTTTTGTAAGCTGTGGTTTTTCAAAGAGGAAAAAGCAGATCTGCACCTGATCCCTTTTCTCTGAGCTGCTACAACCAGTATACACTGGTCTACAAAATCCCATTTATCAAATCTTTTCAGTCAATTTGTTCCTCAGACTAACTCTCAGATAAGCTCCAGGCATTACAATTAGAAACACCTCCAAACCAACGGTTGAATGCACTTATTGCTGCAACTTGCAACAAAGCTAAACGGGCCCAGTTTGAATATTGTTTTGTGTCAGGTGAGTCTGAATTGTTGTAACTTCAGCATTTAAAGCTGAATGAGAAACCTAACCAAGGTCAGGTATGTGATACAGTATAGTATGGTTCTGTATGCATTCAATAGCTACACTCCTGGGGACTATAGGCAGAAAAATATACTGAATTGCTATTCTCTATAATCTAAATACATAAAAAGATTGTGATTGGCACACTATCTGCCTCAGTAGGAAAGTACTGCTATCAATACTGCCTTCTATACGTGCATATCATCCAACTTTATTCTAGTGCCTCCACTCCTTGATTATGTATATGAATGACTGGAACTCCTGCTGTTCCTTCATCACACTACTCCTAACACTTAGAGTGGTGGGTCTCATCCCTAAGATTACTTATGTATTGCACTATACTGTATCATATTTATAGCCAACAGCCGACATTAACAGCATGGATCATCTCATATTCTAAACAGTATAAATGAAAACTGTAGAATCCTACATGCTTTAAAGGTTACAGGTGAAGTTAGGAGATGTGTCATAAGTATTGTATTGCCATTATTCTCTTGATACTGAAGGAATGAAAAATGCCTTACATATTTTTTTTTTTTCAACAAATATTGAGAAATCTCTTTTGTATACACGTCAGTATATACAGTATATCATTAACACACGTTCTCATTCCAATTCCCCATCCCTGGCTTAAGTTCACATCCAAAAATATATTTTTCTCCAGAGATAACTGCCGCTCTATTCATTTTTAAAAAAAATGTTTAATTTATAATTTTTTTTTTTTGCAGATACAGACGCAGCACAGAGCAACTTCGCGTTCTGTAGCAGGCACCTGGACGCTGCCCTCAGTGTGGAGGAACACATGGTGCCGTTCTACAGGCATAGATGTGCGGTCAGAGTTGCTTAGTGGACTATAATCACTGTTATTATTTCACACTTTCACACACATCCTCTAGAGTATGCCCCCCGATCATTTCACTGCACATATTGAGAAATATGAGTATGTGACAAATAAATTATTGAATCTTCAATCTTATGATATTGCTTTAATCTAAGACAGTTGAATACGTTTGTGGGGCAAATTCCGTCCATTTTTCTTTTCTTCTTTATTGCTATCTTAATAATGGCAACCGAACATGCCTTATTTTCAAATTACGTTAGAAAACAAAGCTCCATGAATGAACATTTGCTGTATTAACAATGTATTAAATGACAATTTATAATAAGTCGATAAGAATGACTAACCCGCAGACAATAATGATCTGACTTAGCAGTTCCCCTCTGCTCTACAAAGCTGTCTAGCCTGTTTTAGCTAATTATTTTGGTTTTACTGCTCACAAACCAAACTAAAGAACCAGCTATTTTACCTGGGAGATGATGGAGCCAAAAAAGAGAGCAGAATCAGAATCAGAATTCGGTTTATTGCCAAGTAAGTTTTCACATACAAGGAATTAGCTTTTTTTGTATAATGGTGCATACATAAACACAGTCAGAGAAATTCAAATGTAAAATAAGATATAAATAAAAAAATAAAAAATCATACTATGTAAATAAAATATGTACAGTATATCTGAATTAAAAGTGGAAAAAAGTGGCAGTATTGTTCAGAAATGTGCAAAATAGTCAGAGGCATGTGCAAAGGTTCACAGTACAGAGTATGAGGAAGAGTTTGTAGTGTATAGATATACGATCACAAAGATGTGCGTTAATGTAACGCATACATTAGGGGAGAGACTCAAACAGTTTGTTTCCAGGCTGGGAGGGGTCGGCCACAACCTTTCCCGACCGCCTCAGGGTCCTGGAGGCGTTCAGGTCCAGGAGGGATGGCTGATTGCAGCCAATCATCTTCTCCACAGAGCCAATGATTGGCTGCAGCCTGCCATTGTCCTTGGCTGTAGCTGCAGTGTACCAGATGGTGATGGAGGAGGTGAGGATGGACTCGATGATGGCAGTGTAGAAGTTCACCATCGTTGTCTTTGGCAGGTTGAACTTCTTCAGCTGCCGCAGAAAGAACATCCTCTGCTGTGCTTGTTTGACGAGGGAGCTGATGTTCTGCTCCCGCTTGAGGTCCTGGGTGGTGATGGAGCCCGGGAAGATGAAAGACATCACAGTGTTGCTGAGAAGTCACACAGGGGAACGTGTTCTTTAAAAAAAATCCACCATCATCTCCACTGTTTTAGTTGTTCTGACTGCACCAAGTCACCAGATGGTCAATCTCCCACCTGTAGGCGGACTCATCCCCACAAGATGAGCCCAATGAGGGTGGGGTCGTCCGCAAACTTCAGGAGCTTGACGGACTGGTGACTGTTGGTGTACCGGGAGTAGAGCAGAGGAGAAGAATGCAGCCCTGAGGGGAACCGGTTCTGATGGTCCGGGAGGTTGAGAAGTGTTTTCCCAGCTTCACGTGCTGCTTCGTGTCAGACAGGAAGTCTGTGATCCACCCACAGGTGGAGTCGGGCGTGTGCAACTGGGAGAGCTTGTCCTGCAGTCCAGCCGGGATGATCGTATTAAAGGCACAGCAAATAAGAGAGGGAAATGTCACATTCTACATTCATCGCATGGACAAAAGCGACACTTTAAATGCATGTATGTGTAAACACGCAACTGTTATCATGTTAGCTTCACTTGAAAAAAATTGTTCTTTTAGAAATTGCAGCTGTTGAGGGGAGGCGTGTTAAAGCATTTTAACTCACTAGCTGCAAAAGGTAGGGAAGCTCAGTTAAAGTAATTCTGAATAATTTAAAAAGATTCTTTCTGCTTTTTTTTCCACATTTTTGTTTTAAGATAATTGAAAATGACCAATAATCCAACACGACACTCACATTTTACTTCACATTTGATAATTTTCTTCTTAGTTTTACTCTCCTGCTGTTCCAGTGTTCTATCTGCTCTACTCTGTCGGTGAGAGATTGACTCCCAGCTTCCCTGCATGAAAGAACTTCATTACACCAGAATGAAAGGAAAAAGCAGGAAGTGTTTCTACTAACCCTTCACACCAGGCAACCATCTTTTCAACAAACCCTTTTTGAAGAGACAGTAACAGTCCATCATGACCAAAGCCATCTGTTACCTCAACAGCTTCTTCCCAAGAGATGTCACCACACTTAAACAGTCCATTCCTACTAACCTTCCACACACCCTGGAAATCTCATTTATTTCTTTAACGCCTCTAGAGAGGTGGCTTTTTTTTAAATTATTATATAAGATGTTATTTTGTTGTTGCTGCCTAAGCATTGTCTGCACATTATTATTAAGTACACTTTGCAAACTGGTCCTCTTCTCTACCTCAACTGCAGGATTTGAACAGCAATTCCATACACTACTTAACTATTTCTGTATCAGGACACACTGATCCAGTTCTTAATGGAAATACTGTAGAACTGAAAATATTTTCTGCTGCCTATTGTGATTCTTACACTATCAACTTGCATTGAGATACCATGATGCTGATATGTCTCTTCACTACGAATACCTGAGAGTACAATTTCTTGATAGACTGTATTGTGCGCAAACCATCATATCTGCACACATACAGGGGTTTACAAAAACAACTGCAGTTTCGCATAAATCGTCCAGTGTCACCAACCCAAAAGCCACAGATTTAGTGTTAGAAAAATGCTGTGAAACTGATAATCATAGTTTGATTGAGATATATACTTGACTAAATCTATCTTTAATAGCTCATTCAGAAATTCAATAATCAACAATAATAATTCCAACTCTGCCAATGACCATTTTCCTAAATATATATATGTGTGTGTGTGTGTGTGTGTGTGTATATATACGTTTACCTCTGTGTAAGACATCTGACGTGTGGTTGCCGGCAGTTCTGTTGCTAACTAGGCTTTTAAGCCAATAGTATAACAACGTTGGTATCACGTGGTATCTCTTCAGTGATCAACGGTCGTGCACAGCTGCACTTCGGTACAAATCTCAAGTGCTTCGTGACAAAAAGAGGAGCAGGGTGAACATTGCTTCTGCTTTTGCTTGATCTGCTGAAGTCTTTCTTTAGTGTAAAGAGTTTGAAGGGGCTAAAAAGCCACATTTCTTCTTGAAAGCTAAGGTTTAGGTTTGCTAGCTAGCTAACGTTTGTTAGTTAACTGGGAATCTACACCGATACTGTCCATGAAATATACAGGTTGTGCATCACACTGGGAAACATGGTGGTGTGACGTGAACACTATGGATGTGGGGAGGGGGAGTGCATCATCCAGTCGCTGAATGGGATCAATGTTATCGATCGCACCTTTCAGGTTATCCTGAGCTCTTTCCTGTGTTCTGCTGTCTTTACTTGCCTGGTCTATTTTTCTGGAGAAACTCATGGCTCTGAAGTCCAAAATGAAATCCTCAATGCATATAAATACCTTTGTTGAAATTGACTGAATTTATTTACTGAATTATTATATTTTCATTTGAAATCGTATATTTTTAATTCATTACTGACTCCATTTCAATAAATATGCAGTAGTGAGAGAGAGACAGAGAGAAAGAAAGAAGGAGAAAAACTGAGAGTAAGAGGGAGGAGGGTGACAGATGTTCTGCTGCTCATATATGTTACTCAGGAAATACAGATAAAAGGGAGGGTGGAGTAGTGCATTATTAAAAGTCTGTCTTGCACTCGCACTTCTCTTACCGCTGCTATGCTGATGACACCCATCTCTCACTCTTTAACCTGGAAGAGACTGAGTAGTGTCCCTCAGGGGAAAGGATGTGCACGTTGAGGTGGAGCTAGATTATCTACTTTATACAGTCAGGTAGTTTTGAGCAGTTGTCCCCAGCCTAGGGATCCGACCCCGCCTCTGGATCACCAGATATATTTAAAGGGTCGTGAAATGGTTAAACAGAAAAAACTAAGTTCTGATGCACAAATCTATTTTAATTTTTGAGGCTTTTCTCTAATCTTTGCTTTTTTGTAAAATAATGAATAATCTTACCTTTTTGTGCCTCAACTTCAAAATTCAACCGTCTGAGAAGTTTATAGGGGAAATGTATCCTTGATAGAAATGCTCAACTCATAAACATCTTAAATGTGACAAAGGGCCCCAACCAGACACAATTTTTTTGTAAGAGGTCAAAGACCAAATGGTTGGGAACCACTGGTTCAATATTGTATTATCTTATGTTGTTTTATGAGCCTATTGTATATTTCATTTTTTTACTGTCAAATCTTGATCTGAAAAGTAAAGCTATCAAATGGGATAAAATCGTAGAAATCGTAAAAAAGTAGAATATAAATATTTCCTTCTGACATGTTGTGAAGTAGAAGTATAAAGTAAAATGTAAAATGGATATACTGAAGTACCCTTCTTGTTCTCACACTCAACACAATGGACCTCATGGACCTATGAGAGCTAACTTTAGCAAACATTTGTTCACTTCAACATCTACTTAGTGCAGTGTGTTTACTGAAGAGGGCAGAAGCCTGACCCACATCTGTGGTCCCCTGCACAAAGAACAGATATGCATCATCAGCTCATTTCATTTGGATCTGCGAGCTGGCAGTAAATTCTCTCATTCATCACAGTTTGCTAAATCGTCAAAATAAACAGTCAACACATCCAGTTCTCATTTTACTCCAAGTAGGGTTGTTACGATATGAGATTTTCACAGAACGATAATTGTTTCAGAAAATATCACAGTTTTCACGCTATTACATTATTATTATTATTATTATTATTAGTTACAATGCGCCTTATAGGAATATAATTATAATAATGAATAGAATTATAAACCTGAAACATATCTATAATGCTAAACCATGTTAGTTTGCATGTACGCAGCACTATAGCATGTTAAAGCAAATACTATATGAAAAATAACATCAGCTGTGATATTTTAAAATAATGTCCTATGCTTATTAACAGTTAACATGTACTGTTGATGCGCGACAGGCGGCTCCTGTCTGTACCTTCAACCCACACAAACACTCACTTATGTCCGTTTTTTTCAATACAGTAGATAAGCAAGTGTGCATGGTACCATAATCACCACCTTTCATACAGCGATATCAGTATAGTGTTACAACCCTAACTCCAAGTGACTCAATCTACCTACATCAGTCTCACATCAGGATTGAGATGAGGGCTGATGATGCTCCCTTTGCCAACAATGAACATTTAACATAGTGGGCCATGCCTGTGAGACAGCGTCAGCAATGACAAATAATACAAGCAACAAAAGTGATATTGTGTGATGATATCAAACTTTTTGTATTGTGTTTTGTCTCTCAAAGGTAGCAGTCCATCGAAGATATTAAGTACAAATGTACATGCTGCTTTGCTTAATCATTAGTTTGGTTCAATATGTGTACCACTTTGGGGTGTCAGAAGCTGGACGTTTCAACCATTTAGCCAATACTTGTCCATTTCTAATTTTTTGCTCGCTTCCTAACTACTTTTTACGCACTCCTAATCATATGTGGCATTCAGTGGTCTGCTGTCTGGCTGGAGAGGTGTGTGTCCTGTTCAGTTCGCCTATTGTTGATGGTAGTTCAATGATTTTTGAGACAGTAAATAAACTTACAGTAAGATCAGCATCATACTAATTTGTAATGTATAATTATTATCCATCTCAACACAAATATATTGTACATGGAATGGACTGCATTTATATAGCGCTTTTCCAATCTTTGCAATCACTCAAAGTGCTTTACATCACATCAGCATTCACCATTCACACACATTCATACAGTCAGAGGCTACTGTACAAGGTGCCACCTGCTCATCAGAGATAACCATTCACACACACACACACCGTTGGCCATCGGGAGCAATTTGGGGTTCAGTATCTTGCCCAAGGACACCACGACATGCTGACTGCAGAGGCTGGGGATTGAACCCCCAACCCGACTGGTGGACAACCTCCACCTACTGAGCCACAGCCGAATGTATGTATGTATTTCTTTTATTTTATTTATAAAATAAACTAAAGTACTAAAGTAGCCGAGCGACCCCACTATCGGTCCACATGTCCTTGCCAACTGCACAAGAACCCCTGGTTGGGAAGCAAGGATCAAGAAAAACATTCAACTGTTCGTTTCTATATATTGCATTTAGTTTGATCCTTCTGAGTGATGACACATTAAGAGCTCTTCTCTTTCGCCAAAGTTCCAGATGACATCATGCTCATCTTACAAACATATTTGAGTCACTGTGCCTTTTCAGAGAGGGCTTTCCTGTAAAACGATGCAGTGAAATAGACAAACTGACCCAAACTAAAATCAACAATATTCTGGAGAAAACAGGCCTAATGAAAGTGAAGTTCATATTCATATACAGTAATGTACAAAGTGAACAAGGATTTGAGGAGACAGAGGCTCGATAAACAAAGTCTGTTTTGGTCAAGAGGCACTTTATAGCAGAGGGAGTGGCACCAAACGGAACGTCTAAAGGCGATAATTATTTAAAAGCGCTTTTCGAGACACTGAGATTCCCCCATAACTATCGACTGCTCTGTTTTGGTTGCTCTAAATAAAGAAAGGTTCATTATCTTCCCTCTGAAATCCAATGGGATGTATCGATGGAAGCCCTGTTGTGCTGGCAGGTGAGCAATGCTGTCTCCTCACTGGGCATAAATACAGTATTGATTAGCCATTCTACACAGCTTTCACTGTCATTTTTCTATCCCTCTCACCAAGAAGAATTAGTGGACAGTAATCACTCTGCATCCTGCAGGCAGAAGCCTCCACCATTACAGATGGACCCTTATGGAACCCAATAAATCATACTCACCCACTCACAGCAGATCCACCTGTCACCATGAAGGATTCAGCAAGTAGAGCGTGGAAATATTGCCTTTGTTATTTGTTTCTCTGAAAAATCAGGTCAGGCAGTCTCTTTTCCCCCCCCCCGGGTTTTTTCTTTTAATACAGTGTGATTTTTGGCACAGGCGTTCAAGCCAGATTGCTCCAATATTTCAACCATGGGTTTTATATTTTGTAAAAAGTTACAAGAGTTGGGATTTCTGAAGATGGCTGGAGTTTGCTGTGTAGGCTACACTTCGGGTCTGAAACCAACAGGGAGATTGTATTATTGTTCACAGGGATCTCTCACATTCACATGAATACGTTATACACCAAAGGGGCCTTGAAAATAGTCTGTCAGGCAATTGTGAACCAGAATTCAAAGCATTTCTTCTCATAAAACATATTGAGAAACATTTCATTATGAAACATATTTCAACACACATCAATCAATTTCAAGAAACAATATAAACACTCAACACAGATCACAGTGGAACTGATTGAGAAAAGATATTCTCTTACTTCCAGAATATGGGTGCAGTCAATCTGTTTGAATCAGCAAGTGCTTCGCATTAAACAACAAAATACATTTTAAAAATACACACTTTCAGAATTACAAATATACAGTATGCGTTAATTGATCTGACGCCACTATGTGAAGGACAAGATTTGATAGTGTCTTCGCTAAATCACATTTACAAAAAATAATGAATATGATTGTTTTGTGATCGTACTCCTCTATGGTTAAGATCTGGTTGGGCTTAGGCACAAATATGACTTGTTAGGGTTAGGAGACGATTGTAGTGATGCTTCAAAGTTAGTAGAAGTCAAACAACAGCGAGTTGCTGAAACAACTGATGCTGTCCTGTCTTCTTGAGAACTGTCCTGTTTTCATTGTCTCTGCCCTGAAGAAGACCTTGTTCAGTCAAAGATCGGTATGCTTTTAAACCATTAATATGTCTGACTAAAAAAAGGCTTCTAGACATCTAGAACAATTTCTCCTTACTCTGTTTTAGTGCTAGATGTACAAGTATGGTTCTTTTCAGTGACCATTCTATTCGTTTTTAAGAGCACCCAAAGTGAATCTATTTTTTATTAATTAATTGCAACTTATTTGTAAAACTAATGAGGTCAGTTTCCTCAGTTTTGACATTGTGTTATTGAGAAAAACATGAAAATAGTTCAAATTTTTTACACATTTCTGTTTTAAGTTCAAAACAGAAACTCCTTGGCCTTGGTGAGGATTGAATTAATGTATATTTTACTGCATAAAGGAGGTTGCTATTAATAAATATAATGGGTAATCAATAATATTTTGTACAATTTTTTTTGAAAAAACATCACATATATTTCCATAAATGTTCTTAGTTATAGAGAGAAATAGTTTATAAAATGAGATTGTGGAAATGGCTCAAGAGATGTTTCCATGTTGTTACACACTCTGTAACCTGAAACCTACTCCTCCTTTCATCCGCTCCCACCTCATTTTCTCCGCTGCACAGAGAAGTAATCTTCATGTCGTCATGTTAGCTGCTGTCCTGGTACGGCAGGACATGAGAGAAGGTGTTCAAAAACATCCTTCGCTAGAAGACACGCTGGTATATCCTGTCTACATTTTTTGATGTGCCAGTTTCCACAAATTCAAAGGCCTGAAGATATGATGTTAAAAACATGAAAGTAATAACACACAATTTTATTACAAATAAATGTTGCTGTTGTATCATTATTTGATACAAAACAATGATTCAATCTTTGGCCAGTTCATGAAAGCTTTTACCGGTTAGTCTTTCCCTGGAAAAATACATTGATACAGAGTGATACATTGTATTCTTTTTTTAACCTCTGAACAACTATGACAACTACGCTCCATCAGCACAACATGTTTTCAATTTATTTATGGTCGGTTGCGCAAAATGCACCGCATTGGGTGGGACTAACCGGAATTGGTAGTATTAGACAATGATTCCCCTTCGATTATTGGATGCACTGTCTGGCAGTCTCCGACAAATGGAATTACTTTTTCTTCTTTTGGATTTCTGACAGACTGAATGTCTTGCGGCACATTACTGTCTCTCGCAGGTCGGGGTTATATTAAACAATATGCAAGTGGTTGCTTTTGCCGCGTTTTCACTGCGTTCTTTTTTTTCTTTTTCCCACCAGTTTTGCGGTCCCGCCCTTCTGTGCTGTGAGTACAATTATAGATATCGCAGATATATTTAAGGTGTTTAGATGTTTGAAGTGGCGTGCTGATGGGGCAACACCCACTGCTAGATTGTGGACGATAAGGTAATGAATCAGAACAGCACTTAAATTAAAAAGGAACTATTACTTATATAATGCTAATTACTCTCCCTTGCACCATCAACTGAGCTATGTGTGTAAGTGTGTGTGTTTGTTTTATCTAAAAGACATTTGCCCATGCAATGAATAGGATCATTCATTACCAATATCAAATAGCTCAAAGGAGCATGGAATGCAAGCACTTCTACAAAGTGAATGTGTTTTCTTCAATTACAGGTGGAATGCACGTTGTAACTCGTGAAAAACATGCGTCACATCTTTTTCATCAACAATTACTTAACATACCAAGATATTCTGACAAGCGGCTTTGAATGAAATGGTTCACATAGAAGGAAGGACATGTGGGTGGTAGGTATCACCTTTGAATAATTGGAAACGTTCTTACTGATATGAGACGCATTGAACGTATACAGATGCTGATTCCCTTTGACTGAAAAAATGTATCAAGATTCCTGAAAAAGAAGATTTTTTTCATTGCATGTACAATTCTAGAATAGGGTGTCAACTAAGGTAGGTCAGGGTTAGCTACAGAGAGGCAGCATTTGAGCTGGAAGGAACTTGGTGTATTTGCAAATGACACTTTAGCTGAGTGATCTGTGCTAAACACAATTTAGTGCTGCAATAAGAAGACGCAGTTCTCCCTAAAAACTACAGGTGCCTGTGGCTTGATGTATAAAAAGTAGTTGCATTACTGATGAAAGCATTTTTTTTTATAGAATCCCTTGTGGGAAGTTAGCACAATTTACAGACTTACTTAACTTTCCCTCTTCTCTCTGTGTATTATCCCTGTTTTATGCTGCTTCACGGTGCAGGAAGCTTTTGCCTTTTGTGACATCGCTTTGCCCCATTCACTTCTTGACGGAAAATCTGGAGGTTTAGTTCACTCTCCCAGCTGTGATCTGGGAGTTTTACAATCGGTAAACTGTATTGAGACACGATGCATGCGAGCAGAAAAGCTTTGCATAACATTCTTGTCCTGTCGCAGTTTGAAGTAAAGGTCAGTTTCACTCCAGTGTGCACAGGTAATTCAAACGTAAGCCACTTTACATCCTCAAGCTACAATAAAATATATAATTAGATGCATGTGTGTCATGTCAGCTCTCATTACTTCTGGCTCTTGCATCAAAAGCTTATTCATAACCTTTTGGTTGAGAAAATGCAAATTTGTTTGTATTTGGATCATGGATTGGGCTCTGACAAGGAAGGGCAGAGAGGAGGGCAAACCTCTGTTTGCTGAAATCAGACATCCGCAGCTCAGCACTGCCTGTAAGCCCCGGGTTTGCTGCCATATCCCTACTCGCTGCTTGGCTGGGAACATAAGCGTTTGCGCAAGATAACTCGCGGTTTTAAGTGATTGTGTTAGAGAGAAAAAACGTCAACATGTTGCATTGCATTTGGCTTTCCATGGTTCTCAATGGACAGCATCCCTCATTCTGCGCCTTTATTGACTTGATATTGATTATACATGCGTAGATCTGAAGACTTTCCCACCCAGCCTTGTGTTTGTGAAACCCTTGATTTAACCAAAGCTAATCTATAATCTGACCGGGTCAATGGTTATTTAAGTACTGCCACCTACTCTAGACCTCTCCACCAGGCACTGTTTCCTTTAGTGAGTCAATCAACCTCCATTGCTGCAAGTAGAAGTGGATGAGACTCTGCCGGGTTTTTGGGGCTAGCCAAAAGAGGCTTCTCACTGTGCTCTGGTACCTAAAATTCTCAGGTCAAAATCAGGCTGTTGATCTTTATTCAAAGCTGCAACAAGTGAATATCTCAATAAATACAACCCTCTGCACTGACTGGAAAGGAAAAGAAAGAGGACCAGGGCACAGTCTATTTTAAATATTCACCACGGTCTGTTGCAAAGCATGCAGCCAAAATTGACGCGCATTTTGTGGGGAAGAACTATGTGATATTGGGAAAAATAAGTTGTGTCAGCTAAAAAATACACCCACATACTGTATGTGCCACGTTATATTCCTGTTCTATGAGAGGGGAGAAAATTAGTTATCAATCAGGACAAGCAGTAGATTAATGGTGCTTTTTAATGATAATGAAGGTCATTGCTTGTTGTGAAGGAAACAGCGCACGTCATGTAAGTAGAGAGGAGTTAATCTAACTTGAGAAATGCATGAAAGTCTTCCACTTAAGCCCTGTCCAAATAGCTTCACACTGGTGAACTCAGTGTTGCACCTAAAGAGCAGCTGATCAAATGGGTGGCACCACTCCTCCCAGCACCAGTCCTCAACCATGACTTCATCCTAAAGAGTTGGTAAAAAAACAAAAACACTGTCAACACTGTTATCTGTCTGACCACAGCCTTCAACTGGATTTTTACTCGATGCAGCGGGTTAACAGGAGTCCCACCAAAGATACCTGCGGCGTAGGTTTTTATTTATAGTTCAGTGTTGAATTTCGCTGTTGAAGGCAACAACGCAACATGTATCTTACATGATCGAGCTGTATTGTGCTTTAACTATATTCCCCACAGTAACTGTTTACGTTGTCTTAACCACTTTAGTAGTCGCTGGGTTAAATTGTTTCATTTACTGTACAGAGCGAGGTTGTAGTCGCAAGGTTTGCAGTGAATATGGCTTTGCTATGTGTGTTATTGAAGAGGGAAGTAAACTTTTTTCGTTTTGCTAAATGTTGTTGTTCACTCCCACAGAGCACAAGCAGCCCATGCTGACCAATCACAGTTCTTGCAGCCCCCCATGTGGTATCTCCATACCATACCTCACTGGGGGAAGTGGGCATGGGATGGAGACAGGGACAGAGAGCCAGGTCAGGCAAAACAACAAAGACAATAGAAAGTCCCTTGATAGAAAGTTAAGTGATCAATAAAGTGTTTACAAATCATCATGTGCAGAACATAAATGTCTGCACCGAATTGCATGGCAATCCATCCAATATCAATATTATTTGTGTGAACAGATCTACAATCCATGTGTAAATGTGTAATCTGTAAATGCACAAATGCAAAGAAAAAGGATCTGTAAGCTTACAAACTTATTTTCCAAATATAAAACGGATCTGCAAATACACAAACAAATTCCACAAAAAAAAAAATTGTCTGTGAATACATAAAATTGTTTTACAAATGAACTAAAAGCATGTGTGAATATCTTCCTGACATTTACAACTTTTGAACAGGCATTTGTGAATCCAGTTTTGATTTTCCGCCGGTCCGAAAGAATTCCACTTGTATCACTCGGCACCTGTTGATGACGTCATTTCCACATTTCACTTAAGAGCATGCAGTTTTTCTATGAACTGTTTTAAAAAAAAAAAAAAAAAAAGATAATCAGTGATAATTAACATGCAATTATTATTTTATTATGTCAATGTGACACAGCCTGGAGTGAACGACCTCACTAAACCAAAATCTCTCCAATTTTAATATTAATTGCACCCTGCTTTTGCTCCTGTTGCTTTCATCACGCAGAAACTTCATTGTTTACTGACGCCAAGACAACAGGTGCCGGCTTAGTAGCTAACACTATTTTAGCCTAATCTACATGTTAATGTGCTGTCACTTCTTATATCTTACAACAGCTAATGTAGCTTCTGAAACAATTATTGGGGTTTGGTATGAGCAAGTCCAGATTTTTAACAAATGATAATTAATACAATCATAAATAGGGGTTGATAATAGCCCTATAGTTAATAATAATATCATTAACAATTATATTAATTAGTGTGACCTAGAATTTACATCCAGCTGTGGAGATCACAGCCGTGAAGAGGAGGGAGACCCGAGGAGAAAGAGGACGATTACATTGAGCTGTCTCTTTTTATCCTGGTTAGGTTTCAAACCTTGATACCAGGTTGCAGGAAGTGATGGAGGGTTTTGACAACCGTGAAGGATCCTGGGAAATTTATTGTCATGGCATGACTGCCATTGTGTGAGTCCCAAAACGATGTAGGCTAACCTAAGATAGATGTTGTACGTACAGAATAAACAACATAATAAAATTATAACATAACAAAAATAATTATGTGAACATATATGAAAAAGATTAATCCAGGAGCATCAGCTTCTAGGTGCCGCCAAAATGAATGACGTTTGTGTCAAAGAGGACCACAAAGATGGGTGCAGCTACGACTCATGATCCATAAGGAACTATTAAACGTAGCAACCTACCAGATGAGCAACACAAAAACTCTGGGAATAATGCCCTGGATGATGAAATAGTAACATGTATTTATAGGACATGAATGCATAGAGGTAAAGATAACATGAGTACACATAGATAGAGAGGATATAAATGCACGATAGAGAGGGAGAGGAGGAGAGAGGAGCTCAGTGTAAGTCCCCTGGCAGTTTAAGCCTATAGCAGCATAACTAGGGGCTTGGTTCTAGGCAAGCCTGAGCCAGCCCTAACTATAAGTTTTATCAAAGAGGAAAATATTAAGCATATTGTTAAATGTGAAGAGGGTGTCTGCCTCCCATAACAAAACAGGAGCTGGTTCCACAGGAGAGGAGCTTGATAGCTGAATTCTCTGGCTCCCATTGTACTTTTAGAGACTATAGGAACCACAAGGAACCCTGCATTCTGGGAGCGCAGTGTAGGGTAATAGAATACTATGAAATCTTTAAGATAGGATGGTGCCTGACCATTAAGGAATTTGTAGTTAAGGAGAAGGATTTTAAATGATATTCTGGATTTTAGCGGGAGCCAGTGCAGAGCAGCTAAAATTGGAAAAAATATGATCCTGTTTCCTAGTTCTTGTCACTACATGTGCAGCAATCGGGATCAACTGCAGAGTCTTAAGGGATTAATTGGGACAGTCTGATAATAAGGAATTACAAAAATCCAGCCTAGAAGTGACACATGCGTGGCATATTTTTTTCTGCATTGTTTTGACACAGGAAGTGACTGATCCAACCATCCAGAGTAACTATATCTTTCTATAATGTGTTTGGGGCCAAGTACAATAACTTCAGTTTTGTCTGTGTTTAACACCAAAGCACAGATCATTCATATTTTTAAATCCTTAAACCATGCTTGAAAAAGGCTTGATCGATAGATATAATTGGGTATCATCTGCATAACAATAAAGGTTTATGGAGTGTTTTCTAATAAAATTCCCTAAAAGTAGCAAACGTATATAAGGTGATTAGAATAGGTCCAAGTACAGAACCTTGTGGGACTCCATGACTGGGTGCTGCCAGATGAAGAAGCAGCTTGCCTGCCCTTGCGATATAGACCTGAAAGTTCCCCACAAGTATCCTTGTTCCTTTATTACTCAAACAGAAATGTACACGAAAGTGTGTGCCAGATAATATAAAAAGAACAAATAAACACACACTCATACTCACTGTGTCACATAATGAATTAATAATTAATGGACATTACTTATTGCTGATTATAAAAAATACAAATAAAAAACAGCTCATAGAAAGACGGCATGCTTTCACTTTGAAATATAATGATGTCGGCAACAAAGTGCTATCCAAAAATGGCTGAGTGATACGATCGGCAGAAAATTTGTCTCAAAACTTCGTGTGTGTAAAATGCAAGTCCACAAGAGTATAATTGAGAACCGCAAATCCCTTTTCGATCTGGATTCACAAATGTGAAAGTTGTAAATATTAGGAAGGTATTCAAAAATGCTTTTCATTTAGTTGTAAATCAATTGAATGTATTCACAGATTTAATTTTGTGGAATTTCTTTGTGTGTTTGCAGATCCTTTTTATATTTGCAGATTTTTTTTTTTTTGCATTTGTGGAAGGTGTGTTACATTTGTGTTACAGATTTCAGATTTACATACAGATTTTCGATCTATTCACACAAATAATATTGAAACAAACCTCTCCACAACAGTGTGTTCTCTTGATTATCAAGAGTAATTGTTTCAAATGTTGCTGTTGCATTTTTTTAAAGGATTTTTTCAATGATATAAGTACTGCAAATACAATACTTGATTAAATTTTTGATAATGGACACTTACTAAGTAGTTCCAGTTAAACTTGAATCGCATAAGCGATCATCTCACATCACATTCGCAACTTCAGGCTGCGACAGACAACACATATTTGTTTGTGAAAATATTGATATTGAAAGGGACAATGACATGGCTATATAACTATCTAGTCTTGTTGTTAACATATTGTCAAATGAGTGAGAGTGAGATGATTCCCTCCAAGGTGTCTTTAATCAGAAATGTATTTACGAAACCGTGGATGTCTCTTTCTGTTGGTCATTTTCTATCTTTAAGTCATGCATAATTGCTCTGTTGTTTATAGATATTTCTGTTGGTCAAGGAACAACACAGCTTTATTTACTGCCGCAATTATTCTCTGTGATCATGCAGCACTGAGTCACATAAAAAGGATTTGGACAATGATGCCGGCCTCCATTTATTCACATTTTAAGAAGATGGTACATGAATTGTGATCACTGTGTTAGCCATGTCTAAAAACGTAATTGCTCTTACAGAAAAGTGATTGAAAAACATTCCTCTCAAATCTGAAATACCTTTGTCTCACATTTTGTCAAAATAGGAAGCTGGCCGAAGCTCTCCCTTTGCTCCACTGTTATTGTTTTAGAAATGTTCTCTGGCCTTTCTGTTTTTTATTACATAGTAATTAACTAGGAGTGAAGACGAAGATCGGTGAGAGAGAAGAAGAAATGCGATCCGCAGAATAATTTTCACAGTGGTGAGAGCAAATATAGCATCCTGGGTTTAATCAACTGAATATGACAATACTCTGTCAGTGTCATTGTAATGGAGGCACCAGTCTACCATTAGTAAGCTCTTAAACATCTGCCAGGAGACATATGAAGAGTCTATATTGTCTCGGATCACAATGTATCCAGCACTGTCTCTGACAATTTCCCTCCCTCCTCCTATCCTTCTTTTTCTCTCACTATCTCTGTTCATTGTATCTCCTACACAACGTTGTTGCCCCCCCCCGTCTCCAGCTCCCCCGCCACCCACTTCTCTTCCTCCATTCCATCCATCTCCATCTCGGGCCTTCGCTCCTTCCTCTCCCATCAGATTAGCTTGAGCTTGGTCGTTCTGCCTCCTGTCTAATTGCCTGCCGGTGGCTGATTGGCATGTGAATCGCATCAATGTGATAGCTGCCTAAATATTAATTTTTTTGAGCAGTGTGGGCAAGTAGGTGTCTCCTCGTGAAATGCTCCCTATCATTAGGCAGAATCATTTGCAGGACTTTCTTTTTTTTTGTAAACAGTCTCCGTTGATATCCAAAACACAACATATATTCATTTTAAAAGAGCCGTAATAAGTGCCACGCTCATTTGCATTTAGCTACCAACATAAATGTTGGTTCCAGCAGAGATAAGTGGAGTAAAGTGTACATGTTGTTCGAAGCAGAGGTATAATCTATTTCCATATTATCTGTTAGCAATTGTTACATCAACTGAATTCGTATAAATGATGTCCTCCTCAGCTGGTAGATGTCTACAGCCTGGCTGAGTGCTCGATGAACTGCTAGTGGTAAATTAAGTGACCACCAGAGCAACTATTGGGCAGCCATATTATAAACAGATAGCCACAATGGAGTGGTTCATATGAAAGTCTTAATCTTGCCTTACAGTACATGTCTCACAGATAGCTGAGGATACAGCGAGAGCATGGCATGAAAGTGTAGCTGTGGGTCAGGTGAGATTTTGCTTGAGGGAGCAATCTGGTTTATTGCCTGCACACACACACTTTTACACATTAGACTTTGACATCAAAACACTGTAGCTGCTGCCTTGGTACCCACTATTGAGAAGGGAGGAAGGAGCTAGTGTTATTGTCTGTGTTTATACAAATATCCTCATGGGGATGTAGCTTTTTTCCTGCAGGGGTTGTTTTCCCCTTCTGCAGTAAGTAAACTAAGAGCTTTGTTTACAGTAAACAACGCTCTTAACAGTGAGAGTTTTAATTGTAGCGATATTTGAAATAACATTAACTCCATCAGCAGTCAGCAGATGCATAGTTGTGTTTTTCTTTTGTCTTTCGACGCAGTCTGCTGTGAGTGAATGAACAGTTTTCGGGGGGGAGAGAGAGCTATGGCTAATTCTTTCAAAGTCAGAGGTTGCTGTTTGTCCGTGGAGTCAGCATGCCTCTGAATGCAAGGCTGAGCAAGGCAAAGATGACAGTCGGGAAGCTAATCCTCTGCAATAATTTGGTGGGAAGTCTCTGAACATCCATATTATCTTCCTCTGCATATGGCTGATGATTTAGACGCCTCAGCCCACTTTTGACAGGTGAATACAAGCCTGAACCCGCTTTTCTAATAGGCAAACATTATGGACTGGCTCCATGTTTTGGCCTCCAGTTTGAATTTCTTGTATACAGACGGTGCGAGGGACCTTTATTTTTTAGATAAGGGAGCTGACAGACCGAGCAGCCAATGCCACAGAGATGAAATATGCTTGCACACGGGTTCGAGGCAGTGAGTGATGGTGGATGGCATTATTTGCTAGTTTTTGGTTGGTACTGTACATAGACCACAACAGATATCTTCATTTACTATGTTCCCTCAAGAATGCTATTACTACACCTGCTTGGCACCAGACAGGGATTGTTTATCTAGTCAAACAAATAAATAAACATGTCACAAACGCAAACAAGGAAAAATGAATTCCCAAAAGTAATTACACTGCACTCTAGATATGTGGTATTACTTGGAGTGCTGTGAAAGGTTCCTTGAACTCGATGATTGTAGACACTCTTGGAAGGTTCCTTTACCTACAGAGTAACAATGTTTAAAAAATGTAATCTGTCAAAAATTGTTTGATAAAACTTAAAAGATTTCTATTTCAATTTGACATGAGCACATGTATCCCAGAGAGGGTTGGTTCTACGAGGTGAATGTCTCAGAATGTGTCTGTCAGAGCTGACAGTAGGGTTGGGTATCGTTTGGATTTGAACGATTCCGGTTCTGCTGATCGATTCTTTGAGGGGGTCAAAACAGGTTACTTGCTTATTTCACAGAAAACAAACATATTTATGAAAACCGTAGCACAAATGTATATTTATATTCACAATTTACTTCATAAGGTTTATGGAACCTATAAATGAAATGCATACAGTTGCTGTAATATTAATTAATATTAAATAATATGATTCATTAAATGGACTGCATTTATATAGTGCTTTTCCAATCTTAGTGATCAATCAAAACACTTTACAACACATCAGCATTCACACATTTATACAGAGTCAGAGGCTGCCATACAAGGTTATCATATAACCAGATATAATCAGATATAATCAGATCAGATCAGATTCATACACACTCACACACCATTGGTCCATCCGGGGATTGAACCACCGACCCTCCGACTGGTGGATGACCTCCACCTCCTGAGCCACAGCCGCCCATAATAATCCTTTTCTTCTTTTTTCGTTCTCAAGTTAGATCTGATTGGTGCAATTTGAGATGTTACAATTTACGGCTGAGTTGAGAGTGAGGACTGGTGTAACAGGGCCGCTGTGTGTGAAGCGGTTAGAGAGACAGAAAGAGATGCTGCTGCGCCGAACAGCAATCAGCTGTTTACGCAGCAGAGAACAGAACCTGCGGACCATGGCGCACGGCCTCCAGGGCTCAGAACTCCTATTAATCTTCCCATTGTGCTGACAAAACAAAACAAAAACAAAATGTATCGGTTTGCGGAGCGCCACCAAGAACCGATAAGCAGAACCGAAATTTGCTATGTTTTTGGGTTCCCGGTACCTGGCATATTGGAGTTGGTTCTTACTTAGAACCAAGTTTCTTTACATAATTAAACAAATTATTCCTCTGCTAATATAATACACACAAATTGTAAAATTAGAAATCACGAGCATATTTTACTGGTAATGGCACCATCTTTTTTTCTTCAAACTGATAGTGAGGTGTCCATTCAGACAAAGCTTTGTGTTCACAACATTTCATCAGTAACGAGTAACTTGGTCAGCTGCTCTATCGTTCCCATAGATATGTTTGAAACATTGTCTGGAAAGTGTGAGGTTCCCATAGATATGTTTGAAACATTGTCTGGAAAGTATGAGGTGTTTTAGAACTATATTCATTAAATAACCAAGATACTACTTTACAAATACTACAGTGCTACTTGTCTTTTGAAAAAAAACTGCGTAATGTTTTGTCCCGTTAGCAAAAAATGCTAATGAGTTATGGAAGAAATCTTATTGTTAAAGAAAACTTCAAGAACATTTAACATTTTTACTTAAGCTTCAGAAGACAACACAGACTAGTATGATGGGCATCAGTGCGAGCATGGAGAAAAGACGCACACGGCAGTATCAGCACCTTTCTGTGCTGCATCCCAAGAAGAGGGTGGTTACCAACAGTTGAGGGGATTAACATATGCTAATACATGTCTGCGTGTAAAGGCCAAAACGCAAACTGAGTCTGTTTTTTCTTCTTCTGGATAACACGCTATACACCTGTGTTACTTAAGTTGCTGTAGTAACAACAAAAGATCAAAGGGAGCGCTGTTAAAGTTCTGGATCAACTTGAGTTCCCGTGAGACGTTCCTCCATAGTTAGAGCGCGACCCCCTGCTAGGCTGGGCTCTCCTCACAACAACTCTCGAGACAGGTTTCTCATCTTACCACAGATGTTACTGTCACGCAGAAAAGGCAGGCACTTCATTATTCATTTAGCATACACAAAGACAATATCAAGGTAAAAAGTAAATAAAAAAAACTGAAAAATATTACTCTTTCTTCTTAATCGCTGACTTACACAAGCTATCTAGGTCAGAGAACATGTTGTCTCCTCATCAATAATAACTCTTTATTGAATGAAATGATATAAGAACAAAATGCCAGGAGGGAGTAAAAAGCACAGTACAGAAATAATAGAGAGAAGCTTGGAGAGCTACTACGACTGTTCCTGGCTTGCTATCATGTTAGACACTTTATTTTAGGTCCTCCACCAGCAAGCCCTTGGCACCACCTATTTCTGATTGATATTTAAGATGCACAGCAGAGATTTGCTGTACCACTCTGGTTTTTGGCCACTTGGGGGCAGTGGAAACAAGCTGTACATACAACACTAACATATTGACACTCTTTAAGTTGATAAGGCAAACTTAAAAACACATTTGTCAGATCAACATTATCATTCATTTGGAGTCATGTCTCTGGCCACCTGACGTATGTAAGTCCAATATTCACTCTTGTTCCTCTGTTTGTGGCCTCAACCAACAAGTATCCAGCTCTGGAGCTGCTAAGTGCTGCACAGTATTCACCAGCAAGCCACTAACCCTGTCTGCTGCTTGCTGCTGGGCAGGTAGCGAACTGCAGAGCCAGGTCATGATTCTCTGTGGGTTCAAGCAACACCTTTTACATACTAATACATATGTGAGCCACTGTTAATATAGAAAATATGGATTACAGCAGCCACTTTAAAGATGACAGCAGCAGTATTTGTTAGTTAATCTATTTTCACTCTGTCACTCTCTACTGCCCTCAGTCATATTACCTCTGCCTGTGTAAATAGATGTGTGTTTAAGGGTGCCTGCTAAATGCATTATTTGTAAAGTGGAACGAAATATTTTCGAGCGTAAGGCTTCAAACCTTCCCTTCATACTGTACATCTGCCACACTCTAGATAGTCAGGCCTCTGACTGTGATGGGATCCAGATAACTTCATCTTTTGTACACTCAATATTTCCCAAGCCAGTGGGGATGCAAGCATCAAATTGCACATATTCCAGCTTATTACCACTGATGCGGTTGTGGCAGGATGAACAATTCAAATCGAAATATCTGTACCTCAGACACTCTCTTTTCCTAGACAGGCTGTCTGTACATGTAAGCCAGCAATACCTTGGAAAATGTCTCTTTTTAGTGTCTTTAGGATCTGAATAAATTGGTGGTTCTTCCAACAAACTTTCTAAAGAGAATTATATGACTCCTGGATATGTTGGTACATTGCAATATGTCATTACAGCCGGCACAAGCTCAAACAACAAGACTGAAAGATTGCAGACCTTTTTAAAGCCCCAGACATCATGGGATTTGTGTATCAACCAAAGATGTTGTTGCCTGACACCATCTTATGCCGTCTGCTTGGCAGCTGCTGTGCTTTTCTTCTTCTACTCCTCCTCCCTTCACCCAGACTTGAAGCGAAGTAGGCCGAGGCATTGGGAAGTCCCTCAAGTTACTTATCTCAGCAGTATGGTTAGACACAAGCCTCCCACTTCCCCCAAATGACTCAAGTTTTAGAGCATTTGGTTCTCTATAACGTGCTGTGCATGTGGAAATTTACACAGGGTTTGTTTTTTGGCAGAGGCATTACCTACCACTGAGCTAAATAATGAATCACTTGCTGATGTTTGGAAATATATTATTAAAAGGCTGAACACCTGCACAATACTTTTTGGGAGTGTATGTGTAATGTTCAACGGCTGGTATTCTCAATTTGTAAATGATCTTTGTTTACACTCTCAGAGTTGGTATTAACATTCAATTTTGCATTAATGAATATGAATGTGGTCGACCAAGTGTTGCTTAACTCGCACAGGCTTTTCATTAGCGGCTGTGCTGTCACAGAGCAATGAGAAAAGCCTGCTCTCGGCTCATATCTGCACTGTGGAAAAGGAGCTTTTAATACAGATTGCACACTTCATATATTCATTTTGTTCACTTTCTATTTTAATGTGGAAGATTATACTAATCAAAAACAGAAAATGAAAAGTCTACGACAAAAAGGAATCAGGAAATTAAAAGGGAGAAAAAAAAGCATGTATCCCATATATTCCTACATTTGTAGTGTTCACTTGTTTGAGATATGGGCTATTATGTTTAAGGTTATTGGTTTAAAAGCTCTATTATAAATCCTTATATGCAACTGTCACTAGTAATATTACAATTTAATCGTGACCAGAATATTTTCCTGATCCTAAACAAAAGCTTAACTATACCATGACCCTTCTTCAGCACAGTGGTAAATAATGTTTCATCAAAATGTGTATTGTGTAATTGTCTATGAAACATGTAACATGATAATTATAAATATAAATCACTATATTAAAAGCCAGGTTGTTATACCGCTGGTTAACAGTTGTCACGTTTTCCATTAGAATGTGTGATTAGCAGTGATGGAAAGATTTGTCACTGAAATTAGAGCCTTAAGAAATGCTGATTCATGTCAGAGGCAAGCAAACCTGAGCCGATAAAAATAACTAATATCTAAGCTCCACCTCATCAGGGAGAGGGGAAGCTAGCTGTCCCACATTTGCAGAGAAAGACTGTCAATTGTCATAATGATGCAAAGTAAGCTCACGAGACATTTCCAGACAAAACACAGCTGACATATTTGCTGATATATATATATATATATATATATATATATATACTATTTTCATTTGTGTGTTTTTATCAGTCAATTAAAAAAACAAAATACTATCTTCTATTACAAAGCTGCACTTGTAGAAACTAAAACTTGTTTTTCCTAATCTGGGCTCGCTACTTCTTTGCTACTGGTTTGTCATCATGCTTTCCCCCTATTGCAACACTGGAACCTATTTGAATGAACCTCTCCGGGGTGCTGCAGGTTCATCAGCACTTCACATGAGGACACCAGCAGTTATTGGGCGTAAATCAACAGCACTGGGAGGAGATACTCAGCCAACCCCCTGATGCACTTGCTAACACCCAGACAAGAACAGCTACCCAGTCCCCCAAACCAGAGAATGCTTTCCCTCTAGAACACAACTATTTTTAGCCATTTCCCCCCACAGTGAAAGCGAAATGCTAATCTTCAGCCAGCATCTCTTTGAAGTATAAGAGGATACTTGAGGTGGATTATTTATGGCCACATAGATGTAGTCCTAAATCCTGTTAAGTCTACCAAGAAACCCTCACTATAATGTTGGAGGGTTGCTAAATAAATAAGAGTGTGTTGCCGTGGTGTGTAACAATGGTGAACAAATGACAGTTTACTGAGGATGATAATCAGGTATGAGCACTTTTGAAAGCTCCCATCATGTTGCCTCCCACATCTCCCTTCCTGTCTCTGCCTGTCTGTGTCTCTGCTATTGACAAGAGGGGGAAAAATGAGATGCTGTTATTTGATGTCCACAGCTTGTTAATGATATGCTTGGCCTTTGCTGCAGTGACACAGCATTCAGTGCCGCTGATTGATATGGAAATGCATTATATGTTTATGCTCACATGCATATTTTCGTTTCAAAGGGGCAACAACAAATGCATGAGACGAGCACAACATTTGGAAAATAGGTCATTGCTGCTAAATGTTGATAGTGCTGCTTTGCCCCCCAGTGGCACGCAGACTCAGTGCAGACAAGGAGCATTTCATTATCATAACCTTCAGGCTGTTGACTTTCTTCCACAGAGCAGGGATATAGATAGGCTGAATATATGCTCTTTTAAAAAATGTGGGTTTAGTTTTTCTACAAACATTTCTATGACATGCTAAAAAAATATGCCCTGCATCTTTTTCCCCCCACTACAGTCTTGTAGTTGTAATTGCAGGCTGAAGAAGAATAATTCAATTTTTTACATCTCACATCTTGTTTGTGCACTAGTGAATCATTTCCAAACTGCTGCGATGGATGACTCATATGTTAAATTCCATTGGCGTCACCTCTCAGAAGCTGCAGTGAAAACAACACTATTCCCCATTTAATGTGTCTAAATAAAACTATATTTTTGATATCATGTCCACACAGGTTACATGGCTTTGTTTGAAGCCAAAACCAACTGATTGCTGTCCCTTATGATGGCATGACTGATTATTTACCTCACAGATCTAAAGTCAGGCTGGGATATATCAATATCAATCATATCCTAGAATGCAGAACATAGTGATTTATCCACTCATTCTGCCCAAAATTCAAAAGGCTTTTTCAGTGACAATGGGAACTGATTAGTTATTTCTGTGTGTAAAGGAAATGGCTTGATATATGATGAACCTGCAGGTCACATGACTTCCCTGTGTATGTGAAGCCTGCAGAAGCAGCATACACTGAAGGATGTGGATGTTTAAACAAATGCTGGGGCCCGCTAGTAACACACACTCTTTATAATTCATAGTATGTGTTTGGAGCTATAATTCCCAGGAACTATGCTTGGCTTTGTTTTGCACTTTCACTCACCCTATACTATCATATATATTCCTGCCCCACACTCCAAAGGATGTCTTCGTTATGAGGTGCATAAAAAAAACAACTGCCCTTAGAGATCTGCAGAGCACTGTATTCATTTGATGAATATATGAATGCTGAATCATTGGAAGGATCTTGCTGTGTTCAAACACGCAGTAATGTATTATGGAAATCAGCAGCCGTGCTCATTGATATAATGTGACAAGCAACTTTGCCTCAGCTCTGGTATTAAAGCTCAGCTGATTCGGCTGTATCTGGTCGCCTATTGTACTGACTGTCACACTGATTCTCTTTGTGAACTACAAAGAGGATGAAGAAGAGGAAGGAGACAAGTCCTGCAAGACAGCACATGCTCACATGCACACAGATATGCATTCTATCTGTCTGTCTCATTACTTCCTCACACTATCTTTCTCACCCGTGCATGTATCTGTCCACACACGCTCGCAAAGTGAACACACACGTCAAAGCTGCATGGGACTCATTGTCACGTCAGAGGACACACACTGCCCAGAGCTGCAATACAAAGCTTTACAGTGTTGCAGCAGTGACATTTGTACTGTATGGGCAGCTGTACCAGGACCATTGAAATCATGTGGGGATTGCCACTGGCTTCTTACACACACTCAGGGCTCATATGCACATGTGCACATCCATGGTATTTATTTGGCATGGTGAATGCACACATCTGTATCTTGCTGGAAAATCTTTAGGCTCATATCAACATCTTTTAACCAGCATGCTGCTTGGGTTATGGTTCATATGTGGCAAGAGTTAGGATTAAGTTAGGATTAAGTTATGTGTACTGAGTCGATTATTTTGAGTATCACCTATCAGGCGTCCCTCCCTCCAAACAGAGTGTGAGCTATCTTTAAACAGAATGCTGCAAAGTGATCATTTGGATGCTTCCTGTCCTGTTTTAAAGATATCATCTTATTTTCCCAGCCTTTTCTACAAACCTCTGTATCAGATGTACTGGTTTTTTTGGACAATTTCTTTCTTTTTCTGTTAAAGATCATTTTTTTGGCTTGACATGAGGGGATGACTTGCAGCAAAGGGCCCAGGGTTCAGATTTGAACCCTGGGCTGCTGCAGCAAGAACTCAGCCTTTGCATGTGTCACCTGCCGCGGTGAGAGCAGAGCAGGACATTTATCAGTGGGAAAACTATTTAATGGTGGCTGTTTCTAAATGACCTCAAACATATTTTTGTTATGTCTTTACTGACGTTTCTTGTTAATCATCCGCCAACATGTCAATTCTAACCTGCAATTAGCTAATGTTGGTTGATATATCTGCCTGACTACTAGACTAGTCACAACAACCCGTGACTTCAGTTCCCACGGCTAAATTAATTTATACTAATTTAAAGGGATGAATTATTTATTCAGAATTATTTGAGGGAACAAATGAGAAATAATATGCTCAAATTATCAAAAGTTTTATCCAACACCGATATATCTATACTCAAGTGAAGCAGAGTGATTCCCTAAAAAGTCATATATATTGTTTCTTGTTCAAAGTATAATTGTTATTATCGTGTCCAGCTAGGCCACAGCACAATGGCCATATTCTTTGTGCATGTGTGGCTGTGCACCCTCTTCAGACCAGGTTGCTACTTGCTGGCACATCATTTGCCAACACCTTAAAAGTACCAACCTGGGACCAATGACAGCAGCTGGACATTACACCTGGGACTCAGTGTGCCTCCTTCTAATTCGCAGCAACAGCCCTCCAATACATTCACCGTCTGTCAGCGTAAACTATTTAGTGGCCATTTTTGCACTTGATACACTGAGGCAAGGCAAGCTAGCTTGTAGGTGAGATGATATTGAGTGGTTAGGCGTGCCAGCAGTTTTCTCCTTACAGCTTGGAAAGTATTGCTTTATTTTCTTGTAGTCAGTCCTGAGAGACTTGTACACGGCCCCATGTGCAATTTTCACAAACTGTCATGCATATAAAGTAGAGAGTACTTTCATTAAGTGAATTCCAATTGTGTTATTCTTAAATAGCTTTTGTTGAAGGTTTAGCAAACTTAATCCTGCTCCTCAATAAGGATGGTTACACCTATCTTAAAAGAATTTCATTCAAAGAATTAATCACTCAAAATGCATTTGTTCAATCATTTAATTTGGCTTTTCACTATTCCACAAACTAAGCTTAGCTCTAAGCCTCATACTTGCCTGTTTTCATAGGAGTATTACAGTCTTTACAGCCAGACATAAATAGAAAAAAGTCTACCACAACATGACTGAGCACCTCATTAGAGGCAGGAGGAAGGAATCTGGGTCATCCTGATCGTAATATCTTGCAGCTGGCAAGTCTTACTCCCATTCAAGTATTGACAGTCTGGGAGGTTTGCATAGAGAAAAGCCATTACTATGCAATTACTAAAACAAGTGCAGTCTATTGGAATAGATTAGGGAGTTTATTCAGCAAAATAAATATTTCTTGGCATTTATCATTTCATCTGCGGGGCCAAATTGTAAGCAACGACTGGTATAATCTTGTTTTGCTGAATCGCAGCAGTACTACAAACAAGCAGGGGATTAGTAATCCCTGTTGGAGATTGTTTTATTTTTTCCCCCAGAGAAGACAGATAGTGGCTGGCACCTGGGGCAAGGGCTTGATTTCTGAACGGTAAACATTGATGTTTTCCTCGCTGGAAGAGCTGTAGTCTGTCTTGACAATATTTCATATTGATAATAGCATTTCAGGGCGCTTGAGTAAATGGAGTTGGCTACTGCAGGTGACAGCGTGAGGTGACCTTATCAAACTGTGATAAACTGGAAATGGGAAACTGAAATCAAAATACCATCACGGAGAGGGAGGCAGAATTCATCTGCTGTTCTTTCCGGGGCCAGTAAGACAGGGAAAAAAAAGAATTGCCTTGGTTCGAAAGAAGATTGTATGACATGGTCTGTGCCAACTTGACAGTGCAGGCAGCATGATTCAGTTCATTTTCCATAAGAAGGCCAAACATCAGATGATTCCCACTGAATCACCAAGGCTCGGCTAAACGAGGCTCGTCACGCCTTCTGAGCAGTAGAGTTGTTTTAGGGGAGGGCGTCATTATTATTCAGAGAAGTAACAAACAGCAATTTGGACCTAATTGGGTCTTAATGGCACCTGATCACTCACATACACAAACATGCAAAAGCACATATGTGCACACACACAAACACAAATTGGCACAAAATGGTGTGTCTCTTTCTGAGACCCAAAGCATGAATATAAACTCATTCTGTCCAAGTCTCTGGGTAACAACTAAGGTCAGGACAAATTGAGAGTCTTCGCAGGAGTGAGTGAATTATAAATTAGCAAGATGAATATCAATAGAGACAGACTGGCTTAGAATGAAATGGAGGGAGCACACACACACACACACACACACACACACACACTGGACTCATTTACATTAATGGTTTATGAGTACTTTTGAAATGCTTATCAGAGACATAGAAAAATGTCTTACCTAAAAAAAAAAAAAGACAGGGAAAGTGCAATTAGTTTTGAGGAATGGCAAACCGAGTGCATGTTGTGCTGGTAAACAGACTCTACAGACTCTGCTGCTGCTTTTTAAAACATCAAGGATATCAGGATAAGGCAGCTGCAGCTACTTCAAGTGTAGTGATATAAATCCCTGTCAGATGCAGTGTTTTGTGGATTGATGGAGTGTCCTGCCGTACTGAGTCACATCACACAGAACTGGCTCAGGCCTGTTTCAAATCAACACCATATTTGCTTCATTTGCAGGCAGCCACTTACCTCAATTAACTCTGTATTTAACTGTCTGGTATTTTTTGTTCATTTTAATAATGTCTCAAGGACAAAACAAAGGTCAGCTCAGTATTTGCACACAGCTTGTAGGATTCAAACTGTGATCCTTCTCTGACCAGCTACAACATCCTGCCCCAGCAGATGTCAGTGTTACTCAAGCTATTTGAAAAAGGCCTTACAGACTGTATGTACAACTGAACAAAGTAAAGTAACGCTTCCTGGACTCAGCTGCAGAAATCCTTTACGTTGCAAAAATACCTTCAAATTGCAAAAACATGTTTGCTAAAAAGTCAAAATCCTAAGTATGTACACAGGTACTTGATGAGCAAACATTGTAAATATGTAAGAGAGAGAGATGAGAAGGAGGAAAAACAAGCAGCACGACTGCAGCATGAGAGGCAATCGCCTGTAGCACGCTCAAGATTCTTATCCGCTGCAAAGCAGGATAAGCCAATTATATGAGGTTTGATTTCATGAGTCTTACCAGTTATTTCAGTTTGTATTGTGTGTTTGTTTGTTTTCTTGTGTGTGTGTGTATGTGTGTGTGTGTGTGTGTGTGTGTGTGTGTGTGTGTGGTTCTTCTGTAATTTATTTATTTTCAAGAATATAATTGTAAAAAAAAAGATAAATGCTATCCATGGTCCCATCATGCATTATGAATGGGATTATAATTGAATGAAAGATAAAAGACAAAATGTCAGCATGTAAATCTAAAAAGCCACAATGCTTCTCCGTTAGGTATCAACATGTTGTCCACATGACATGTACAATATCATGCTTTTGACAAGAAGAAAGGCTTCATGGATTGACAAGATAAAGAGCAAAACCATTTGTGCCGATCCTCAAAAACACCAAAACACAACACTGGCATTTTATGAATTCAAATTTTGCTTTGATATTAAACATGGGTAGTTTTATCATCCTGGTTCAAATACATCATGAAGCTGTTTCAAGGATTAAAGCACAAAAGACAGTGAGTGCAGGGAGGACATGACGAGGACGTGCAGAGCACAAAGCCCACAGCTGAAATTACACCGACAGTGATAAATGGTTAACAGAAGAGAAGACACACAAACGATATGGCTTCTCAGACAACAACAGCTGACATTAGAGGAAGGTTACATACAGGGCGAATCATTGGAGGAATCATGCATCACTTTATTAAATTAGAATTGAGCTAAAAGAGAGGTCCGTAATGAGGTCCACAAAGGCAGACGACTGTTGCAACTCATCCCACTTGCCTGCAGCAGCAAACCAGGCGACTGTTCCCATTCTGAACTACATGACAATTGTCTTTGATGTATTAAGCACAAGGATGAGTGCAGGAAAAGACAACTGCAAACTGTGGCAACTGTCCTGAAGAGTTTCCAGAGAGACTCTAAATGAGTTCCAAAATGTAAATGAATGGATGATGTTGCAACAGCTCAGACAAGGCTACTGATGTAATGTGTTGTGTTTTATGGAGCAGAGCTGTGGGTATTAGCGGCAGATGTTTGGTTTCACTCCAATATGGCTTTCTGCAACAACCAGAAAGTAGCAGAGAAAAAGCTCAGACTGGTGGAAGACAGCGGTGACACCATAAGAAACGCAGTGACACGGCCATAAACTACACAGTCATCAAACGACAGCAGTTCTCACATCATGGCTGACATATTAATCATTGTTGATCATGCTTGGTGCTCAGAACTAGGTGACTTCACCATTTCAACTGAGCCATGCTCACTTAATACTTAAGTCAAAAACACATCAACAAAAATCTCCAAAATTAAAAAAAATTGATGTAGGGCAGCATCGCTCAGAGAGAAGCTGATTGATAACATAGGTTAAGATGGACTTTGTCAGGATTGGCTGTAGTTCAAACTTAGTTGGCCAGGACCTACCTCTAGACCCGGACATACCTCCAGACCAGGACCTACCTCTCGACCAGGATCTACCTCTAGACCAGGACCTACCTCTCGACCAGGACCTACCTTTCGACCAGGACCTACCTCTCGACCAGGACCTACCTCTAGACCAGGACCTACCTCTCGACTTGACTGTATGTTTCGATGACATTTTTTAATGTTATCTCGTAGCCAAAACGTTGTAACCAGCTGTGCAAAATCTTGTCACAGAATGCTAAACCTACTACTGAAAAAAGATGCTGAAGCCAGAAAGGTGATAACTTCTGTCTCTGGATTAACAACTTTACAGACAAAGACATTATGACATTATTTTGGGATGGCTTGTTGTTTGGCTAGCTGATGCAAGCTAGTATCGAGATTCTACAATAAGAGGATGAAGAAAGCTGGGAAGGAAACTATGCAACTTTATAGTTTAAGGTAAACAACTCTATAGTCCTACAGTGGTTGCCATTGCATGGTGGTGCTAATAGGTGTGACCAATTATTGTCACTTTGTAATTCAGCCCTGAAAGACTGTCTAGTGTCAGTGATATTCTCAATGTAAATACATTGTTAAACCAGCAAAAACTTTGCAAAGTGGTGCAAAATTTGTTTCTCTCTAATGAAGTGCAACATTTTGCAACAACCTTTGAGATCTGCTTGGTCCCTTTTGGTGGGTGGTTCAATTCAATACAGCACATTTAGATTAGATGTACAGCAACACAACAGGGTTCCAACCAGCCATTGAAAACCATACGGAGCACAGTTTGCTTCATTGAAATTCAAACTAAAGAATCTCTCACATTTCTTTGTGAGAAAACGTCCTCCATCTAGGTACAGTGTATGTGCACATAGTCTACAGCATCTACATAGAAGAGGTGCTGCCATTTTACAGATAGCTGACTGCTCATTTAGATGACAGCCTTTTGAAATGCTTTTGGAATTTGCAGCCAGATTATATCCTGCTCCAGGGCAGGTTAGCTGCAATTTATGTTATCATGTAGTCTGGTTCATAGTTCATGACCATGGTGAATGTCACTTCATTATGCAGAACCCTGTAGCAGCAGTGAATGGCACAACCAAGATAACATCTGTCTCAGTAAGCATCTAGCTATAAATATAGCACTATTCATTTCTAAATAGTTCTCTTACTGTGTTTGTGCCATGCTTTTGAAGTATGCCCCTCCCTGTTGCACACATGAGCTCTCAGTTTGGCGAATACATGTAAGATGAGGGAGGAATGTGTTAACCACTGCTCTTCACAATACAGGTCAACATCACTGTTAGACCTGGAGATGAAATTGAGCAGAAATTGCCAATTTTTATCAGCCATATAAATCCCAATCAAAAGTGTCAACAGATGATGTTTGCACTTCCACACAAGCAGGTCTCCACCTGCTTGTGCGTGCTACATCCATCAGAACAGACATGTTTAAATATCAATTATAATGACTAATCTGCTCAAGGACATTGGATCTAATTAGATAGTACAGCTTTGTTTGAGAACACTGAGCCGAGAAACTGACCAAGGAAGAATAGAAAGATGTATAACACGTACACAGTATACTAGGGAGGAGGAAGTGAATGGTCCTGGTTGTGTATGTAGTCATCAGATATGCAGAAAACCATAAGTGAATAAGTGACTGAATAAAAAAGCTAACTTTTTTAATGAATAACTATGTGTAAGGGTTTACTTCCTGGATCCATGATGTTCTTAACAGCTGATGTTTACTGGTCATATTAGTGTAAATCACAAAATGGCAACAAAAATATATATTATAGGGATACTTCAGCTATTCATCATTTACTTCCAGTACTTCTAGTACATTTTACTTCCATTAAGTTGGGGGACACACAAGGACATGTGACTGAAACAGATAATAGTCACACACCTCTGACTAGAGGTAAGATATTAACAATCAAGATACATCTGATGTAGGGGCAGCTGTCACCCAGATGTGTTTTACTACCGTTCCGATGTTTGTTTCCCTGTGTCATCCCACCAAGTGAGAACAGATGACAGATTCTAGGAACACATCTGAGACCAACAAGCAATGACCAAAAGATTCTGTGTTGGGGTATGCTGGCTGCCAGCAGGCATCCTGACCTTCAGGGAAAGCAAAAGGGATAATAGTTTGGCAGATGCTAGAGGTACCATCAATCTTTCGATGGTGAATCATATTAAAACGGGCGTAAGCCTTGCTTCAGTGGGTAAATTGCCAATTTTCGGGTATGTAATTAATTTTTGGGTTGAGACGAAGGTGATTACCACCAAGGCATGAAAGTGATACGTATGCAGGAGGTGTTCATTAAAAGGGCTTGCTTCAAAGGCACAGAGTGACACCCAGTTTGGGTGCAGGATAAAGACTGGTATTACTTATAAGATCTAAACTTCAAACCATGTGCTTCCTTAACTGAACTGAACATTTACATTGAACTAAAAGTTTGTAGTGACACTATTTGCTCTGAGTGGGTTTTTAAGTTATTTTAAGAAGCTTATTGAGTGGAAAAAGATATGTTGATGTATTACGTTTTAGTACATGCTTTGTTAGTTAGGGTTATAAAACTTGTTTTTTCAATCTACACCAAATTTCTGAAAACCATGTCTGGGTCTGTCTGCTGTTTTGTGATGGGCAGTTACCATACAGTCAGTTCATTAGAGCTTTTTGGTGGAAAAGTTTTAAAAAATGCGAGACAAAGTTTCACCCGCAGAGCATAGCAGTCAGGTAGAGTAATCATTGCAACATGTGGCTATTTACCAATTGACTGATACCAGATGGCTCTGTGCCCTTCATATGATGGCCACTCAGTGACAAATCAACCCTGCTCTGCTTCAAAAAGAAAACACAAGGGATCACAAACTGGCTCAAATGTAACCCAAAGGAAGTGTTTGATACTTGTTGCAAACTGCTGTTATGGTGACAGACACAGCAAAAAAAGTGATGGCGATAAAAAGATAATGGAAAGTAATGGTTTGTGGACAAACGGAAGGTAAGGCAGTAGTCTCTTCTTTCACCTAGTGACATTTGTAGCTCCTATTATATGGAGTATCTTATATGGGCACCATGAAAAATGTGACATTGGGCCCCACCACCACAGGAAACACCAACCCTGCGCAATTGCTGTAACCACACCTCCAGAACATAATCGACTCATTCAAAGCTTTAAATGTACAATGTGTAGTTCTGAGCCAGCTACTCCAAAGAAATAGAGGGCAGTATTTCACCTCTACTACTGGCTCCATATAATCTAAATTCATCAATCATCAAAACCATCAGTTCTTAAAAAAAGCCAACTATAGTGTGTTATCCTATGCTTATGTTTTAGTTGTAGTAGTTTGGCATATTTATAAGTTTTAGAGTATTCTAATATATTATTTTTATTGTGTATTGTATTCTACAGCTACGTACATTTATATATCACTCCTCTAGTGTTGATATATTTATATTTATGATATATTTATAAAACTGCTGTCTTATAATCTTCATGTGTTGCTTGGATATCTGTGTGTTTACTGTGGCACTGGGGCTGTACGCTCCGTGTAACGTTATGCTTTGATAGTTTGTATGTTGGCTTGGATCCGGGCGGCAGAGACGAAGGAAGGACACAGTACTGCTTCAAGAGGGGTCCCAGCACCGGGATTACCAGTGATTGACGATCCGGCTGCCACACACTTTACTGGGCATTTCTCGTTTCTGCCACCTTGGATTTATTTAGAACAAACTATCAAACCTTGCAGGGATCATGGATGTAATATTGACACTGTACTGAGGCAGACTGGCGCTACACTGACTCACTATCACCTCTAGAGGAACAAGTGGTATTACAAGACATGACGGGCCGGCACTAGTCAGTTAGCATGCTAACTTCAGTAGATAGCTCCGCAACACAACAGATAGACGTCTTTGACATAACATCAGGACTGCTACCTCTTCACACTCTGTTCATAATGTTCGTTCATTGTTTTATTGTTTTAAGTTGAAATTCTGGCATATCTTGTACCTGTAAAAGGAGACCAAATGAAATGCACCTTGATTAAAATTACAGATATCTTTAGTTTTGAAAATTGTTGGAAACATTTCAAATCAACAAAATATATAATATAGGTTGTGTCGTTTTTAAACATGTTAGTGCGAAAATGTTACATATTCAGGGACCCTCTTTATTTTAATTGAAACGTTAATGTATATTTTAAAATTTATTTTAAGTTAATCATTAATATTAAAGATATAATGTTTATTCTTTGACAAAAACAGGAAAATAAAAAGTAACCGTAATGACATGTAAAATTAACCTAATCTTCTGGTAGTTTTTTAGGGGCCATAGACTCAGGCCCTTAGAATCGTTCTAACTTTTCCTCAACAAATGGCACCTGACTATCACTATCAATATTTCTAATGGTCTTATTATTTTTTTGAACATATATTTTCATTCTCCCTTCTGAAAGAGTTTCTCATTTCTGACTTTGATTGATTTCACAGGAATTTAAAAACAAATGAATCAATAAAATTGTATTTATAGAACGCAATATCACAAATGATTCATTCGCCTTACAATCTGTACAGCATAGGATAGCATATTAAACTGAGCCGCGCTGCTCGCGTGGGATTCGTGGTTAATCTGTTTACATAGGTGCCAAAAGTAAAAAAGCAAGAGGTTCCGCAACGCATACATACTGTTCACACAGGCAGTGTGGCCTGGCCGCTAGAGACTAGTTGGGGAACATAGTGGAGCATGTAAGCAGGTTACGAGACAGATAATGGGGTTGGTGGAGGCCAAAAAAAAGAAGAAAAAAAAGAGAGGGACATGTTGCCCAGCAGGTTGAGCGGGTTGCCACCTGTGGGAGGGTGATGGTTTGATCCTCGGCCTCCTGTCCACATGGTGAAGTGTCCAAAGCATCCTTGAGCAAGACAGTGAACCACAATTGCTCCTGATTGGTTAGGCCAGTGACCTGCTTGTTGCCATAGGTGTGTGTGTGTGTGTGTGTGTGTGTGTGTGTGTGTGTGTGTATGTGTCTGTAAGAATGTGTGAGTGAGAGGCAAGTGAGCTTCAGTGTTCACTGAGGGACCAGGAGCCATTTCTCCTGCCAGCTATGCATGTTTATGTATCAACTATTCACATCTGCATTTATTGATATTTAAATTTTAAATTCATCAAGTTATGTAATGATTAGAAAATGAAGAAATGTAATGGTCTACATGTTTTAAGTATAATAGAAATTATGTAAAAATAGCTTACATTGGAACAGTTACCAAGTATCACACAGATCGTTTTCCATGCAATCCTGCTCTATCTGACCCAAGGCAGATTATAAAGAATCATGACCAAATCTTCATGAATGATCACACAAAAATAGGTGTTTCCTTTGTTCCTTTCATTAAACACATATCCAATCATTTTAACAATATGGTGTGTCAGAAAACAAATAATAATTAAATGAATAATTCTAATAATTCCTATTTCTTACTTACCTCTTCGTTCTTTTTGTGATTTATGCAAAGTGTCCACTGTAACACTGCACTCCATTTAACCATCTATCTATCTAAAAGCTGTAAATAACAAAACACTTGAGTTATATTTGTCTTGAGTTATTTGTCTGTCAAAAAACAGCACAGCCCAAACTAAAACAGACATTGGATGGAATGCCATGAAAAAATTTGAGGATAAGTTCTCCTAACTTTGGTGATCCCTCAACTATTTTATCTCGCGGCATTATGTGGTTGTGAGGGACATACTTTGGTTTATGACCCAATACATGGAAAACTAATGACATTCCCAGCATCCTCAGCTGTACTTTATGGTTAGTGCTAATTAGTACATGATTGGATGCTACCACGCTACGCTAAGATGGTCAACATTGCAGACATTACCTGCTAATCATCAGCATCACATTGTCTAACATGCTGACATCAACATTTATCTCTAACCACCACTGCCAGGATTTTTACGTAGTCATTAAAGAAACTACTACATAAACAATTAAACAAGTTTAACATGGACAAATTATTACTGTGGTGGCAGATATATTGAGACTGTTGTCAAGCTACTAGACTTTACACCTAACTTGATACACATACCTTATAACACACACTTTCCCAGTTCATACGTTCTGCTTGTGCTATGCAGGGATGTCCGCTAGTTGTTTTTAATGTTTGAAAAATAACAGGAGATATTGTAGCCTGATACACAGAGGAGACATCTTGTATGAATGAAAACATCACTGCTGCTTATCAGTTCCTGTAAGCCAGTGTGCATCATGTGCAGGAGGACTTATTGTCTTGTTTGACCAAACAGACCTATCTTTATAATAAAGGACAGCACAACTGTTTCTCATCAGGAGCCTGACACAATGTCTGGGCATCGAATTGGGTCAGACAATATCGGTTGATACCAGCAATCAAAACTTCTAACACGTTTGCTGTAAGCCATTTTCCCTGGGCTGAATGTTTGGAGCTCCAGCAGAGATGCATCCGGCATCAGAGCATTGGAAAAAAAAAGGAAATTAGCTGTTGAATTGGAGCATTTATACTTCTGCCGGCATGTTTGGAGAAGTTTAAGGGGGGATATTTGTATGTTTTAGGAAGATCTGAGACTCCTCTGACAGAGGCTGACAAAAGAACAGTTCATATAAGGATTTTCTTTAAAAAAGTGGCGTGCAACCTTCTGTCAAAAATGATCGAAAGCACTGCATTAAAAGATATAGACAGAACCAGAAAAAGGCAGGAATGTCTTCATGAAAAAAAAACAAGTGAGTTCTTTAGTGTCTAATAGTCTCAGAACCAAGTGGCCCACTTTCTTCTGCATATAGCTGTGTTGCATTTTGAGAGGACTTTTATATTATTTTGTCCACCCTTTTCATATTGATGAAGATAGAATTTACAGAGAGGTGTTTCTGTTGTTTAGCATAAGTGTGGCTGCTGAAGATCTGATCCTTGGTGTCTGAACTGTTTCCTGTGTTCATTGAAACGGATCCGTAGCGCAGAGGGACGCTGTGTACATTTTAAATTAGAGTGTCCCGAACTGATCCTGATGATCAGCATCTGGGCCGAACTGGACATGTTTTAATCTGTACCTGCTCAAACCTGATCAAATGCTGATCCTTTCTTCACTGTGCTCTACTGTATTTGTATTTTGCAAAGCTGCTTTACTTGCCATTACAGAAGTACTTGACAGCTCTAGTGGTATCTTTGGAGCCTCTCTAGACGGAGATGGAGAAACCAGCTTTAGCACTTCATACAGCCTTTCAATCATGTTCATGTCAATAAGAAACAAGAACTGTTCTTGTTTGCATTTTATGCCAGTGATCAGCAAACTAAAACACAGATTCCAGGAGAAGCCCTGCAGGAGATGATGCATCAGGACAGTTTTATGCTACATTCAAAAGTTAATAATTCTGACATGTTAGCACTTCAGCACCAACAATTCTCTTCAGAAGCAGACTTTTTTTTTTGGAAAAATATCACTTTCAAGAAGAAAGCTCTATTATATCAGAGGGGTACTAGCTGAATTAGTTATTATAACTGTATAACTTTAGGTCTCTAATTGTGCTGTGTAGCAGCATATTTAGCTTAATTAGGTGTTAAAATGTACTACTGTATATTACTGAATGTATCCAGTCAAATTGTGTAAGCAACATCAAAGAGAGAAACAATACAATTAGGTCAAAACATCTTAAGAGATAAAGGTGTTCTGTGAAGAAAAGCTGGAAGGTATTAAAGAAATAAAAAGGTGAAAGAAAGTCACTAAAAGCAATGCTTGCATGCAGTACATACAGTAACAGAAATGTCTACAGTCCAGATGCACCACGTGCTATCCTCCCCACCATACTGACTGTAAATCCAAAACCTCAATTAAAGCCCCTTTATACTGTGTGATTTTGGCATGTGCCAGATAACGTTGACAAGTGTGAGAGAAATGTGGGTCAAAAAGCAGTGACGACCGATTTAGAATCCCACAATGTGACTGCTGCTTTGACCAACGTCTACAAACCGACCAATCCAAATTCAATATTTAACTATAACGGCACTCGGAGAGCACAGCCCCTTGCCAAGGTCATGCACTATCTCGCAATGTTAAGTGAAGAGTAGTTTGTGTATCTCCATGTGATGCGGATCCGCTACCAACTTTAATGAGTTCTTCCTTGGCCCATGGTACACCCTTCCACCAAATTTAAGTTTTTCCTGCAATCCTGCTGAGAACAGACAAACAAACCAACTAACAACCAAAAACAGGAAACATAACAACTTTGTGGAGGTAATAATTATGCAGATTAGACTGGCAAGCGTAAGCTCCTACTAAAAACATATTGCCTGAAACCCATTGTGCAGAATTGGCGTTTCATGTAGCTCTCTTTTCTCTCTTCCCTGGCCCCAAACATCCTCACATACTCCTCGTTCTCCTCATTTTAGGTTTTACAGTGCACAGAATTGCTTACATTATAGCCAAGGGTTTGTTTTTGTTTCAATAATAAAAAAAAAAACGGTAACATTGCAGACGGAGGACCATCTGTTTGTATTTCTCTTAACATTGTAGCACTACAATTGATTAGACATCATCACACTATGTGACATGCCTCAGCAACAGATTTTCCATGACTTTATTGGACCCTCTCACGCCGTGTAACATTCAACAAGATCATCACTATCGCACAGCGTAAAGGCACATTAACAGGATTTTAAGATGGAGGTGAACACAACTTCTGCAACACAACCAGGTTCTCTTGATCTCTTGTAAACCTGATCTATGCTTCAGGATCGGTTATAGCTGCTGGGGTGAAGATTCAACAGAAAGTTTAAGGGTAGTTAACAGGAAGTACTACAGCTTTACAGACAAATCTGTGTGTGCAGGCAAAGGTTGAAATGGCTGGCACAATTTAAATATCATTAGCTGAGAATGCTAATGAAAATGTTTTTTTTTTTTTTTTTTGCATAAGAGCTTTCAATCATCACTGAAATCATCACCACCCCTTCTGGCCGGGCTTTCTTCAGCTTCAATCATTTGACTTTCTGAATAACTCATTTCAAAGGCATCAGAGTGGAATTAATGTGGAGCTTAGTGTGAGTTTTCAAACAACCCTGGACATAAAGTTATAAATGTGTGTTGACATCTATTACGGTCTGTCCGTCCTGGGAGAGGGATCCCTTCCTCTCTTTTCCCCCTTGAATTTTTTTTTGGGGGGGGCTTGTCCTTAACCGTTGGAAGGGTCTAAGGACAGAGGGTGTCGTATGCTGTACAGATTGTAAAGCATAAGTCAAAAGTATAATTTCTGATATTGGGCTATATAAATAAAAAATGTCATTCAAATATTTTTAATAAGAAGCTGGAGGTTGTGAAGGGTTTTCTAGTCATGTACTGACACAAGCTGTGCTACACTGCTCCCTTTGCTTATTTGGATAGTTTTGCTTATCACATAGATTATACTTATTTTACTTCTAATGCTATAACTGCTTTTTTTTTTTTTTTTTTTTTATATATTACAATCTAAATGCTTCCGATTTGATTTTATTAAACTTTGTCCATTTCAGTGTGTCTGGTGACATTTAGAAAATGGAAAATTAAATAAAAAAGAAAAAGAGGAAAAGGTAAGAAAAAAAGAACCTTGGTGTGATGTCTATGCAATACTGTGACAGTAAATCTCTGCTTTGGCTATTGGGACTCATGCAATAATGAAAAAGGTCAAAAGATCATCCAATAGTCATGAAAGCAAAGATAGATGAAATAGACTTTCTGTAAATGCTGAATATTAAGCAGGCCTGTAATCAGATTAGAGCATGCACTCATTTTGAAGTATTTAATTTTCCCAGTTTGATGTATATACAAATATTTGAACACTTTGCATACTGATTACGCTCATCGCACATTTCCCCGAGCCTATTGTGCCTTATTATTGCTTGCTTGCTTCAAGCTGTTATTTTCCAGTCGCCCCCTTTCCAGAATTCTAATGATAAAAAAGCAGAACTACAGAAAATGTTTCTCCACAATCACTTTAAGGTATTAGTACCACCAGTGGTTGAACTGGTTGGTCAAGGGCTGTCACCTGCAAATTCCTCCCACAATTGACATCCCATTCCCTCTTGGGGCATTAAAAGGCACCAAACCTGCTGAACTGTAAAAGAATATGAATGAAAGTACAACCAGCCTTCTCCGATCCTCTCTATCTCCTATTCGGAAATGTATATGAATTAATATTCCAACGAAGAAGCCATTTTCAATTACTGAGAGGGGTTTCATCCGTAGCTGAGTCCAGCTAAATTTAATAAATGTAATGCCTGAAGTCCACAATGATGCAGATTAAATATTTTGATCAGAGAGCGACTACTGACTCCACAAGGGTTCCATTCCTTACAAATGTATGGTATCTAGTAGGAGTAACCAATCATTTCTGCTCAAACATTTATGCATTGAAAGTAAATAGCTGTGGCTCACGTTGCAGCACTGTTGACTGTTAAAGACAATAACCTTCTGTCAAACTGAGCGTATTGGGAAGCTTGCAGGACTCAAGCTCTATGTTTACTGTGACACAAGGGACACATTATCAAATGCCAGCCATTATAGGACAACATTAACTAAGTAACTCCTCTCTTGGAATTATTCCCACTGTTATCTGTAAACGGTCACTGCATTTATGTAGTATGAGCTTCCTTCTCCCGCTTCAGTGGAGCAACTTGAGCTGCTATTCATGTAGATTCAGTGTAAAATGTTGGTGTTACAAAAAACTACTGTACTTCTACAGACATAAAAACTGCCAGAACTACAAAACATCACCTATCAACGATTTAGCAATGTGAAATTCTTATTATAGCTGTTATTTCACACTGTTCAGGTCCAGTGAGTTCATTATACTGCACTCTGCCTACAATAACTGACCTGAATATGAAGAAGCACCAGAAAAATAAACCGTCACTAACATGTTAGCACTCTGAACCAAGACACGGTATGCCTCGCTATCCTCTGCCCTCATCCCATTTGACCTGTCTGCTGCTTTCGACACAGTCCACCACTACCTCCTCCTGCCTGGCACTCATGCAGAACTCTGACACTGGGAAAGCGAGGCTAGGAAAGCACAGTTAATCTCCCACGTTGCCTAATGTTCCCAGAAGGTTTCTTCAGCTTGATCTCATCTCAGTTTTCTTTCACCGTGAGCACAGCTTAATCCTCAGCCTCTTCTGTTCCACCATTGCACCAAATTCATTGATTGATTCATCATGGTGTGTTTCACAAATGATCATAATGTTGCTCTGTGGACATTACCCATCTGCATGTAGTATTCCTGTCTTTTGATATAAAGGTAAAACTCTTGTCATCTCTGGGTGAATTTGTCCTACCATATAAACTGCTGAGCTGTTAATGTCCAATGAAACTTTACTTGTTTTACTGTGGAATACAATGTACTTCATGCTGCATTTTGTTGCAATATTACACATAAGTATAGTTGAAATTCTTCACCGAAAGACTGAAATTAAACTTGAATATTGTTGCCTCTGAAATCAACATTCAATCGAAAAATGTAAATCCCCCTGTCATTGTCTCTCTCTCCATGGGGCTGAAACATTCAGCTCCCATTCCAGACAGTATACCATCACCATATGAACTATGCCTCTATTTGCATTGCCTTCACATGGTGTGTGGTCTGGGTGACAAAAACCTCTAGTATAGTCCGTGGAAAGCAAATGAAGGCGCAGTTTGGCGTTGTACTAGAGCCACATACAGCACTTCAGAGGGAGGCAGTCTGGGTGGTTGGATGGCTCAACAATATGTCGGACTTTGACATGGGACACCACTGTAAAGTCCCCTTCATGTTGTCAGTAGATGGTTTTTTTTAGACCTCCTAGCAAGAACATTTTTTATCTCGTTGACTGAGGCAAACGCTCACACCTCTTCGAATTAGAAAAAAAACACCCAATCACACTAAAAAGAAGGTTAATGCTGCTAAACTCATAGATTTGGAAAAGACAATTAAGAAGACCGAGGCGAAATTAAATAGGAATGTATCCGAAGGGGTGTAAAAAGAATTGACTCACCTCAAGTGTAAGTATAATACTATATTATCCAAGAAAACGAGTTTCATCTGTTCAGGGCCAGGCTGTGTGAACATTTCTGGCTGAGTCAACCTCTTCTATAGCAGCAGTGAGGGCAGGTGATGGGAACGTGGCAACCAAATCTAGTGAACTAAATGACAGATTCAAGGAATTTTGTATAAATCGAAACATTTGAAAGCACTACTATGAACAAAGAGATAATATCCTTTCTCGATGACTTAAACTTTCCTAAGATGAGTCTAGCACAACAAGAGGGCTTATATTCATCTATTAGTTCACAGGAGATCATTGAAACAATCAAGGCAGGCAAATCCCCTGGCCAAGACAGTTTTACAGCCACATTGTTTTAACTGTTATGCTGTCTTTTTGCCATTATTTGAAAAAATGCTTGCAGAAATATTTGGTGATGGCAGATTACTTCCTTCTTCAAATCAAGCAATTATTACACTAATACTTAAAAAAGATAAAGACCCGACTGACTGTAAAAGTTATCACCAAATTAGTTTGATCTCAGGAGATTGTTGACTACTATCTAATATATATATATGTTTGATAGGATAGAATGGAGATACAGGTTTCACACCCTCAAAGCATTTGGCCGAACATTTATGAGATGGATAGAAATCCTTTATAAAGACCTGGAGGCCGCAGTGCAAACTAATTACATTATTACATTTGGTAGCGGGACTAGGCAGCTGTAACGGGCACTCTTCTCTCGAACCTCTTGCGCCAGCTGTCAGTAAGAAGCCAAACTTTCACGGAATAAGAATTAACGAGTCTACACATAAGCTGATGCCATATTGTGGCCAGTTAGACCCAGTTAGATCTGTCCCAGCATTTTACAATAATATTGAATTGGTGTCTAATCTATTTGGGTATAAGGTTATTTGGTCTAAGTCAGAGGCATACTGCCCACAAACGTTATTTCAGGCAGGGTTGTCATATCTTAGTATTGTCTTCCCTCAACAAATTGATTAAAAACATTTTTAAATGATTTTGATCCTTTATTTAAGAACATTTAATTACAGAAAGGAGGTCACCATTATTTTTATCCTTATGGGGAAAAGTCAATATCCTAAAGATGAACTGTATTCCGAGGTTGAATTACTTGCTTTAATGTCTTCCTATTGCCATACACCATAGGTACTTAAAAAAGGTTCAATCATATTTGCAAAGCATTCTAATGGAATGGTAAACATCCATTGATAAAGTTAGAAAAGCTTCAGGTACCAAGAAGTAAGGGTGGCATGGGTCTCCCTCCTTTTGCTTGAGACATATAGCTCAGTGGACATTGTCACCTGAAAGGGGTCCTCCCTGGTTTGAGATTGAACATAAACTGTTCTCTCCACTTGACCCTATAAATGCCCCGTCTAGCAAAATACCATCTGAATTACAATCTCACCCTATCATAGCCAACCTGTACAATGTATGGAAGATCTCTCAAACTTGTCATCTGAAGGTTTATCTTTAACGCTCAATCCTGCATTTGGAATAACCCAAATTTCCGAATTGGTAAACACTATTTTTATGGAAGGACCGGGTAAAAGAAGGAAGTATAGCATTAGCAGACCTATATGAGGGAGATAGTCCGAAGTCATTTACGAGGTTGATTTGTGAATACAGTTTGCCCAAAAGTAGTTTCTGGAAGCGTTTTCAACTCCGACACCTGGTAGTCTCTGTTATGGGGAAAAGGAATCTCACCTCGGATCTCCTCTCTCAGACTGGTCATTGGTCGGTGACATGAGGCATCTATTTTCCAGCAGACGGTTACAGTATCTTATGCTTTGATGTTAACTTGGACAGCAGATTTGAACCTTGATGTTACAGAGAAAGACTGGGATCATGTAAGTATCTCATGAGTATCAAGAGACATTAAAATGATATTGAATTCTTTTGACCAAAATATGACAATGTTATTTAAAAATTAAATAAAATACTAATTACCATAAAAAAATGATGACATTTACTCTTATTGTAAGAATGTATAGTTATTTTTCGGTGAAATACCTGTGGTCATCAGAAGTAGGAAAATGTGCGTTGTGTAGTCAAAAGATAATATTATGATGTAAAATTATTCTGGGAAGCGGTATATTAATATGTGAATTACATTGTAATAATATAATGCATATGAATATACTGTTGATATAGGCTGGAAATAATTGTAGGTGTTCTAGATATTTTGACCACTGAATACATGAACATTCTAGTAACCTGGCCAAACTCTCGGGACACTCGCAACATAGCTGAAAGTGATGTAAATAAAATTGCAATACAAGTGATATTTATGGAATCAACAAAAAAAATATGTTTTTTCTCTATAACATATATATATATATATATATATATCAGATCATCTGTACCGCAGTGGAACCAAAATAATGAAACCTGAGCCAAAAACGTCTGTATCACTATCAATCCTGTTTCGTTTTTTTACCGTAGCAAAATAAACCACCAAACCTATTTACCTGCAAACTGCTTGAGGCTCTTCCTTTAATCCAAATCTAATTAAAATTAAATATAAAAAAATCTGTGAAACACATCATTTAAGCCTATAATAAAGAAAAAAAAATCATAAATCTTGTAATAAATATTCATGCATAAGAAGGATAAACAAAATGAGCAATTAAGCCTGTGACCGCAGAATAATACAGGGGGTTTTTCACATTATGTATTCATCCGGCATGCATGATTATATGGAATTTTCATTCTGCCGATTGAACATCATTCATGTGTTGTAAGGTATGCATAAGCTTACTCTCATCTAATTGTCGGGCTCAGCTTGTGTGAGTTCTTGTGTGTGTACATGCACAGGAGTTTACTTGCCCTCTGGCCCACTGACTCATTAGTGGCTGTAATCTGCGGGCTCACTTTGGGATCTTGGCTCTAGAGCACCTGGGTCCCTGAGCATTGGTGCCTACCTGCCACGCGTCTGCCTCCCCATGACACACAGATGGTTTGGAGCAGAGCGCACTCTTCATTACCCACTTATTCAGTAAGTTGAAACATCATTCCATCAAGACCTTTCCAACACATGTCCAGTCTGCTTTCCTACTCATTTTGTATAGAGAAGTCACCGGCACTAGTGACTGACTCTGGCTCATGAGTCCAATGTCAATATGCCATGTGTCTGTAAAGTCGCTGTGGGTGCTGTCATAAAGTCATGACATCATCACTACAGTCTTTGTCCTGGCTAAGGAGATGTCCAAAACATTCATAAGCTGAGCTGTAAAACACTAGAGGAATATAGTTTGTAGGATTTGGCAGCATCTATCATTGCAGTTGAAGATTGAAACCAACTGAATACTTCTCATTACATTACATTACATTATGAATAAATTATGAATACCTCTCCACTCACCCCTAACGTTCCAAGACTGTGGTAAAAAGCCGCCTTGTGCAAAACCGTGGTAACCTTGAGTATCTTTCAGGACGTTCACCTCACTCAGAGGCCAACCTTACCATGCCACTACTTTAGGAGCAGGAGCAATGAAATTCAGGTGGTGGCTGGCGTTACCATAGTTCAAGCGTGTTGGAGAACTACAGTGTTTGGTTTGTCCGTTCTGAGCTATTGTAGAAACATGGCTGTGCAACATGGCAGACTCTTTGAAGAGGACCTTCTCCCTAGATAGATGTGAAGCGCTCATTCTAAGATAACAAAGTTTCAGGTGATTGTACACTAATAAAGACGTAGTTATGAATATAATAGTCCATCATGTCTTAAATTCACATAGAACATAAAACATTGTGGTGTGAATATTTAAATACGTATGTAAAACAATTAACTTACAGTACTACAGTACTGCTATCAACATTTTACATGATGAATGGACCCTCCCACCGTAACTGTCCGTCTCTTGCGGCGGTCATTTGGCAGCCTGTTTTGAAACACGCCGTCTCATTTACCATGCTTTGTGGGTGTGACTTCTTTGCTGTGTCATCAACATTCATATCTGTACCACAGATGTATTTATGATTCAATTGTCAACCATCCTCTTCATTTTGCTCTCAAAGTGCACCAGCTTGATGCATAAAACTTTAAAATGTACAAACATTTTCTGGACACACCTAGACGGTCTGAGTTGAACCCACCACAGTCTCCTGAAATCCTGTGAACACTTGGACTGGCCGTTGGAAGCAAAGACCCCCCCCCCCCCTCTTTATTAAGCTTCCCCTTACTTGATGCCGTGATGTCTTTGTCTCTGCTGAAAAAAATAAGTAAATCTGGGTAAACAAGTCTCGGTTGCTACTTGTCTTCTCCTACAGCAGCTCATTGTCTCCTTCGGCCTCCCGAGCATCACTTAATCCCAGCCTTACGTGCCACAGTAAGAGTAGTAAAAAGAACGATTGCTGAGCGGAAAGGTATAACTGATGAACTTAAGAAACTTGTATCAAAGCAGCTTTGGAACCTGTTTTCAAATGATATTGGAAGAAATATTTTTAGGTTTCAATTTTACAAAATGATAAACAAAGAAGTGATTCACTCTGTGTATTATATTGTCTTGCTCCTTCATACAAACAGAAACGTAGACACACAAAATACCTACAATAAATATAGTAGCTCCATTAGCAAAATATACAGTTTTTTAAGGCTGACGCGAAAAGATGTGTTTTAGATTTTCTTTTGAATGAGTTGAATGTGGGAGGAGAGACGATTCCAAAGAAGGGGGGGTTGTTAAGATAAGGCCCAACCACCTACTGATGTTTTATTTATTTTTGGTATAGTCATGAGACCGGCATTTTGGGAACGTAAAGCCCTTGCAGGCGTATGGGGAGAGACTAGAGGTGATAAATAAGATAATGCAAGTCCATGTACTATTGTATCGTACTATAATGATAGAAGTTTCTGTGTGTGTATATGTGTGTGTGGGTGTGTGTGTGTGTGTGTGTGTGTTTGAGTTTCGATTATCTCTCCAACCCTCGGACCGACACTGCAACAACCTGGTCCGCCCGGCTGGTTTTCGGATAGTGTTTATGCACTAATAATACACTTTAGTTAGCGCATGCGCTATAGACGCGCATCAACATCCGCACAACAGCACGGCCATGTCCACTAACGACCACTATAGGACGTCTCTGCATGTTTTTTTCACAAAATAGCGAGGCTGTCCATGCCATTACGTTAGCGGTGATAGAAATGACTATGTGTGTGTGTTAGATGTTTATCCGTACCGTTGCAGTACAGGTGCCTGGAGCGGCCGTGCAGCACCGTGCAGCAGCGAGAGACCATCAGAGGGAAAGCGAGAAATATAAACAAATCTAATACATTGTAATTTATTCCCATGCTCCCGGTTCTTCTTTCTGAATCTGTTTAAGAATCTCCTGTAATTCGGCAAACACATAATCCACCAAATAGCACATGTTAAAATACTATTTTAATTCTATCTAGGTATTCCCCCTTCTTCTCTTCTGAAATGGACAGAATGGAAAAGTAGTCAGTGAAAAAAAAGTCACTTCATTGAACACAACACAGTACTTTCTACAGTTACTGTGGTGTCTTTCTGATTTTAGCATCTTTTCCCTCATCAACTTCTCACAGAACTTCATCTGAATTATTTTATAATTTTTTATTTGAAAGGCACTCGCAACCTCCCGTGTACTCTCTGCCTTAATGGTTATTGATGCTGTTTTACCGAAACACAAATATCACTATTATTTCTAGGGGATGACCCCCGGATACCCTCGGCATTATGTATGTTTCTAAGTTTGAAAGTTTTCCCCAATTTTAAAACTTGGTGAGGAGCATAGATCTTGCTTCTCCTTTGTTTTGACAAAAAAATGTGTTATATCTGGAGTATATATGAAAAGTGTTACCCAATAAACACAAATTAGCAAAAGAGAAGGTGGTCATAAGGCCAGAGAGAGGTCGAGTGGGTCAATTTACCCCCCAAGGATAATAGCCCTTAGCTTTTTGAAAAAAGTGGCCCTCTAAACAATACAGTTGAATAGTCCTGGTCTATAGTGTCGGCCAGTCTGAACTTCGACTTTCTTCAAAAGCGTTCATCAAACCTTGGCCATACATATTTAATGGAGTTTTGCTGCCACAAATGTGTGCATAGACTCACTTTGAAACCCAACAAGCAGCGGCCCGAACATTCACTGAACTTGACGACATCAATTTGATGACACATGCTCAGCATTCAGAAAAAGTGCTTTTGGGAGCTCACAACACAACAGAAACGTCGTCAAATTGATAAAGATGTATTCTAAATAATGCACCCTTGGACTAGGTTAAACAGTACATAAGTAATAGTATTGGATTCCATTTTTAAAGTATATAACCCTCCCAACCCTGATAATGATAATACATTTTCTTTCAGGTTAGGTATTTTTTTTTTCCTTGCAAGTAATTGCAGTGTTTTTGTGATGATTCATTTTGTGTTATGGTTTTCTTTTTACTAAAGACCATAGCTTTACGCTGTACTTACACCAGGAAGCGGTAAAGTGTGGTCAGGGGGCGTGTCCATTAATTTCTGATATTATGTGTGGCACTATAATGTACATCCGATGTGAACCTAAAAATGTATACTCATATATATTTTTGCATCGTTTATTTCCGTTTCATGTGTTTCAGGCGGGAACATTTTTTTGTAACATAGATCAACATGTCAGAGGACTCTGTTTACTGATTGGCTGCGGGTACTCGCTCGCTGCAAAAAAAGTTCAACTATCCCCAACTTTTAGTTTGACTGCACTTCACGCAGAATCAAAACAGCTGCATTCGGAGAGGCCGCTGCAGCTTTCCAGATGCATTGCATGGCAGCTCGCCACAGGACACACTTCGCCACTCCCCAGTGTGAAATCGGTGTAAGGATGCAGAAATATGCCATTTCTAGAAGTTACTCACTCAAGTCACTCATCAGGAAAGGGAAAACTCACCATTCTACTCCTCTGGCCAGTCAAGGTTTTCAAAGATACTGTAAACACCAAACTGCAAGCATCCTGCTAGCAAATGTAAAGGCGCTGGATAATAAACGGGAGGACAGCCTCTGATTGGCCTGACCATTTCCTGATGTTAATGAATGATTCAATGACGCAAATACATGTAGACTACTATTTAACAAAGTACATCTGAGGTCTTCAGAGGACAACAGGCTATGCTGCACAATATTTATTGGATATGGAAACAGTTAACCCATTTATGGCTCTATCTTCACTTTTTTTTAAATGTCATATTCAACATAACTCCCTAGACACCTTTGCCGATGTCAACCTCTGGCATGTATGCTGTCTCTGCATCTTTTTTGTCCTCACTTTTGCAAATGTTACCAACATAATATATTTTACATAAACACTGTGTGACAATGCTAATTTCCCCAGAGTCACAATACGTGAGGTGAAATTGGTTCAAAGTCCCCTGAGTGATACACTGGTAGTCTCCTTGTAATTTGAGCCTAACCTCACCCAATAATTCCTGCGTGTACACAAACACATGCACACAAACACGCTCAATAAACTTCTCCCCAAGGCCCACCAAGTAAGCCAGCATGATGTGTCTCAATTTCCCCAAAGTTCACTTTAAGTCTGTTTCCCTACTCTTACTTTCAGGCTCTTACATAATGATTTCACACAATGCTGATTAAGCCTATCGGTGGCAGGGAAAACTCTCTTTATTTCGTGTCTGGCATCTGTGGCGACTTTAACATGCTGACATATGTATGCCTGCAGGTGGGCTTGCCGCATCTCCCCTGGCCCGAGGAGCACTCTCTCGCTTGTGTGTTCCCGGGCAATTTTTTTTAACTATAATCATCTACTCAAGGTAGCTGCTGCTCAGTTGCTATGGTCACGCCCATGTGATAATAACTCTCACTGCGGGTGAGATATCCATCTCCAGATTTAAATAGAACAGTGGGTCTAAATCAGTGGAAAAAAATCTAAACAACCATATAAATCAACACTTATCATTTTCTAAACATTCTCATTTTGATAGTCTCCTAAAATAGTTATTACTGCTTAAACAGCATTTTTTTTGTACACACTATATATATATATATATATATATATATATAAACTTGAGCATAGAATTGCGCAGGGACATAACAATAATAGAAAGAAAAAAATTATAATCTGAGGTTTAGAGAATTAAGTCATAGTATTATAATATTACGAGACCAGCAGCTCTGTGTTGCTGTCTCTGCGTCCCCTTCTCTTCGTGACAGCTTTGTTCTGTTTGAGAATGTCTCCCTATTCGAGGATGCTTCCCACTGAAAACAATACGCCGCACAAAGGTGAAATTTATGCCTAATCAGAAGTGTTTCCTGTTAGTCTTGGTTTTCCACCTCTGATGAATAGCACCGCACAGCGGCTACTCTTAACGTTGTCTCATCCAGAGTTACTATTAGTTCTGTGTCTGTCAGACCGTCTAAAGGAAATACTACCATACCAGCCAACCTGATCTCACACAAACAGGCAATGACCACGACCTCCTAACACTGCATTGTGTGGTGGTGGCACAGCGATTAACCAGCATAGCAATAATGTCATGCACAGCAGACTATGGGACAAGTCGATTTTTGCTTTATTATCAATAAATTACGACTTTATTCTTGTAGTTTTTCTTCAAAATAATACAACTTTATTCTCGACTTCTCACAGAACACAGATACGTGGGATATGTTTTGAATGTGCTGAGTTTTGAACATGAGCAGAAATCTTGCTGACACACATAAGAGCTATTAAATTTCCCAAACAAAAGACACAAAAGAGGACAGAGTAAAGAGTAAATCAGTCCTACGTGTGTGTTGACTCAGCAGGGATAATATTAAATGAAAAAAGTTGATCCACAGGAGAATAACTATTTGAAAGCAATACAGTATGCCTGAGAGCCTTACTGCATTTGTTTTTTATATTTTTAATTGTCACCTGGTGCCTGAATTTTGTGTTTTCCTTTATATAAATAAAGACATTTCCAACATAAAATGGTGCATAAAAATGCAGGAAATTAAGTGACAATGTTCACCACCAATGTTGAAACAAAACCTACGCACTTGATATACATACTCAACTATACCCTCAGTTCTTTATTGAAGAGCTTTTCATAGGCTACATTGAAACATAGCATAATTATAAAAATAAGAATTACAATCTCTTGGCATTTTATATAATAACAGAAGCCTTAATAATCAGGTATTATAGTCATTATACAATTTGCTATATCATAATATCAGAACACCAAACACATCTCCCCAACCAGTTTTGCATCCAGACTCGTTAGCATTAATAAACCAAAGTTGTTGCACCGCGTCGGTCTCTGTTTTGTTTATATCTACTTCTCCATGAGATCAGGTGGGTTCACATTAGGCGGTGCATTGTTCCTCTTGCAGAATAATCTTAATAACCAGTAGTTTGTGATGTGCCATTGTTTTCACATGTTGTAGTGTGTGCACATTTGAGATTAGAGAGACGAAAACCTGTAAAATGTCTCTTCATGTGTGTGATGCGATTTCTAAATCGGTTAGGATTTTAAAGCTTCTGTAATCAAAGCCTGGCTTAAGTGGAACATACTGTAGGTGTCAGTATCTCATACTGTTTATTACCTCCACCAAGTAGGTCATGTCTTTGACTCACTTTGTTTGTCAATAGGATTATGGAAAAACTACTGGCCCAATTTTCATGAAACTTGGTTGAAGGGTGAAGCATGGACCAAGGAAGAACACAATACATTTAGGAGTGGATCTGAATCATGGGGTGGAAACATGAATTATTTTTCACTTTCGTTTACATTGCGAGACAGGGCATTTTTTCTGCATTCAATTTGTGTCGCATAATCTGAACAACTAGTTACCGACTGGGAAAGTGAACAGTGAAAGTGAACACCTCTCGAATCAGAACAACTCTGCGAAAATGTTGGTACACGACTGGACGAGTTGACGTCATATTACGCAGAAACATGGCGTACACGAAAGTAAATGTTGGATTTTGAGCAATAAGATACAACACTTCTTTGTATCATCCATGGAACTTGTTTCCCATTTTTATCCAAGAGCTTGTTTTTCAATTTGAGAGCATGACATGATTTTTAGTTTCAATTTGTGTAATGCTTTACCCCAAAACCATACCCTCATACTCAAATAGCCCCTGCTTGTGCGTAGATTTGCTCTGCTTCTGCTCAAACATCATGCTTGCACTACGATATATTGTTGCTTGCACAGATTTCCTGTGCTCTAACTTCAACCCTTCTTTTTACTCTGCTTCAGGCTGCTTCTGTGCGCGCGTGAAAAGTCTGCTCTCGGATTTCTCCTATCCTCTTGGATTGTTTGTGCAATATCCCTGACAAAATTCCCAAACCAACAGAAGGCCAGGTGTAGTGTTGACCAATGAAATGATGCCTGCCTCGTTACTTGTTTACTTGTTGTTCTATAACCGCCATTGTTTATTTAGAGTGAAATAACTCTAAATAATATGGTATTCGGCAAAGCAAAAATAGTTGCTGTTTTTCTTCTTTTTTTTTTTGGAATTCTTATTCCGTACACATACTTAAAAAAAAATATATAAAAATATAAAATAAATATTCCTCATAACTGTGAGCATGGTGGGTATTTATGCTACGTCACTTGGGCTGATGTGACAGTAAAGAGCACAGACTGAAAAGAAGCATTTAATGTGACGCATACAGACATTTCATGAGGTAAAGTTTTCAGTTTGCTGAGCTTTCGTTATCACGTTTAACTGGGATTGGCACAGCTGTTTCAAAACTATGAGACCAGTGATGTGACTGGCTGAGAGAGTATTTATCAATATCTACACCTGCTGATTTATATTCACCTTCACCCTTTTGGGCCTCTTGCATGAAATACGCTTTAGGCGCTTGAAGATCCAATCATCACTAAACAATTTTATGAATTTCAACCGGATTATGCAAACTGTGAATATTCTATTTCCTCACTTGGAGAACGTCATTCCAATGTTCTCCGGCACACTACATCTATGGGGAGGAGGAGATTATCCTACATTAGCTCTGGCAGTGTATCTATGTAGTTCACCTACACGCTGTGCTCACTGCTTGTCTAAGCCTGTGTGTCACATGTTTGCAGATACCACACTGCTAGAATAGTAACATATGTCTATTTCTTCAAAGTTTCTGTGCAATTACTTCAACTTGATGCAGTGTAGCTGGTTTGATCGGGAGGGATTAGGTTAGTGTTCGCCTGTTAGCCCTGTAACTTAAATTATGGTGTTGGCAGTGTAGACGTAGTGCTCTACCTTTTGTGTGATTACTTCGAATCCCACAAAATAATTGCACCTACACTTGACAAGGCTTGAGATATTTGCATAGGCTGTTAGGCTACTTCCTTTTTGCAGACAGCAAGATCTCTTTGCTTTATAATTTGATTTATTTGTATTCATTCATAGACACAGGATGTCTAAAATGTCAACACGCAATCATTACCATCTTCTCCATCATGTGCATTTAAAGAGAATATGAAGTCACAGATTATTTGTTGACAAAGCCATTGTTTGCAGCTACATAGGAAGTAAGAAAACCAGAAGGCAATATGAAGAGTTATAACATGAAACTGACCCGATTTAAGCCTGGTTTAAACTATTAAAAAGCAAAGGTCACTAGCAAAGCCAGAGTGAAACTCAAGACATAGTAAGTCAGTTAAATGCACAGACAATAGTTGGCTCTGTTGTTGAAGATGCTTCTCATCTAATTGTAGTAAACATGAAAAAGTTTTTTTATCTTCCCTGTAAAATGTCTTGAACATGTATGCTCAGGCAGTTCTGTTTACATTCAAAGTTTGCTTACATTAGTTTTGTTGGCGCATTGCTACATTTCATGGCAGATAACCGCCATCAACTGTTTGGTAAGTGGAAATTTCATCAAACCGTGGAAGGATTATGCATGATGTCTCCCGCATGTGCATCATTTGCATGCACAAGATACTAACAAATCAGGGAACCATTCTTAAAGCATTGTTCCATAGCTCTACTAGTGGGGAAAAACTCTACAGGGTACCTGTGACATGAGTTAAGACAGAGAAATGCACAAAGAAATCATTATCTTAAAATTGTTATCTTACAATACAGTACAGAGATCTTCATTTTACATGTGCAGGAGGCAAGCTGTTATTCGGGTGTCTCCAGCAGCGTTATCAGCCCTATATGAGTGCATGATTGAAGGATGGACATAAACACAGAGAACCTTCCTTTAGTCATCTGTGTTTCCTTTATCCTACATAGCTATTCTGAAGTTCACAAAGAAACTATTAACAGACAAAGCAGAAATGCTGCTCTTAGTGACGGTCTGACAGGGACTCCCAGCCTCCCTGCAGAGCGGTGTGTGAGAACATACAACAATGAAACGAGTGAGACGTGTGTTGACGGTAAATTTTTTAGAGACAATTCAATGTGTGTGAGAGAGAGATAGAGAACAAGACCTAGGCTATAGTAACAGAACAGCAGACTTGTAACTGCGTTTAAAAATTAAATGTATTTTTGTTTTTCCAAAATCCACTCTGTTTGTGTGACTGTTTGTGTGGAAAAGATAGAGTTAGAGTAAAGTTACAAACAAGACCTTTTATAATAGGAAGTGCAATAATATTTTGTTGTTCTGTAACCAAGCATCCAATCGTATAGTAGAGATTGAGCTCTTCTGTGTACACCAGCATAGGCATGCCCAGTGTACGTGAATGGTAATGTGTGTGTGTTAGTCTGAAACAGCGATAAAACACTTGTGTGTAGGGAGGTTGTTTGTATTTATATTATATTAACGCGTTCAAGTATAGCACATTAAGATATACTGTAGCTGTGGATGTAGCCTAATTTGGCAATTAGTGTGAATTTGCCCAAATGTATACAAATTGTAGGCTTAAAAAATGATACTTCCCTGTTTACATGCCCCAAATTATGGGAACTGTAGTCCCAAAAATTAGAGGATAGTTATCTCCGAAAGGAAAATAGATATTGAACCATTATTGTGACACATCCAGAGATTTTCACAGGAATTAACTGTCCAGATGTCCTCCACATCCATTCCCAACCTCTCTCGCCTCAGAAATATGTTCTTTCCAAACTCATTAAAGCCTTTTCATCCCTGGCATAAACAACTCCTGTGAAAGTTTCATCTCAAACTTTAAAGAAAGATAATGGACATCAATCCTCTCTAATGTGTTCCTTTCAAAGCATGTTCTTGACATATAGCACTTGCAGATGCAGCTTACAACAGAGAGCTTGGCCCGGTGCCATAGGTGTTTTAGACATCTCTCCCATGTGGAGGCAAACATGATTAATGAATCAACTTCCTGAAGTGTGACAGGACAGGTTGACAGGTGATGTCTCCCTTACGATACATCAGTCACTTAAAAGACTTCTGCGCACAAGACAAGGGCATGAGGCGTTACCTCCTAGGAGGATACTGTTGCATATGTGAACTAAATATAGCCGACGTCTGGCTTCATTCATTAATTGAGTTATTGCCTTTAGCTATGAACTTGATTGTTGTTATGCAGCCAAAGTATGATTACTTTGGCTGTATATCATCAAGTCCATCCTCAAAAAAATAATATTCTAAATTTATTTGTGACTGTGATACAAGTTATATGAATTTCAGTACACGCTGGAGCAGAAGGCAGCATTGACTTAGGTGCTGAAACCATTTGGATAATTGTTTAATCATTATTTAAAATCGTTTATGAAGCAAGGCCAAAAATGAATTGATTCCACCATTTAAAACGTAATGATGTGTTGCTTTTCTCTGTTTTATAAAACGTTGCTGAGAGTCGAAGAGGTATAAAAACTCCAGCAACATTGGTGGTATAAAGAACAACTTTAGGCTTCAGCTTGAGGCTTCTCCCAACGCGTTGGCCTAGCAACGTTGTTCTTTTTTTGCCCCTTCTCCGTGCACATTGGAGGTAGGTGAAGATGTGCCAGAAACTGCACTGTAACAGTTGGTTGAACAAAAGAACATCACCTTAGACTTAGAAATTGTGATAAGCTTTATTCAAATCATCGAATTTATAAAAAAAAATTCTCCTCGAAATACGCAGTTTTATTCCCAATGAAATCTCACATGGAGGCAATTCATTCTGTTAATAATGTCACAATTAAGGAAAATGACCCACTGACTGATTACATTTGAGGATTGTCACCATAAAACCATGATCTGCTTGTGCTCATTAGTATGCCATCTTTCTGTGTGTGTCCCCATTTCTTTCTCTCTTTGATTGTTAGTTTCACACTGGATCCTTACAGCTCTGAAGGTCTGCTACGTCTTCACCACTGACAAGTGTGACATTGAAGATTTTGTACAACAGCAAAAAACATTTCAAATATAAGAAACAGTAGAGTGAAGTGCACCTGAGCTAAGAGCTTGTAGTGCCCCAAAACACCTTAAGTCATTGTTTTACAACTCTAAATATGTGCAGATGGATTGAATGATACTGCAGCTATTGTCCATACTGTGTCCATTTCTCAAAAGTGGATAAAACGGATTTTGACTTTAAGCATGTGGGTGGATGTTTCCCATTTTGACATTTAGTGCTGTTTTTGTCCCACATTAGAAAAAAGGAGAGGGTCTAGCTAGCACTAGTTGTCTTTTTCCTTGGGTCGTGTTGGTGATAGCATATGAACAGACTGTCAGAACAATGTGGAGTAACATAGAGAGTGTTCGAGTCAGAGATGGGACCTTGTGGCTGATTGACTGCATGTGCAACACTAATGTAGAGAGGGCTCTCTGCCTTTATTTATTTTTATTTATTACAATTGTTTTATAAAATAAGTACTAAATAAGTCAAAACAAGCTCTATGGATATACAGTATGTACTGATTTCTTAGTAAAACTATTTTAATTTCATTTTAACTTTAAGCATTTTTATAATTTTTTCTTTGATAGTGCAACTGTAACAAATTTCTTCACAATATAATATAATAGTTTGATTAAGTGGTATGCACCCGTTGTTGTATTTAGAAGAAATAACAACTCATATTAAAATGTTTATCAAAACTTATAATTTATTACATGCAGAATCTGTAAATTTGCATCCATAGGATAAAAAAAGCAATCATTTTGAGTGCATCTTCTCTCATATTTCTACTAATGCACTAGCAACACCCCAAGATGTACGACTGGTTCACGGCTGGGGAAATTCATGCAGATGTCCACGTGCATTTTTTACCGCTGTTCAAACATAATGGAATATAAAGCTCCTCAAAATGCTCAGGGACATCCCAAATCATGCATGTCAGTATTTGGGTGTCTCAGCATTATGAGAAGAGACAGCAAAGGAGAAGTCGAGCAGACTGTGTCCTGCTGTGCACTCTGTCCTGAAAAACTTTTCTGTGCAGTGTTGAAAAGGTCATCACATACCATTGCAGCTGCTCCTAAATGTTTCAGTCCATTTACATTACATAGATTCATTTGTGCCAGAGCTGCAAATAAAAAGTTCAATATTCTCTTATTAATTCTCTTATCATTATTAATAATGCCATCAATTCACTTTCTGTGGTATACTTGATTATTTGTAACAATGCTTTATAAGCACATAACCATGCTGTATGAAGTACATGCTTATTGGTTCAGAAAACAAATAAAGCTTGTAAATCATCACAAAGATAATGATTAAAGGGACTATGGTTAATCTGTACACCTTTTAAAAGGGAAAAATTGTGACATTTTCATTTAAAAAGATGTAATTGTGCTGCCTTTAGCCGACTGAGGTCATCAATTGTAAGTTAATAGAAGCTTGTACATTAGCTGTTCTGGTTTTTACATTTAAATTACACAACTAAGCAACTTTTTAAAAAGCTAAATTCCTGATGATCTTTCAGAAACCCAGAAGGTCATTTAATAATGATACTCAAACACTCTTGTTACCACATGGACAACATTAAGATTACATTTACTGCACAGAACCAAAACTATTTCTAATCTATCCCTCTATTCACTAATCCAAAATAAAATTGGTAGCCATATATGCCATATCTTCTTGCTCAATTTGTATATAATTTACCGTATATTTCAAGTTACTTTTTTTTCCATTATTTAGTTTTTAGTTTTTAGTTTTTACACAATGTGTTTATATTTGTCTTGTGTTTTATATTTGTCTTGTCCATCCAATGTGTCATTTCTAGCTACAGTGCGGCCTTTGTTTGGATGAGAAAATAGAATTGCATTATTGGAAACAGGTTAAAAATCTTATTCATTTTTTGTGGAATGATTATTATTTTTAAATTCTTTATCCAGAAGAGTCCGAGGATTCTGGAAATACCTTCAAAACAGTGGGAGGTGTGGTTACATGACCTTCTGGGGTTTTTCAAAAGATAGCTTTATCTTTGAGAAAAATGGATGCTTCGCTCTGTGACTTGGATATAATGTTAATACAAAGCTACAAACTGGGGCCAGGTTTGGTCTGGTTCACACAACATGTCTTTGGTGCTTGTGTGTCCTGAACTGAACACCATGAACAAAGCTAAATAGTAAGTACTGATACATGGAAACAATGGTCCTCATTCACTAATCACAAATATTCTTACTTTAAGCTCAAAATACGCAAAATTACAGTCGGGTTCACATCAGGTGTGCAGCAGCCATTGACGGGCATACAGAGAGTAACGAGACAGACTGGGCCGGTAAGTACTCATGAAAAATAAATGAATAAAGCTCCCTACATACCATTTTTGAAAATACATGACACAGCTGTCATTGCATCCAGTGACTGTGTCACTGTGTCAATGCTGTGACTGCATCCCGGAATAAAAGATTTTGAGAGAACCCCCCTTATAAATGCACATCAGTTACCACCAACTCTCTGAAAAACGATAATAATTTCACTGTAACTGCGTTTAGCTATTACCTCTGATCTTCTGTTTTGCAACAAGGCTCATTTAAATAAAGGGAGTGATTTTGCTCCAAATTTCAGCATATTACCTAATTCAAATACTTGCGAATAGCACAGCACCACCGAGACACCATCTGCTTGGCAGCACAGTTACGGCTGCATTTCACCGCGGTGTTTGAGAATACATGGTTTCTTTTTGTCTTGTTTGCACATGTTTAGCAGCCGCAAAAAGCCGCAAAAAGCCGCAAAAATCTTTTTGTGATTTCACTAATGACAATAATTGATGAGGACAAAAGGGCGGCAATTTCATAGTTGTTTAATACATTTGGCCAATGCCATAGTAAATTAACTGCTTCAAATATTGTGGTCTATTCAATTATTTTTTATTGAACATGGCTTTAAAATGTGTGTTTACATTTTCTAAGACAGCTGGGCCTGCATCATTTGAGCTTACGTATAGTCTGAGGCAGTTTTCTAAATGAGTTCACAGAGTAAGAACAAATTCAAGTAGGAAAATATTGATGAATCCCAGATTTGTGCGTAAATCTTTCGTACGCATGGTTTGAGTACAGATTCATGCGTTCACACTGGGAATGAGGCCCAATGTCTTTTAAAGCTCTAAAAAGAAGAGTAAATGGATAAACTTTTGTTATGTTACTAATGTTATCCTGCTACAAGCCAATATGACGATCTAGCTTTTAACCAAAGAAAGCCTGAGCCAGTATGTTGCACCACCGAGACCAGCAGCACTTGTCCCAAAGCCTTTTAAACCACTGGGTCATCCTTTATGACTTTGCCCAGTGGAAGATGTTCCTCTTTAACGAATATGACCTCAACATTGCCCAGAGGAAGTCCAAGCAGCACCAATAGCAGTGACACAGTGTTGAGGGGCCGGTGACTGCATCGCTCAAGGCAAGATAACACTAAATGAGATGTGACAGCTGAGAGAGAAAACAGGCCCAGCTGAGGGGCTAAAACGAGAACAGAGGGTCCTTTGTATCATATGCTTAGTATTTCCAGAGTTGTGGTATAATTTGAAAAATGTCGGTGAGTATTTGTTACTTATGGAGAGTTTCAGTGTATAACGATTAAGTACATGTGGATGAATCCATATTAATAAAGCATCAATCTAAATCAGAGCAAACTACTTTCCTGCCTGTGACTTTTGAAGAAGACTGTGTTTGTGTGTGTTTGTGTGTGTGTGTGTGTGTGTGTGTGTGTGTGTGTGTGCGCGTGTGTGTGTGTGTGTGTGTGTGTCCAGTGTTCAGACATCACTGCCCTTCAATGACCTTGTTATTGTGAAGCATGATAAATAGGCAGGCTTTACATTCAGCTCAGGGCTCGTCTTTTAGTAAAGATCTTAGCTGTCCTGGTGATGTAAACGGAAGGAGATGTGTGTGTGTTTGCATGTGTGTGTATGGCGGTGGGTTCTTGCTAAAATTGTTGTTTCATCAATAAATAATGGCAGACCGAACTCTGATGGCCACACTGCGTCTCTGATCTATGATCAAACAGAAAGCCTGTCCTGCTCTCACACTACACAGACACACGCCATGCAGCACACACACACACACACACACACACACACACACACACACACACACAC
>CALSBV010000001.1:1220303-1231200 GCA_943590825.1 Bovichtus diacanthus | reverse complement strand
TTAAAGGCTTTTAAGTGCGCCTTATAGTCCGGAAAATACGGTATATCTCCACACTGGCCTGGGAACGCCTCGGGGTTCCCCAGTCAGAGTTGGTCAATGTGGCCCGGGAAAAGGAAGTTTGGGGCCCCCTGCTGGAGCTGTCGCCCCCGCGACCCGACCCCGGATAAGCGGATGAAGAAGATAGAGATAGATAGGGAATATTTCTGTTCATCTTCATATTCTGTTTTATACTATTTCTCTTTGAGTGACAGCCAACCTACAGCACATTTTCAATCAGTCTTATTGAAGATAAACTAAGGTTTGCCTTGTAGGGCTTGTGATTTGCCAAATAATTTTTGATTATGCCATCTGCTGTAGATTTGATCTAGGGTTTCATATAAAATTATTTATGCGTGATCCATTTGTTGTTGGGCATTAAAAACGTAACACAAGCATCATGCTATTATTATTGGTTACAATGCAAAAACCAGAAGAAGTAGTGTCACTAATTGCTTTCAATCCAACGGGAGACTTTTTGGACGATTTGGATTTCGGGACAATGGACCCAATAATGTTGCAACAGTGGAATGCATCCAACCCTGTGCAACACAGTTGTTTTGTGATATAAGTACAAATTGTGAAAATTAGTTAAATTGTGTGGCATACCATCTTACCACACTCAGTCCCTACCTGTTTACAACACACGTATTTAAGGTTTAAGGTTAAATAAAGGCTTAATGCTCCCTAACAGAACTTGTTTGCAGGACTTGGAACCTGAGTTGGAAGAATAAAATGTAAATGCATACACCCATGCATTACATTCTTCCCCTGTCAGACTCCTTCACATTATCTCTTTCACGTAATCCCTTTGAGGGGAGCAATCATATTTCTTTCACTTCAGGTGCTTTGGGCACATATTTGCATTTTCAGATGTCAGGCTCATTTAACATAATTTCAGGACATCAGGCTCGATTCCTTTCATACCACCACAAAGCTTTTTTTGTGCATCGTGACCGTGTCAAGTTTTCCCTGTCGGGAATGTCTTCTCATCTGTCTGAGGATATGGAGCCTAAAGGTTAAAGGGTAATTCTGGCATCATATACATGCATCAATAAACAAAGCAAACTCCATTCATAAAAGCACTTCTGTGCTTCCCACTCCACTGATCAACACATCCTGCTTTGCTTGCACTTGCTACTTAATCAACTTGCTGCTGGAGCCCTTTGTTTTTGTTCTCATTATTCTTTCTTTCTTTCCTCTTATTTTTCTCTGCAAAAACTGTGAGGCCAAAATGACTAAAATTGACAAGTTGAAAATTCCACCCACTACTCACTGGCCTGTTGCAATTGAGTCTGTAACACTCATGTTTATGTTTTATCTTGAAAACGGCTTGGCTTAAATTCAAAACATTTGTATCTCTCAATTATTGTACACATTTACACTAAATGTCTTCTGCAATAAAAATGTTAAATGTTGCTTCTTTTTCTCAATTTTCTCAATCAAATTTTTTGACAATTTTTCTGAATTTGTCAGGATCATCTATGTGCTTTACTGATCTAAAGTTCGCTGATCCAGAAACATCGATAAGTCAATCCATTTTGAAATTACACATTTTAGACCTGTGTCTCTTAAGTTCAAGTTTACATAAATTCTCTTCAATCAAAATTGGCTTAAGCGATTGAAACGAAACTTGTTGCACATGTGCGGATGCTAGGTTTGAGCTCCGCTACACTGTCTTGGTATATCAGGTCACTAGGGGGCACCACAAATGCGAAAAGTTTACATTTCGTAATCATCTACATGGAATAGTACAAAATTTGGTTTGCACGATCTAGGATCATGACTCGAGTCCATGCATAAAATTTGGAAATTATTGATTTGATTATAACAATAAGCCATGCCAACTCAAATAAATTATTTCCAAATTAGGGTTTATATATATCATAATATATATGTTATGATATATATAACATAACAAATCTATATTTCTAGATATTTCACATTCCAAACTTAAAAAAACAAATCACTGTAAGTCATATAGAGCTGAATTCTTTTTAAATACATCCGCTGAATTGTGAAAAAACTTACTGCAAACTATGGTCAATACAGAAGTCTGTCACTCTGTATTTTGAAAAATATGCTAAATCAACTAATATGTATATCTCCACAATTCTTCATTCAATTGCTACCAAAATTGACACAGATATTGTTTGTAAATGTATAATCATGTTTGAAATAGACCAGATTGGTCTAACAGTGAGTCTCAGTGACATTCAGTGTCTAACTGTTATTATTACTGTATGCACAACTTCTTTTCTTTTTTTCGAAGAATGTTTGATCAAACTCAAGAATGATGAGTGATTTTTTTCAGAATTTTATCATCAACATTTTGGCCATGTTATACTTGCCACTATATTATGCATGTGGTATGTTTTAATGTGCTCATTCATCTGCTTGGACACCGATCATTGCCAATTTCATCATTATTATTGATATCTGCTTCCATTAACTGATTCACTAATCGATATTTCTTTGAAATGGTAAGCTAGCAAAAATTGATTTTTACATTATTGCTAAACAAATATGGAATTTATTGACAATCCTGAGCTTTAGAAAAACAGAAGATGCTGCACCTGTCATTGTTTTTTTAATTAATTTAAACTAAAGATTGACTACTAATTCCTGCAATGAAATCTTTGACATTAGGGATTAATGTCATCTTCCCAAAGATTCACAAGTTGACAAATGTGTTAGGTGGAGGGGACTTTCTTTCTGATTTCTGGGAGAATCCTTGAAAGGACCGAACCAACACAGAAAGCCTATCTATAAACTTAAAATAGAACTTCTCATCTTTGGATGTCCCAACAAGCCTCACGGAGTCACACTGACATATGATTTGTGGACAGAAAGCATAAGAGAGAAAGAGAGTATAAGGCTGTGTCTTAACAGTGCACCACTCTGTGCCAACAGGAGCTGAAGAGCCACAGACAGGACAGAAAGATGTTAACATAGACACTTACACATAACAGAGACAGGGGAATAGAAGTAGTCTTACCTGGGAACACAAGCACAGCAAACACCCATGACAGGATGATGAAACATGCCGAATTATACATACTTCCTAAACAGAGCTGATTCTGATCTGCTCGTTTGTTACGCTCTTTTTGTATCTTCCCACAACAGGGCTTCAGAGAGCTGCCAACTTTGCTTTTTTGTCTTTCTCTGCCTTTTTCCTGAATGTCAGTTTGGATAGCTTTTCATCCCCACTTGCAGGTTGTAGTGAAGATGCTTTAAATCCAGTGCAAGTAGTAGTTGGCAGCACACAAACACAGAGGCTGGCTCCACACGCAGTATTCGATCTCCCTCTCTTCCACGTACTACAGCACACAGAGAGACCAGCACTCTGCAAGATTGGGGAGAGAAGGGGGAGGGTTGTCTCTGCTCAGCTGGCATTGGCTAAAGCTTCTGTCTATCACCCATGAACAGTCCTTGCTCTGTTTTTTTCTTTCTGTGTTTTTTTCCTGCTCTGAATCCCCAACTCTGTTTTCCTTTCCCTGACCTCTGAAAAACCTAGAGCAAGATTAAAAAAAAAGATGATGATTGATATTCAATAAAGGTTTATTAAATAGCAGGCTCCTAATTAATGCACATGGTGATCTGGGATTGGGACAATGTTCTAAAAATCATCCCTTGATGTGATGTTTTTTTTTGGTGTCATGTGACATGCCTAGAATTTGCATTAATGAGGAATTTTGATGCGGTGTTATGACAGTATGGACTGCTCTATCCGGTTGCAGCACATAGATGTGTTCATTTGTGGAGAATAGAAACACTGCTGGACAGAAAGAAACATAATGAGGTGACACTCAATGTGTGATGAGATTCACCCTCAAATTCTCACTGCTGCTATTTTGAGTAAAGTCAATGGAGTTGAGGTGTGATTAATTTTTAAAGCCTGGCTGAAACTCCCTGCCACAAAAGTGTTATAAATGATTGTGATAAAACTACCCATACCCAGCACGGCATAGCTAGAATTTATGTAAATATATGTTATATTTCCAGAACAAATATGAAACAAGTGTTGTAAAAAAAAACGTTGCAGGTTTTTGCAGTTTGTTCAAGATGTTTCCCGAAAAACACAGGAAAGCGGTCCCACGCTGCTCTTTATAGGAGGTGGTAAAGTTAACCAGACAAATTTTTGTCCGGGAACGATAATGTGTTCACTGTCACCAGCAAAAGACAAACTGAACCAAGCGTGTGTTGTGTGTGTTTCCTCTCAAAATATACACAGCAGGGACACACACACACACACACACACACACATAAACACTCACTAACTTTCTTCCGCGCCAATTTCCCTCATCCGATATAAAAAACAATCCTCGTCCGCTATGCCACTAGCTTAGAAATGAGTTAGCCTAATCAATACAATCGATGGTTTCTGGTGAATAATGACTGTTGGACATTATGAGAGGGACATCCTGATCAACTAACAAGATTTGTTAAGCTTTGTTATAGACTAACAAACATTTCGGACTGGGCCATAAACCATAACTAATCCAATGGCAGTTGGCAATTTGGGGTTCAGTATCTAGCCACAGCCGCCCCTACACTGTGCAACTATATGTGAATGTCTTTGTTCAATGCATTGGGGGCGCTATTCAACTACCTCAATGCATACGGACACAATTTCTGTACATTCTAGCAAAGGTCACAGGTTCTAATGTACGTTCCAAGTTTTGTGAGTTTTCGAGTATACTTTCCTTTGAAGGCTAAAATTAACCAGGGGGCGCTATACAGCCTGTCTGCCATGCCCAATCAAAACATCAAATCATAAAATGTACTAGTCTGAATATGGCTGCGAAGTTTCATGAGTTTCTGTGCATGCTTAAGGCATCAAATATGTGTCAAAAATGTTAAAATGACGCACGGCATCCAAAATTGCCGATTTTCTCTTTGAGATTAGGCCTATGATCCCGTCACATCTCGTGAATTTACATCTCGTCATTACAGTCTATCAGAGCTTCACTGCATTAATGACATGCAGGTACTTTATTCTGTGGCATGACCAAAAAACAAAAGAAAAAAAAATACACATATATATATATATATATATATATACATATATATTTTTTTTTGTTATAGAAAATATGCTGCCCCACATTTTGATACATGGTGCCCCCTAAGTGTGTATATGTATGTGTATGTATATATATTTACCTCCTGTTACCTTCCTTTATATATATCAGAAACTTTATAACATTTTCCTTGGTTATTATTTATATTTTATTAGAGCTTCAAAGGAGGCAATGTCTGTCATCAATTGTAACCATTCAGCAAGACCTGGTATTGTCTGGCTTTATTGAATTATTGAAGCGGCAATAAAGCTTGCCAGAGCAAGTCCAAAATTTTGTTTGGGTTTACCTGGTGGTAAAAACTACTGGTCTCGTCGTCTAAGCACAGCTGGTGAAAATCTGGCAGTGGCCTCTGCTACCACTCATTAATACTTTTAATGACTTATTTCCAAAATGAAAAAACAAAACAACATTTCCACATTAAATAAAGAAAATTACCGGTTTCACAATAATTGTCAACCATGAGTCACATTTGTTTAAAGTTTAACTGATGTATAATAATACCTGTGGATGATTTTGTAATGTGTAAATGTGCCCACTGCTTCTCTAACTGACCACCGCTTCTATGTTGGAGTTCAGATCTCTTTCCCATATTTTCTTAAATTTTTACATCATACAAAGTGTTTGCCATCATTTTATAAAAGACTAAAGCTGATTGTGCACTCCTAGTCGAATTATGGCTTGTTTTCCTTTTTACTTAATACAACCCCCAGATTCTTTATGCAGCTCCTTATTTCTAAATACCTCCAGATCTCCCCCTTGTCCGCTTAGCAACAATAATCATGACGCTCTTGAAAGGATTCGGAAAATGCCTGCTATATACAAATCACTAACCTTTCCAATATTCTTATCCACCCATGTTTTATTCTTCATTCAATTTAGTGGGTTCCAAATTGAAAAATATTCTTTCTTATATTGAGAGATACATAGCAACTTATACATTTGTATCCATGTTTCTCTAGAATGCTCCAAGAATGGGTTGTTATTAATGCTTCGTACCTTTTTCTGTGACAAGGCCTTTATCGACCCCAAGGGGGCAGCCATATCTTTCGTATTCATTTTTTGTGAACGCTTCCCACACCCTTAAACCCCTAAGACCACCCCCCCTCCCTGCAGTCAAACAGAAAAAAACTATTTGGTACACTAACTCCAGATATCTGTGCATTGTAACAAGTGTTTAATTTTGTGTGAGACACATAAGTAAATAACTAAGTTACTGTATGTGTTTTTAAATTTAAAATGTGACAGCAGTCAGTGGCATAAAATGAGGAAAGAGGTGGTGACAAGTCCTGTCACGATTATCTTTCATACAGATTATTTATGTTTCTAGCCTGGGAAATCTTTTGTTTACTTCAGACTCATAATGAGCTGCATGCAATTGCAGAATTGCAGCCAATTGATCTGCAGTAGGTTAGTTCGATCTAGGTCTAATCCTCTTCTCTAGTTTGCCATTGATAACCTCATTACTAATGCAAAGGAAAATTGTTCTTGTAGGCTTAAAGGTAAGATGAATCAGACACAGACGAGACAATACATGACATCCAGACATTGAATTGTTTTTGATGACAACACAGTGATTAAAATCTTGGAAATCTCTCAGGTAAAATCATTATGTCCAACATGCAGCAGAGAAAAATAGCTGCATGTCATTAATGCAGTGAAGCTCTGATGGACTGTAATGACTGCAGTTTCTTAATTGCACCCATGAATGATGAAGAAGCAAGCTGCTACATATTACCAAGTCTTTACATTTGTTAGACTTTGTACACCAGCAGAATAATTACATTTTGAATAACCTACATAGAATCAGGGGAAAATGCTCTTAGGAGAACGTGTGTAATGACATGCAAAATTGTTTGGAAAATAAAATAACTGCTGCACCTTTGTTTTCAGGGCACAGTCTTTTGTTCTTGCTATTGCAAGCTGGGATATGTCAGGTCATCCATCTTAATTGGATCCTGATCCAAAAATGCTTTTGTGACATACCTAAGAGGTATGTCATTTTACAATGAATAAATAAAGCGATCAGTCCTTTTCCATCTTCTTGCTAAATGCAGGCTATTATTCTCTGAGCATTAGCTTGAGCTAAAATAAGATTATTTATTACTCAAAATCCTTCGCTTATAGCCGCTTATATTGCACAGGAGATGTTCTTTGTTTATATCGCTTATATTGCATCGGTAGGAGATGCAGGTTACTCACCCACCAGGCTTGGACAAGCTCTCCATGGAGGGAACTGTGTGTTTGCCCTCAAGCCTCGAACTGGCGGACGAGGTGGAGCCCTCCCATGCCTCAGGCCTGGCTCAAGTTCCTCAGCTTGTGGCCATTGGGGGTCATCATCCGCTTGGCACTAAAAATGCCAGGTGCCCTTAACCCCAATGTCAGGTCACTGATGACCTGTTTTCTAAAGCTTATGATACACGATACATGATCTTTGCCTTGGAGATGTCCACCCATTGTCCCGTTTGGTTCTCCTTAACAGAGGAGACCAGCCGCCTGGGTCAGGACCCTCTTTCCACCCCTTCCTCTGATCTTGCCAACGCTTCAACAGGGCCAGACCCTTTGCTGAGTGATTGCATAGAGCCCATCAAGAATACTATTCTAAATGCCAGAGCACTTTGTACTTGTCTGCAGTACGAGAACAGGTGGAAGATGTTTTCTGGCTGGTGCACTAATCAAACTGAAGACCCAGTATATTGCTCTGTTCCTACTATCCTTGAGTTTCTGCGGTCCCTCCTAGATGGTAGCCGGTCTCCCTCAACCATCAGGGTGTATGTGGCTGCTATTTCATCGCAGCATCCAAGGATTGATAATGACACTGTAGGGAGCAACAGGCTGGTATCCATATTGTTACTTATTTCTATCATGGTTGTTTACTTATTTTGTTATGTTGTGTGTTTCCTTCTTTATTTATTATAAATAAAGTTAGGCTACTCTTATTTTGTCTTTCATCTGCACTGTCCCTTTGCTGTTGTAACACTGTAAATGTCCCTGCTGTGGGACAAATAAAGGATTTCTGGTTCTGATTCTGAAGGGGAGCGCTGAGGTTGCGCCACCTGAGTGCTCCAAGTGCTCCTACATAGAATATGCCCCTGGTGTGTGACGCTCTATTCTTGCCTAACTTTGAACCATTGGCACAGGCAGAGCTGAGGTGGCTGTCGGCAAAAACAGATTTTCTCCTTGCCATCACTTCAGCAAAGCGTGGAGACGAGCCACAGGCCTTTTCTGTGAACAATTCCTGTTTTATGAGGAATACAGCGTTCCTCCCCAAGGTGCTGGAACACTCACATCTCAATCGGTCTATCCTGTTGGCACAGTTTGACCCCCCCCCCCTTCGGAGAGGGGGAAGAAAGGTCAAGACTCTTATGCCCAGTTTGGGCCCCTAGAGCTATTATCTAGGCTACCGCGTGCATGCACCAATCTGAACAACTCTTACTCTGTCATGGTGGTCTTAGAAAAGGCTGTGCTCTCTCAAAGTTGAGCCTGTCCCACTGGATCATATACTTCATTGCCTATGCATACAGGGTGAATGAGCATTCTCTGCCGCCCAGAGTAAAGTGCCACACCACCAGAAGTGTCTCTACATCATGGGAAACTCTGAGAGGTGTGCCCTTGGTGGACATACAGTATATGACGCAGCCACATGGGCATCACCAAGCACATTCTCCAGGTTCTACAGGGTGAATGTCGCCACCCCTCATCCATTGGGTGTGGTTCTTCTGCAGAGTCCCTCGGCTCAACAATTATGAGGTAGGTACTCAGGATTCCTCACGACTCTGCAAATCATCCAGTGTTTTGCACTGCCTCAGGCAGTCACTAAGAGAAAATGTTAACGTTACAGATATAACTACGGTTCTATGAATTCTGGATGACTGCCAGAGTTCTTAGTCACTCGGAATCTCATGATCTTGCTTGAAAATTCTGTAAGACTGATCTCTTCAATGACACTGGAATTTATACCCAGACGGTGTCGTCTGAGGTCACATGTGCCTTTGTTGATATAAATACTCGACCTGTGCATGCGCGACACAGAAGATATTTAGTGTTAAGCACTGTCTCAGTGGCAGTCATCGATGATTCATAGAACCGTAGTTACAGCCGTAACTTTCGCTCTTTCTTGTCATTGATGTTATTTAAAGAACAATACACAAAATAAAATAAAACAAATACTATTGGTCAGATAGCTTAGATTAGGAAGTGTGTGTCACATTTGTTTGGTACACTAAATTAAATTGATTTGATCTTCAGTGTCACATCATCCTTATGCAACAGACCTGTGATGAGTAATTGCATTCTTGATGAAAAGCAGTTTGTTGCAGCCTCTGTTGTCTGTGGTTTTATTTTGTTTTATCCACCAACATTGAAAGCAAAAACCCTTCCCACAGAGAATACACATGCATTTCCCAAGGTGCTTTGCTTCCTGTTATTGCCCTTGGCATAAAACAACTATGATCTGAAAAACAAAGTGTTTTTTTGACAGCATCATTACTAACAGTGCTTTGAATTCTAGTGTTCGTATCCCACTGAAGGTTTAACTGTGGCACATTTCAAGAGGAATTATTTCCGAATGCCCCAGTCCAATTCACCTAAAGGATTTCTGCTGTCCATTCAGTTTGATACAAGTGCTCCTATGGTTTCCATGGGATTTTCATTGTATTTAATGAAAGCCTAATATTACTTTTTATAACTCACTTGTATTACTTGCACATACGATGATTAATTTGTTTGGGAGCACAGGAAGTGTTGCATAGATTGTGGATTATTTTTAAATAAAGAGAAGAAGAACTGGTATAGAAGCAATAAATACCCAAAATGATAATTATTAAGTAATTACTTAAGGAAAGTAATTCAGCCAAATTGTAATAGTTTAACCACTAATGAAATGTAAGTTAGTTTGTGGCATTGAAATGTTTTGCTGAAAACCATTCCATTTCCATAATTAATAGTGGTGCAAAGTTCTTTAAGGTTCACAAATTCAGATCAATGAACAATTCAAACTTGGACTAGGCTATCACGCATAAGCAATGAAGCCGGAATTTTTTCTAACTCACCTGGAAATTTGTACATCTTATTTAAACATTGCCCACTATTTTTGTATTCTCTTGGTGGCTATTACTGTTTTTATAACTTTATTTACTGTTTTCTTATTTATTTATTTATTTATTTTTGTACTATTGTATAGAGAGAAGCCTGCAAAATATCATTGTACACGAGTATAATGACAATAAAGATATTCTGATTCTGATGAATGGAATTGACGAGAAAACACTGGCATCCAAACCACATAAATCCATGTTTTCAAAGTTAAATATTTTATTGCATATTCAGTAGTGGTTATATGACACAATTAGGGCTTCACTTAAGTTTCAAATAATTGCAGCCGTTATATGCTTCCATAAACTGTCAAGTTTGATGAGCAGTGATATATTTCAAAGCTGTACAGATAAGGAAAAAAGCACCACCTACAGAAAGTGAAACCTCACCAACACATTATCCTAGGAAAAGACGTCACACTGTTTGACTGACATGCAGCAAAAGTAGTACAACATTACTGTTTGGCTCAGAAACTGAAGAAAGTATACAACTGTGGCAGTGGGATGTGGAGGCTGGGTTGGCTGCTGGGGAGGAGATGGGAGTGGCTCAGCTGGAGGCCAGGCAGCTGGATGGAATCAGGTAATCAGTCGCACAATAAAAGCACGTCGATGACCTGGTTCTGTCTTGCAGTAGGCTGGGTTCATGGCGGAGAGACTGAGGGCCGATGGCGGAGAGACTGAGGGCCGATG
>CALSBV010000001.1:1206534-1218185 GCA_943590825.1 Bovichtus diacanthus | reverse complement strand
GGGGTGTGGTTTTAATTAAAGTCCTGGCCCTTGCTTGGCCTTTTTGAGTAGAATATCCCTCACAAAAATTGGGTAGCTAACAGGGAATCTCAGAGCACCATGACGTGATAGATATACTCTTAACAACCGCCTATATATTTGCTTCTGCTCCTGCTAATCAACCTTGGAGCAGTTCCCATCAGTGTGGATGAATCTATGTCAAAAGTGATAGAGAATGTAGTCTCTCTATGCCTTCTTTTCTCACGTCTGCAATTTCCCCTCCTCATCTGGTTGTCCTCCAGTCTCCCATTTTGTGGCCAAATGGAGAGTGAAGTGCACACTACCATCTGTGCAATGGGATTAGAGGGGAGCTAATAGTTCCTCACAAGGGATCAAAAACTCATCACTTTTAACCCTGTGAGGACAGCCAGGTCGTAAACGGCCTTTTTAGTTGGACAAACCATTTACTTCTAATGTGTTGCTGGCAAGTTAAGAGGAATGAGTGGAAGGGTTGGACTTAGCCCTGCCCTCCTACAGTAAATCCCCAGAGGAAGCAAAATCATTCTGAAAAAGTTACAATTGTATTCATGCTCAAACTGAAGTAGCCTTTGTGCCTGAGGCAGACAAATTGATTGACAGGTTCTTGAAAGCTGTCATCAGTCTCTAGTCGTCAGTGAATGCTGTCTCCTCACAGCCCTTGTATTTACCAGTACTTGTTGTACAGTGTGTTAGTGGTAAAGCCACATGTAGAGCAAGATTCTTCTTCCACAAAAAAAGTTGCATACTCTTGTTTACATTTAGTATGTGCTGCAGCTGCCCTTACAAAGTACATACTGTTCCATACAGTATGCATACAATTGTGACATATTATTTCGTCATAACATACACCTTGAACTTTAACCCTCTTGCTCATATATCCGCTGTGCAGAGGATTGTGGGTCAGAATAGCCAGAAAAGCATGCTACTGTATACTACAACATGTAGCCGGATACAGTAGGACATCCTTGTATTTTTGGCATACTGCATTTGACACACTATGTATTTGGACATACTAAATCTTTTTCTGGCATTCTAAATAGTATGGTCGTATATGTATTGGAACGGGGCAAATTCACAATTAATAGATTGCGGCTGCTGATAACTCCATGAATTGCTCATCATTTGCACCCACTATATGCCCCGTCGCTGATTCACAAAAGATATTTCACTAATGATGTTACAGTGCAAACACAGCCATAAACTTTTGCATCTGAGTGCAATATGCCCTTTTTTTTGCGTCTGATTGCATTTATCCATGTGGCAAGTTACAAATACTATTTGAGGCCAATGCGTCGGCTTGTGAGCGACGAGAGTCTTTTTTTTTAATAGACCGGGCTCGGGCTCATTTAACTTCTCTCCTTTCATTATGACCATATGCGATATGAATTACATTCTCTTATTTTAAGAGTTCTTGAGACATTTTTTTGCGTTTGTTAACTACCTGCAATGATCCCACCGCAGCAAAAAAAACGATAAGTGCTTCTGGAAACACTGTGCACATTTACGTACGAGGAACAGCAGCGTAACATAATTAATTATTTAAATCTCTGTATTTTTTCTCATGTATTTTCAAAATTGACATGAATGGGAGCTTTGATAATTTTTTTTATGATACTCCTCACTGTGTCAATGCAGTGACTGCATCCCAAAACAAATGACTGAGCGCACACTCCTTTTGTGCTTCAGTTACAACCAACTCTCTGAAGATACTAATAATTTCACTGTAGGCTATTAGCGCTGATCTTTTGTTTTTGCAATGAGGCTCATTTAAATAGAAAATATGTCCAAATATACATATTACCATTTTAAAATAGTACAGGAGATCAGAGACACTATTTCCTTTGCAGCGCAGTTAGGGGTGCATTTTACCCTTTGAGGGTGCTTTGAGAATTACATGCTTTCTTTGTCTTATTTGCACAGAAAGCCGAGCAATCTTTTTTTTAATTTGCCCCCAAGTGTTTTCTTCCTGGCTTCTTTGCCCATGGTGTAAGAACCCCTCTGTTTTCTTTCCTGAGAGAAACAAATTTGAAGGAAAAGTCAGTGGTAATATTGTTCAAACGCTTTCCTGGCATTTATAATGATAAATTAAAGTTGTTTATTTTAGTAGGTTTATTTCTCTGCATGATGTGAATTTCCTGTACTCTTATAGGGATGAAATAATATGCCTTTTTCTCATTAAAATAATTGAAGTCTAAAGTCTGTGTCAAATGTGTCATTGTCTTATCATCTAGACTCAACAAGCATTTTACCCAGAGAAAGAGCTTTTAATAGACCAGCACTCACAGGTACACTGAGAAGGTTTCATAGGCTCAAAACTCATAAAAACTTCCAGTTTGCATTTTGGATGTGAGAATAACTGTTTTGTGTTGAGCTGTGTGTCAGCAAAAATAACCATGTGAACAGTTTTGAATAAGTGAACTCAGTATAGATAAATGTGTGTTGCCAATTGTCCATTTTTACTTAAAAGACCGTACATTTAGTAGGGTTTCTGCTAGAAAAAAAACATATGGAAAATAATTGTCCCTTTATCACATTTATTTTCTTTTTTTTCTGGTTGCGGTGCTTTTCTGAGTAAGTTTCTTATGTGCTTATTATATCACCCAACTAGATTCAACCTTCTTTTTACAGTTCTTAATCAAAAAGTGAAAAATACATCAGTGAAATATTTTGTCATGTCTATACTCATCTATTAGGAAGAAACAATCCAGCAATCATTACATTTTCCATTTATTCAGTAATGCGACAAGCTTGTCTCAAAGACCCCGGCTAAATCTAGTTTATCAATGATCAATCACAATACAAAATAGACCAAAAAAACACATATCTTTATCCACAGAACAACTGTAAATCAACATGGCCTCCCCATGTTTTACAAACTCAATGTCTTGGTGTTTGTTTGTGAGGATTATTTTTTTTGTGTGTCTGTGCGTGTGCGTGTGCCTGTGCGTACGGCCATTTTCAGAGTGCCAGCCAAGAATCTAAGTTGAAAGTTGATGTGTGTCCTTGTGAAAGGGAGAGAGACGGCAGTGGGGAATCTCTGTTCAGCTGCAATTGACAGTTCAAAGGGTTCAATTTCAAATTGATCTTGTAAATTATCTTGTAGGCTTGACAGACTATCTTCGGGGGACGTCTCTTTCTCTTTGTGCATCTCCCACCATCATTAATACCACTTCATATCAACTGTAGCAATCGTGCTCACTTAATTATCTAGCAGCCGACTATTTTATTAAAACATACAATATCTTTACACACACTCGCATAGCAGGAAATATAGTAGACATAGTTGTCATACTTCCTGACAGTTAAAGTATCCTGTTCCTCCTAGTGACAAGGAAGTAATTAGTGTCATTTGTGATGATAAAAAAAACTACAAAATGTATTTATATTTTTGGATTAGTATGATTTTGGAGTGTAATTAGGATGGATTTATTTTTCAGATTAAGACTTCATCTGTTTTTCTGTGCTGGGTCAAAGTGGTGTCAGTGTCGGATAAACTCATCCGTAAATTTTTATTTACATGTGAATCACTTGCATCTGGTGGCAACTCACTGACAATATTGGTTTGGAGCAGAACTAAACATGAAAAAACACAATTCTGTTGCATGTACAGAGAAGCAGTGCAGTTGTCATGAAGGGTTTATTTGTGTTGAAATGCAGATGTGAATTTAAAAGGTGCAACACTAACAATTGTGCCAGACAATAAACACGATACCTGTCTCTCATTAAGATTGCAATGGTAACTTTCTACATGACTACTACAAGTGAGGTTGATGTGATAAAGTATTTATTGAAAACAACACAACTAGCTTTGTCACCCAAACAAACCTGCTTAACGTTTCCTGAGTAGAGGGTTTAGCAGGGGCCTGTATCACAAGGTGAGTTCATTCATTCATTCATTCATTCAACCTTTATTTTGACTTGGAAATACAATGAGGTAGAGTCCTCATTTACAATAAAGTAACAACAAGAAATCCTAGGCACCAAGAAAAAAAGAAGAAATAACAACTTGTTCATTATGATGATGGAAAAAAGTGATGTAAGCTTTAGATTGTTATGCATGTTATTCCATATTGCAGGTGCACAATAAAAAAAAAAAAAAAATTGTCAAGCTCAGTAAAAAAAAAAAAAAAGCCGGTACCTACAACATAATCCAATCATTTGAGCGTGTTCGATAAGGGCCCACATTAAAAGAAAACAACAAAGCAATGTAAGGGGGTAGAAAAAACCAGTAAGGGCTTTATAAATAAATAAAAGCCAGTGTCTATCACACCTTACAGAGAGAGAGGGCCACCCAACCTTAGCATACAGCTCACAATGATGAGTATTTTGTAATTATTTACAGGAATACATCTTAGTGCAGAGTGCGAAACAGCATCCAAGGGCTTCAGAGTCGCAGCTGAAGCATGCGTGTATAAAATGCCATAATACAAGACCGATAAGAAAGTTACCTCAAAAAGTGTCCTTCTACAATGTAGAGGAAAAGACAACTTGTTCCTATAAAAGACAGCATTTATTTAGTTTAGTGGGTTGACCAGTGTGAGCTCACCCGCTTACACAGGGAAATAAGACGAGGGAGAGTCCGTTTGGGACACAAACAATTGTTTATTAAGGTGGCTTCACTCGTCGCCTTCCCCTGGCACCGCGTTCTCCCAGCCTCAGCTACCGCTACCGCTGATGCTGACGCCGTCTCCGTTTCAGCCTCCGTCTCAGTCCCCGTCTCTATCCGACAGGAACCCAGCCTACTGCAAGACAGAACCAGGTCATTGGCGTGCTTTTATTGTGCGACTGATTACCTGACTCCGTCCAGCTGCCTGGCCTCCAGCTGAGCCACTTCCATCTCCTCCCCAGCCACCACACCTCACTGCCACAACCGGATATCTTAGTGTTTGACTTGCTGGCTCATGTTACCTGGGTAACTTATGCTGCATGGCTACCTCTGGAGCAACAGCCCACTTACCGACCAATCAGCTCACTGGAAACAATGGAAAAAGGAATTCATCATTCTGACAGAATCCTGACGAGTTTACAATAGAGTGACAAGCAATAAAGAACACTGAGAAACTGTTTATAGATCAGTGAAATAACTTTGCTTACCTCTTAGCATACGTAATTATCTCAGAGATGGTAGAAATGTCTTTTTCCCAACGACGAGACCACTGTGGCATTAAAGCAGGGCTTTCATTTAACCAATCACAATTAGCAGCTTTCGGCTGCTCCCGTTAGGGGTCACCACAGTGGACCATTTGTGTCTCTTCCTGTCCTCTGCATCAACCTCTGTCACTCCAACCACCTGCATGTCCTCCCGCACCACATCTATAAACCTCCTCCTTTGCCTTCCTCTTTTGCTTTTGCCTGGCAGCTCCATCTTCAGCATCCTTCTCCAGATATACCCAGCGTCTCCTCTTTGCACATGTTTAAAATCTCAATCTAGCCTCTCTTGCTTTGTCTCCAAACCATTTAACCTGAGCTGTCCCTCTAATATATTCATTCCTAATCCTGTCCATCCTTGTCACTCCAAACGAAAATCTTCGCATCTTCAACTCTGCCACTTCCAGCTCTGCCTCTTGTCTTTTTGTCAGTGCCACTGCTTCCAAACCATGCAACATAGCTGATCTCACCACCATTGTGTAAACCTTCCATTTCCAGGACAGCGAAATGGTGAGGATGCAAGGAGTATTTTATTCCTTTTTCCCCCCTCAAAATTCCTTAACTAATCCAAACTCTTAAGAAGTCTTACCCATAATTAACACCTCGTTATTAAATATGATAAACCTGTCTCTATTATCTGGCTATGTACCACAATCCTTTAAAGTTGCTGTAATAAAACCTCTTCTTAAAAAGCCCAGTCTTGATCTAAAGGTTTTAGCCAACTATAGGCCGATATTTAACCTTCCCTTTCTCTCTAAGATCCTTGAGAAAGCAGTCTCAAAACAGTTGTGTCATTTTTTAACATTACAATAGTTTATTTGAGGTTTTTCAATCTGGATTTAGTGTCATGGTTTGTGTTTTTCCACTTCCTGTTTTATTTTGTAAAGTCTTTTCCCCTTGTGTCTTGTTATTTTTACTTCCTGTCTCTGTGTAATCACCCTGCCACCCTTGTCTCGTTACCTGCCCTCTCCAGCTGTGTCTCGTTACCTGCCCTCTCCAGCTGTGTCTCGTCTGTCTGTGTATATATATATATATATATATATATATATATCTCTTTCGTTTGTCTTTGACTCCCATGTCTTCCATCCCCGTGTTCCCTTGTTTGTGTCACAGTTTTGCTTGTTTGCATGTTGTTTTGTCGCTTTAAAGAAATAAAGCTCTCTTTTGTAAAAACCTCAGAGTGTTACCTGCATTTGGGTCCTCCTCGGTACCTCACCCCCTGATATTTAGAGTTCATCATAGCACAGAGACGGCACTGGTGAAAGTTACCAATGACGTTCTATTAGCATCAGACAAAGGACTTGTCTCTGTTCTTGTCTTGTTAGACCTCAGTGCTGCTTTTGACACTGTTGACCATGACATTCTGCTACAGAGACTGGAACATTTCATTGGCATAACAGGAACCGCAATGAGGTGGTTTAAATCCTATTTATCTGAGCAATCTCAGTTTGTACGTGTTAACGATGAATCCTCCATGCATAAAAAATTGGATGTCCTGCAACTTTTTGATGTAGAACACCGACAAAACTGAAGTTATTATACTTGGCCCCAAACGCCTCGGAAACGCAATGTCTAATGACAGAGTAACTCTGGATGGCATTAACTTGGCCTCCAGCAGCACCGTCAGGAATCTCGGCGTTATCTTTGATCAGGATATGTCCTTTAAATCCCACATACAACAGATTTCAGAGACTGCCTTTTTTCATCTGCGTAACATTGCAAAAATAAGACACATGCTGTCTCCAAACGATGAAGAACAACTAGTCCATGCATTTGTTACTTCAAGGCTGGATTACTGCCACTCCTTATTATCAGGTTGTCCCAAAAAATCCCTTAAAACTCTTCAGTTGATTCAAAATGCTGCGGCACGTGTATCGACAAGAACAAGGAAAAAGGATCATATTACTCCTGCATTAGCTGCTCTGCACTGGCTCCTGATAAAATACGGAACATAATTCAAAATCCTTCTCCTGACCTACAAATGGATTAATGCTGAGGCTCCAGCTTATCTTAAAGATCTCATAGTACTTTATAACCCAACTAGAGCATTGCTCTCCCAGAGTGCAGGGTTACTTGTGGTTCATAGAGTCTCTAAAAGTACAATGGGAGGCAGAGCCTTCAGCTATCAAGCTCCTCTATTGTAGAACCAGCTCCTAGTTTGTGTTCGGGAGGCAGACACCCTCTCCACATTTAAGAGCAGGCTAAAGACTTTCCTCTTTGATAAAGCTTATAGTTAGGGCTGGCTCAGGCTTGCCTTTGACCAGCCCCTAGTAATGCTGCTAAAGGCTTAGAATCCTGGGGGACTCACAGCTCTCTCTCTCCTCCTCTCCCTCTCTATCTGTATGCATTCATGTCCCTTAATTGCATGTTCCTAACTCAGCACCAGGGGCATCATACCTGGAGTTTCTGTGTCTCTCATCTGGCAGTCTGAGGGTCTAAGGACAGAGGGGGTCGTATCCTATACAGCATGTGTTGGTAATATTTATTGTAAACACTTTTATGTATTTATTATATATATGACAATCTAATAATAATATAAATAAAGTGCATAATATAAAATGTTATAATTACATTTACATTATATATGTAATAATCAAATAATGTTTTGCACTTTTTTCAAATTGTCTTGCCTGAAGCCGGTCCGTAGTGCAAAAAGGTTGGAGACCACTGCTCTACAGTCTGTAAAGCCCTCTGAGACAAATGTGTAATTTGTGATATTGGGCTATATAAATAAACTTGATTTGATTTGATTTGCTGTTACCTCATGGCCATAAATCCTAATTTACTCTAAAGAAATGAACAAATACGCTACATATGTTAAGGTAGAGCCTTAAGATGAATGGATAGGCTTTGCCCTCCACCACATCCCTGCCGATGATTTAACCTGGGATTGTTCTGATTGGGATACTCTGAAAATTATTTTATTATTTTATTTTCTGTTCTTGACCCAGTTCCTCATGTTGATGGCTTCAGGAGGGTTTTCCTGGTATTTTTGCTCCAATGTTGTCCAATGTCCAATTTCACAATAAAGTTTCCCAGATGTTCACAAGTTATAATTTTACAGGACACAGCCTTGATATACCATACTCCTTAAAGTGTGTTCAAATAGTGCATAATTCACTGACAAGTGAAAAATAGCAGTGTTGTCTCTGCTGTTCCTCTGCGTCCATCTTTTGCTCTTGTGTCCTTGCTGTAGATAATGCTGCCTTATTTACTTTTACTTCCATCTGTCTCTCTCTATGCTATTGCTTCTTTTGTTTTCTCTGCTAGCTTTCAATTATTCTTCCCTTAAACCCTTTGCTGGTGTACTTTCCTCTGTTACTGTGTCATGTTATATTGGACTGCTGTTAACATCTCAGACATTGCTGAGCATGAATAGGTTATTGTACTTTACTAGTACTAAGAGAGTATTTCTAGATTATTCAGCTTTATACTTCTAAACAGGGCTATCACAATTTCTATTCTGAATTGAAAATATCTCCACCTCTGCCTACTTGTGCACATCTGAGAAAATAACAACACAAACATCTTTCACAACACCAAAGCGTAGCTCACCAGCAGCATGAAGCTGCACTGTCCGAGACACCATGACCGTAGTCTGATAAACAACAGAACTGGAAATCGTCCTGCTTCCCTGAACTCTCTGTGTTCTTTTTGTTTTTTTTTGTGTGGCCTACAGTTTATTCCCTGGTGAAATAAGTTATTGTTATTACATTGTAAATAAATGATTTAAACTTTACTAAATGGCCTTTAGTATTGTTGACTCCCAAAATAATATTTGGTGGATGTATCAGCTTGATACCATGTAGCATTCTTTTTTAATTTAAAGGACAGTTGTCAGTGCATAAAACCAATGATCTGTTGATCTTAACGAATCCAGACTGGAACAATGGCATAGCTGTCAGTGCTAGAAAATGTTTAAATCCAATCAAAAAAATACGAAATCAAATCGTGACACCCCTACTTCTACACCACTACTTTTCAGATGGAAGACCATGGAGATGGTCTAATGAGGCCCTAAAAGACTGTTTCAAGACTACTGCGTGGGATGTGCTTGCAGACTCTCATGGGGAGGACATTATAACAGCCTTACAGACTGTCTTACTGACTATATCAACTTCTGTGTGGAGAACATCGTACCCACCAGGACTGTACGATGTTTTCTCAATAACAAACCCTGGATTAATCATGACATAAAGGCTCTGCTTAAGGCCAAAAAAGGGCTTTTAGGTCAGGCAACAAGGAGGAGCTGAGGATTGTACAGAGAGAGCTGAGGTGGAAGATCAGGGAGGGAAAGAACAGCTACAGGAAGAAGATGGAGGAGCAGCTGCAGCTTAGGGATGTCAGCGGTGTCTGGAGAGGCCTAAAAACCATCTTTGGGTTCAAGGAGCCAGACTCCCAACCCAAGGGGGACCTGAAGTGAGTGAATGACTTGAACATTTTCTTCAACAGATTTGATCAATCAGGCAACCCTCCCCCGGCCCATTCCCCCCTGCTGCAACCCCCACTAGCTGTTCTGCCAGGTTACGGCCCTGTTACCCCCCCTACTCCCATCTACTCCCTTCCCCCAACCCATAGCTCCCAACGTGACACCCCCACATCTACTACCTGCACTTTGTCCCTCACAACAAACCAGGTGAGGAGTGAGCTCAAGAGGTGTAAGGTGAGAAAGGCTGCAGGTCCAGATGGCATCAGTTCAAGGCTCCTCAAATCCTGTGCAGACCAGCTGTGCAGGATAGTGGAGTACATCTACAACCTGAGCCTGAAACAAGGGAGGGTACCACAGCTGTGGAAAACATTTTGTGTGGTACCTGTGCCAAAGACCCCTCGTCCCAAGGACTTCAACAGCTACAGGCCAGTGGCGCTGACATCGCAGCTGATGAAGACCCTGGAGAGGTTGGTCCTTGATCACCTTCAGCCCCTTGTGAGACCATCAATGGACCCGCTGCAGTTCGCCTACCAACCTGGCACCGGGGTGGATGACGCTGTCATCTACCTCATGCAGAGCCCTCTCTCACCTGGAGAGGGCTGGGTGCACTGTGAGAATCATGTTCTTTGATTTCTCCAGTGCCTTCAACACCATCCAGCCCCTGCTTCTGGGGGACAAGCTACAGTGCTCGGGGGTGGATCACCACCTCAGCACCTGGATCCTGGACTACCTCACCAACCATCCACAGTACGTGAGGACCCGGGAGTGTCAGTCAGACACGGTTGTCTGCAGCACGGGGGGCCCCCCAGGTAACGGTTCTGGCTCCGTTTCTCTTCACCCTCTATACTGCAGACTTCATCCACAACACAGCACAATGTCATCTGCAGAAGACTTTACTATTGTCAGCCTCATCTCAGATGGGGACGACAAGGAGTACAGGGAACTTACTCAGGATTTTGCTCTGTGGTGCCAGAAGAACCACTTCCAGCTCAACGCAGGGAAGACCAGGGAGCTGGTGGTGGACTTCAGAAGGCGCAAACACTTTCCATCCACACCAGTGAACATCCAGGGAACGGACATTGAGATTATCAAATCTTACAAGTACCTGGGTGTTCACCTGAACAACAAACTAGACTGGTCAGATAACTCTGTGGCTCTGTACAAGAAAAGACAGAGCCGACTCTATCTGCTGAGGAGACTGAGGTCTTTTGGAGTGCAGGAGACACTCCTGAGGACCGGACAGGAAGAGACTTAACAGTGTCCAGAGGGAGCCCTCTGGACACTGTGGAGGTGGACACAGGAGAATGATGGCCAAGCTGTTGTCCCTGTTGGACAACATGTCCCACCCCCTCCAGGACACTTTGTCAGCACTGAGCAGGTCCATCAGTGACAGGCTGCTTCACCCGTGGTGTCAAACTGAGACACCTTCCTGCAGCAGTCAGACTGTACAATCACCACGGCCCCTGGTAGACCACCACACACTCAATGGGGCTGTAACACCACTGTTCCACCGCCCATGTGCAATACACCCTGTTACTATTTAATATTGTGCAATACGTATGTGCAATACATCCTTTTTACTATGTATTATTGTTATTACTGGTTGCTAGAGTATTACTCTCACATGTTCACTTACTGTATTATGTTAACCTGCAACTTACTTACCACAGTTGTTGTTTTTTGTACTTATATTTTGTACTTATCTTGTATTACCCTTTTATCTGCACTGTCCTTTTGCTGTTGTAGCGCTGTACATTTCCCCGCTTTGGAACGAATAAAGGTTTTCTGATTCTGAAACAATGTACTTTGACTGATTATTAATACAATAAACACATTATTTGTGATGTATTATTTAAGTCCGAGCAATCCAGCAGTATAGTTGCAATTATCTTTACCAGCTGCAACATTAAAGTGATGCTTACACATTTATGCATCAATATTTGTAATGCAATTATATAATGTATAGTATATCATTCTAAAAAGGATTGTTCTACTTAAAGATTTGTAATAAAAATCAATGTATTAGATGTTACAATGCACCTTTATTACATCCTTA
>CALSBV010000001.1:1157107-1171534 GCA_943590825.1 Bovichtus diacanthus | reverse complement strand
AGAATATAATTCAAAATCCTTCTCCTGACCTACAAAGTGATTAATGGCCAGGCTCCAGTTTATCTTAAATATCTCATAGTACTTTATAAACCAACTAGAGCATTGCACTCCCAGAGTGCAGGGTTACTTGTGGTTCCTAGAGTTTCTAAAAGTACAATGGGAGCCAGAGCCTTCAGCTATCAAGCTCCTCTACTGTGGAACCAGCTCCCAGTGTGTGTTCGGGAGGCAGACACCCTCTCCACATTTAAGAGCAGGTTAAAGACTTTCCTCTTTGATAAAGCTCATAGTTAGGGCTGGCTCAGGTTTGCCCTGGACTATCCCCTAGTTACGCTGCTATAGGCTTAGACTGTCGGGGGACTCACTCCTCTCCTCTTCCCTATCTTTCTTGTTCTCCTCTCCCTCTCTATTGACATGCATTCATGTCCCTTAAATGCATGTTACTAACTCACCATCCGGGGCATCATCCCCGGACTTTCTGTGTCCCTCATCTGGCAGGTTGCCACTATTAAAGATTACGTCTGGACCGCGAATCGTGCCTGCACCTGTTGCCCTGGTCCTGCCTGACACCAGGAGCCTTTATTGACATTCCCCTGATCCATTTTTTTTTCATAAACGATCATATCATGTTTTCTGTTGCATAAATTGTCTATGCTGTATTTTTAACTATGTTGTTTGTTCTGTACACACGTCACCTATTGCACGTCTGTCCGTCCTGGGAGAGGGATCCCTCCTCAGTTGCTCTCCCTGAGGTTTCTTCCATATTTCCCCCACTAATTGTGGGGGATCTTTTAGGGAGGTTTTCCTTGTGCGATGTGAGGGTCTAAGGACATAGGGTGTCGTATCCTGTACAGTCTGTAAAGCCCACTGAGACAAATGTATAATTTGTGATATTGGGCGATATAAATACACTTGATTTGATTTTGATTTGATTTGCTAAAGATCGGCAAGTGATCAGCAAAGTTGTGGCTGGTAGGCTTTTGAAAAAATACCGCCTGGTCAGCTTCGCTAAAAAGGAGTTAGCTGATGAGGGAAAATGTGACGAGGGCCACCACACTTTGATACATCCGTAAAATGCTTTTTAAAATCCTGAAAATAAATACAATTATACATTAGGCCATCTCTGTGTGATATTTCATTGAATAATTTTAAAACACAAGGTATATTCAATATTTTTCTTTTAAAACAACTTTTTGTGGTGTGATGGAAATGATTTCCTCTGACTGTTTTGATAAAATCACAAAAATTGTATATTATTTAAAGAATTTCAGCATAGCCACTATCAGGAAGTGTTAATACACAGGATGTAGAAATATAAACATATTGAAACATTTCTCGAAATATATGTAATTTTTTCTAAAAAGTTCCAGACCAAAATGGGCCGTAGTTGAAGAATCACCCGGCTACGAGCAAAAGGCTAAATTTAGCTCAGCTTGTTTCTCTGTTAACTAAAGATCAAGACGTCCGATGACGAAAATCCTTATCCGATTAAAATAGAGTTAAAAAGCACTAAGATCCAAAAAGGGTATGGTAAAAATTTAGCAAAATATATTACACAGGTTTAGTCATTTTTAGACATTTTAATGCAGATGTGTTACTTATTATATATTTAACAGTTCATAATATCTATCTAAAAATATAGACGTAGGATTACATTCTCATTACCGATACAGAAGTTCTCTCTACAGCAGACCTGGACATTGTACGGCCCCAGGGCCACATACGGTCCTTTGGTTGACTCTGACCGGCCAGTATAAGGTTAATTGGAAATTACAAAATAAACATATTTTCTAATTTTACCTCATGCATGGACTAAAGCTGCATTGCTTTTATTTTGAATTTATTTTTTATTCACGTGCATAATGACGCAATGCGTATATCAAGACGTGCGCATGATTGGATCGTTGTCACAAGACGACTTTAGCCCTCAAAAATGGCTGCTCATGCTAAAAAAAGAAAGGTAGATGCAGAATGCAGGGTTTTCAACAAAAATTGGACTGCTAAGTATTTATTTACTGAAGTCGGAGGTAAAGCCGTGTGTTTAGTTTGCGGGGAGCAGATCGCCGTGTTTAAGGACTACAATTTGAGTCAGCATTACGAGACGAAACACGCGGAGAAATACAAAAACTTGACTGATGCTGAAAGGGCGCGGACATTGGAAGCTTTGCTAGCTAAGCTGCAAAATCAGCAAGGCTTTTTTACCAAGCTTCACACATCCAGGGATGCAGCAACCAAGACCAGCTTTGTGATATCCCACAAAATCGCTAAAATGAGTAAGCCATTCTCGGAGGGGGAGTTTGTCAAAGAGTGCTTGGTGGACTCTGCAGCACTAATATGCCCTGAAAAAAAAGAAGCATTTGAGCAAGTCCCGCTGTCCAGGCGAACCGTGACGAGAAGGATCGAAGACATTGCGGGGAATCTGGAGCTTCAGCTGCAACGTGAAGTGGCAAGTTTTTACTTTTTCTCCTTGGCTTTGGATGAGAGCTGTGATGTCCGCGACACAGCCCAGTTACTCGTATTTGTCCGTGGAATAACGCCGGACTTCAAGATTACGGAGGAGCTGGCAGCAATGCTGTCGATGAAAGGGAAGACGACAGGGAGCGATCTGTTCACGGAGGTAAATGAGTGCATGGACACGCTGGGACTGAAATGGGACACACTGGCAGGTGTCACAACGGACGGTTGTTCAAGTCTTACCGGGAAAAATGTCGGACTTCTGAAACGTATGCAAGATAAAGTGACTGAAATCGACGCAGATCAGAAATTGGTATTTTTGCATTGTATTACAAGTCAGTGCTAAAAATTTACCATGTTATTGATGTTGTTACTAAAATAGTAAACTTCATCAGGGCACGGGCATTAAATCACAGACAGTTTGTCGCACTTTTGGAGGAGCATGAGTCTGAACATGGTGACATTGGTTACCACACAGCTATCAGATGGCTCAGCCTGGGAAAAGTGCTAAAAAGAGTTTGGGACCTGAAAGCAGAGATTCGAGAGTTTTGTGAGAAGAAAGGCAAAGAAATCCCAGAGCTCTCAGATAAGGACTGGATGGCAGATTTTGCATTTTCTGTTGATGTGACTGCACTGATGAATGAACTGAACACCAAAATGCAAGGCAAGGGCCTTTTTGTTCATGAAATGCATAGCCTGGTGAAGGCTTTCATGAGAAAGATGCAGTTTCTTTCAAGCGTACTGGAGAGCAACACACTCACTCACATGCAAACCCTGAAAGAAGTCACACCATCAGCTGATCACCTCCGCAGGTACTCATCCATGTTGGGAGCATTGCATGGTGAGTTTTCAAGACGATTTGAAGGTCTCAGAAAAATCGAGGATGAAATGCACATGATTTCCTCTCCCTTTACCTGCAGTGTGCAGTGATGTTCAGCTGGAACTCATCGACCTGCAGTCTGATGCAGTACTGGCAGAGCACTTTAAGTCAGGATCTCTGCTGGATTTCTACTCTTCTCTCAAGGAGGAGAACTTTCCAAACATGAGGAGACATGCTCAGAAGATGTTGGTTCTCTCTGGCTCTACCTACATATGTGAACAAACATTTTCAATGATGAAGTTTACGAAATCCAGGTATAGATCCTCTCTCACTGATGATCATCTGTCAGCTGTGCTTCGCAACTCCACCTCAGACATTCAACCTGACTTCGATGCACTCGTTAAAGCCCAGCAGAGACTAGATTTCTCTCACTGAACAAGAAAAAAGAACTTAAAAACACCAAATGAGGTGGTTAGACTACAAATGTAGGCATGTAAAGAAACCAACTAGCAGTGAACTGGGACACTTTCTTTGGAAGCCTTTTTCTCAAAATCACAGTTCAGTGATGATTTAGTGACAGTTATGATGTATCTTGCTTAATGTTTAGAGCACAAAGACAATATTGTGATGTCTTTAGAATGCTAAGAACCTCTTTCCAACAGTATATGAAACTCAAAATGTGTTTTGGAGTCAATGTGATTGAAAATGTTCACTAATATGAGTCACAAATGGTGAAAAACATTCACATTTTGTTTATCATTGTTTTGGGAAATTTGATTGAATAAATGACATTTTTTGTAAGGCAACCTCACTTTTTCATTGTTTAATCATAACATATACTCTTACCAGCTTGTCAAAACAATGCTATTTACTGCTTTTTATAAAAAAATACAATTAATATTATGCAGAATTGAGTTCAGCCTTTTGGCCCGGCCCTCCACAATATTTTCTGTTTCTCATGTGGCCCCATGGAAAAAATAATTGCCCACCCCTGCTCTACAGCAACTGGTCTTAAATTGCAGCAGTAAGTAAGAATGATGTTGCGGAGGATGAGGAACCATAGCTCACAACCATAGCTTGTGAGCCATTGCTCACAATAGAGAAGCCATGATGACTTAGCACATTTTTACTCAATGTACATAATTAGAAATTAATTAAGAATATTTACATAGACAATTTTAAACATTAACTTTTTTCTAACTGCGAAAAATCACCTGTATCGGTAATGATAATCAATATTGAAATGTACACAGTCTGACAAGAGAATGTTTAACTTTTAACTGGATAAACATAAAGAGTAGTGTTGTGTTCTTTTATTTAGAAATAGAGACGCGTAGAAATCAATTTCAGAAAACTTCTCTTCATATTAACTGTATTTATTCGATGATGATATGGTACGCATTACAAAAGTACTCAGCTGAGGACCCATTTCATTGTTCCACAGACCACATTTAAGTAGTTTCTCTGTCTCACAGATCGACAGAACGGACATGATCTCTTGTTTACAACATATTGTATACCCGCCGCCTTTTGGGTATAGTCTTCTCCCATTGGTTGGCTGGGGCCAGGTCCTATTGGCCCCTTGTTGGCACTTAGGCGTGTCCACGGCTCTTAGCGCTTCTCTGCTCCAATCAGCTCTTCTGTCACCCTTTTAGGTGGTGTACTCTTCCGCTTCACAGTTTACAAATATTGCATCTTATTTCACAGTAGATTGCCCACTAGTAGTTACTTAATTCAATAACATCTTACATATCACATCTTAATAAGGACACAATAAGGCACATTGTAACAGTTTACATATTGATTATTCTCACAGTAGCCATCTTAAAAGGAACTGGCAGATATGTTGCTTTATTCAAAATCCAACTTTATTTAAACAATCCTTCAAAAATGTTGCAGAGAAAGAGAATATCAGTCATGGACATATAATTGTTTCATTATTATTGTTCACGAATATTTAGTTAATACTGTCATTTGAAAACATGTAGTATAACATGTATTTAATTTTTTCAAGAATATTTTCATTTTATTCGATTTAAAATTACAACATAACATACATTCAGACAGAGCTGGACATAAAATGCAAAAATAATTAATACCTATATTAAAAGGTAGAGAACAATATTATGTTTATTATGATATTTTGTTATATTACTAAATTACACAAAACTAAAGTGCCTTTATTGCTGTTATACAGCAGCTCAGTGGGTTTTGTTCATTCAAAAGAAATCATTCTCCAACTTTAACCTGAGTGGGTTGTTTTTGAAGATCAATAAGTTTCTCTTTCTTTGTTTGTGAAACTGAAACTACACCACTGTCTTCAAACATCTACTACTGTATTTTTTTTTTTATCCCAGGGTAAAGGTCTAAAAAATGGACTGTCTGGTTTAATGTTAGACATCTGGGCAGTGACTGTCATATTGATACTAACGGTTTGCATATTCGTGCCAAACCATCATGGTCCATGAGTCGCGGTTTGGTGCACGCAGAATACATGGTATGTAAATTGATGCACTTAACCTCAAAGCTTAAAACTGTTGTTATTTACCAAACCTCCTCCAAGACGGAAGGAGGTTTGGTAAATAACAACAGTTTTAAGCTTTGAGGAGCCTTTAGTAGTCAGTATCACTGTAGCATTTATATCAAGTAAGACTGAAAGAGTTATGAAAGTATTGTAGACTAAGTTACTGGGCTCAGCTTTTCTCGATATGCTGGCCAAGTGAACTGGCTGAACCATGCCAAGGTTTTCATTCAGAAAATACTCCTTAATATAATAACGAAAGTAGTACTGCTGTAGACAGACTAAAATAACCACATTTAAACATTTCTCCAGAGCTTCAAATCAGAAAACTCCGATTTTTTACCTTAATTAAAAAGGTATAATGTGGAGTTGTTGAGTAATGCCTTCCACACTGCGGACCACTAAACATATTTTGCTCATAAAATGTTTATGACACAGATTCCATTATATTTTATAACTGCTCCAGATAACTCAAGCCTGCATGCACATTGTATTACTTTGCTTGACATATTTTTTTCATTTTAGCTGAGAATGGTACTCATCTGTCCAGGCCATACTCCTTTTATTGGTAGTCTCTTAGGGTATTTAAGCTGACTGCCACAGGCTCAGCATGTTGCATTGGTAACATGTCCTGCATGAGTAGTTTTGGGACATGAGTCAACACTGAGAAAAGCAGCAGCAGGGTAAAGGTGCAGGATGAATCAACTCCACACACTCTACAGTACCTTGATACAAAACAAATTCCACTGAAAAAGGTCTCAACCCACAGGTGCATCAAATGAAAGGTTTTCTAAACTGAGATATCAAAGTCCCACACCTTGTTATCAGCAAGCACACTGGGGTACAGTTCCAAATTAACAGCAGCACATTGACAAAACATGCTAATAAGATCTATTTGCTTTGAAGAGGCAAAATAATGAACATCCTGGCCTATCAGATAAATAAAAGCTGACAAATCTAATTAGAGCTGGCTTTTATGATGGATGAAAGGCACTCACTGTAATGGTTTGTTAATAATACGAGCAACTTCCGTTTGCACAACAATGGTCTAATTAGGGGAGACTGTTGGGATGTGACCCATTTGTATAAAACATCTGCGGCCGCTCACCATCACTGTGATTCACTGGTGTTTGCAGCCCTCAATTTGTGACAGAGTGGAAGAAACGGTAGATAGCAGAGCAGCCGTGTGAATGACTGCTTGGCATTGTGGGAAGGAAGTCATTTGCGTACTGAGGGCGGACAAAGTTCCAACATGTCAGAGGTACAATCAAAAGTATACAGATAGATTTTTGAAAAATGACGGAACTTTCTATCGACATTCATCAGCTGCTTCTCAAAACTAATCAGTCTGCATATGGAGTAACTGGCAATTATCACTCATTTGGTCCTATTGTGATGCATGGACTTACAGCTAAATCTGGAAAGAACAGTGCACAGCTATCTCAGAAATGCTGGTGCCATTTGTGTAAAGGAAAGAAAAAAATTAAGATATTGAAAGTCTCATCACTTATAAATAAGATTTCGCAATAATTTTTCTATACGTGTCATATAATCTCTGTGGCAGTGGGGTGTGGTCACGGCACCGCCTGCTGGGGGGAGTTGGGAGTGGCTCAGCTGGGGATCAGACAGCTAGACAGAATCAGGTAATCAGCGACACAATATAAACAGGCTAGTAACCTGGTTCTGATGTCCTGGAGCCTCGATGTGAGCAGCGTTCGGCCTTTCCACCCGGAGCATGCACGATCTCGTCTGATGTAGGAGGCTAACCAAGGCTGGCCCGTGGCTATACGGAGAAGACATTGTTTGACGCTCTGAAAAGGCTGACCTTGATTTGAGCATAGGTACATTCCAGTAGCATTTATCATGTAGATGATATTTGTCATTTCCTTAGTTACTTCTTTGTGTACACAGTGGTTTGACGTAGGCCTACTGTAGGTGCCATTTTACTATTAACTAACTTCTGATTCTGTGCTAATGGAGAGCTTAAATTTAAAGAACTCTAAAGGCCTTGAGCAGACAAGACTTAAAGTTTACAAACCACTCCAGTAAGACAACACAGTGGTGCGTTGAGCTAAGGTTAAGATCAGAATGCTAATAAGATCCCAATGACAATGCTGTTCAGCAGGTAGCCTATAATGTTTATCATGTTTACCATCTCAGCAGTGAACCAACTAACTTGTGAATTAGCAGTAAACACAAGTACAGGCGAGGCATACAGGAATGCCATTCATTGTGCAAGTATTTGGTCATAAACCTTCAGGTCAAATAAGATTTTGACCTGAAGGTTTATGACCAAATAAAATGGCACAAAAAGCTAAAAGTTTGACTGAAGTCAATAGACTAATTAATCTAGACATGTTACTCGAATAAAAAAACGACCACACCACAATGTCCTTCATATTAAGTGATTGAGAATGTGGCCACAAGTTTGAGCAACTATTTATAGCTGATATTAAGGAACTTGAATGTGTTTATTTGCAATGTTATGCTTTACTATCCTGTTAGTTGAACTCAGTAAGAGGGTCCATGTTAAGTATTTCAAATAATCATAGGAACCAGAACATACCATATATAATAAAAAGTGAAATAAATGTATTTATTGTTTTTTGTACATTACAAAGCAAAACTAAAGGTCAGTTGTATTATCTGTCACATAAGATCAGCATGCTGTTGCCATGGTATTAATTATAGTAAGCAGAGGGTGAATGACATGAAAGGACACTGGAGGACAAGCATATCTCCAAATGAAAGCAGTTTCTGCCATTTGGCATTTGGGTGACATAATCATCAGCTAGGTGTGCACTCTCACCATTTATATTTCCATCAGGAACTGCTGATTTCCGTCTCATGGAGTCTTTAAAGGCCACTTTTCTTATAAGCCTCCAGCTATGCCAGAACCAGATCCCTGTGGCCATGTTTTTAACTGAACAATGAAATGGCTATAGCAAAGGTGAGCACCACTCATATTGTGTGTGATGCATTGTAATACAAATGCTACTTTTGCTAATAAGATGACCTAGGCCTTGCCCTGAATTGATTCTAAGAATAAAATGACAAATTGCAATAAGTGGATGGAGTAATTGTCCACTTGAGGTCAACCTACAGTAGCCTACTGTTTGGAAGGTGAATTGAAGGATTCAAGGATCATTTATTGTTATTCTGCAACACAGGGTTGCAGAATAACAATAAATTAACAGAATGCAGTTGTGGTGTTAGGCTACAGAAAAAAACATGACAAAATAGAACAGAACGAAAACATTAGTAGTAGCAGTGCAATTCCTGAAGTGTATATTTTGAATTTGCAAAAGGAGGAATGTTAACAAACAAAAACAATGGTGAATTCTCTGGACAGATAGAATGACCAGCATTGTTGGGTGGTGGTAGTCTAGTGGTCTAGTGGTTAGGCTTTCAAATAGAAAATTAAAGAAATTGCTCCAGAGGACTGTCGCTGTAGTTAGTTCACTGTAAGTTGCTCTGGATAAGAGCGTCTGCTAAATGACCTGTAATGTAAAAAAAAAAGAAAATTTATATTAAAAATACAATCAACATCCTGTAAAAATTGTCCATCAACTTTGATGTTTGAGCATCATGTAAACACAGTCTGCCTCCTCTCGTCCCACCGGAGTCCTGCACTCTGTCCTGCGATCCACCCGTCAACTGCAACAGCGTGAACTGGGATGCCACGTTGGAGCCACACAGTCCTGTTGCTGGGTTAGCCCGACTCTTTCCTGTGACCGGACATCAGCCAGGAGCAGGCTGGGTATTTAAATAGCCTTACAGGTCCTAGTTGGGTTAGCTTATCTCCCTTCCCAGCTCTCCAGCCTCTCCTCATTGCGGCCATAGTGATGTTTGTTCCGGTCAGGTCTGGCTCACTGGCAGGGAGGTAGGAAGATGCCGTGGGTCTGCTGCACTTAATCCAATCCCCACGCTTCCTTTTACGATGTTGATGAGTGTATCTCTGTTATATGCCATACGTGCTCCAGAAAAAAAAAAAGATGAAAATACAACAAGTAAAAACAAAAATGTGAAGACCGGCCTCTGCATCTACATACCATTTAGATACCACAGCCTGTTTGCTCTCCTGCTCTCTGGGAGATGCTACTGGATCTCTGTGTCAGGACTCAGCTGTCAACTGGTTGAACTCTGCACCACAGTGATCTGTCCCAGTACTTGTGCAATGACAATAAAGTTGAATCTAATCTAATCATGGCCCCTAGAGCATGGATACTACTGACTTTGGTGATTCAGGGGTGATGAATTGGAATAACTTTTTTTAGCACCATCAGGTCAAAATTTTTGTTTGTTCAATACTTTCATGACCTGCAAATCTAATGACATTCACTTGAGCTTCAGCTGTATTTTGCGTGAGTCTTGAGAGACAGTTCACCAGGGGCATCATGTAATGTAGGCTAGAGAAGGCTAAGCCTTCTCTAAATTATTTTTCAGAAAGACAAATCTTGTTTGAGACCAATATGATTTGTCTGTGTCAGCAACACACTCTCGCGAGATCTGGCAATACATGAGCCTTAACGTTGATTAAACTCCGTCAAAATGTTAAGATAACATCACCTAATGTTCGCGAATATCCTAGCTAACTACCTTTTGCTATGCTATATGTTTGTTAGCTGTGTAAATATCGAATGTTAGCTAAGTCAAATATTAATACATTAGACCGCATTAGGAGAAGTTTTGTATTCCTGTTTCCACAGTATAAATGGTTCTGCAATACCATACTTTCTGTGGTGACTATGATTTGGATTGTGATTGTTTGTTTGTGCTTGTTCTGTCCATTTCTTTGTTTATTCTAAATTCACGTAATTAATTGTGCTTGCGTTGTTGTATAATGCTAACCAATAAGTAACGTGCATTTCAATTATGAAAATAAAAAAGGATGGCACCGGTCGACTTAGTTATCAACGCTGTTAGCATGGTGCCTCCAACCCTACTCCGTTACAACAAGTTTCAGGGGTTTTGTGGAGACGGCTATCGTTATCTAGAACTTCAGGAGTCAGCTTAGACTTCACATATTAACTTCTAATAACTATATTCTCATTAATTTGACAATCTGCAAGAAACAGTTGATAAATTGCTAAAAAGTTGTGACAGTATTAGTCAGCGTAGTCATCAATGCTAACCACCCTACTCCGTTGTGACATATTGCTTCGGCTGTGCATTCAAACGTGCTGTCAGTGGGCAAACCGAGTACCATGAGCCTTTACAATAGAGTTCTACAGTTGTTAGATAATGTTCCATTACAGTTTGTTTCTGTTGATTTGTGTTTGCTGTTTATGTGCTTGTGGTTGAAAAATGAATGAAGGAATGTAAACAACGAGGGGTGACCTAAAACATGGCGACCACGGCCCAGAATGCATTGCACCATGGCGTCGCTGCCCCTTCTCTATTTCTTATTGTTAGTTCATAAGCACAGCTATAAACAATCCAGCCCCCCGTAGGTGGGTGTTGAGTCAGTCCATAGAATAGAATTGGGACAGCAACAGATTGCTAAAACAGCTTCAGCAACATGTACCACATGGTAAATAAGACGGAAAACAAAGCTTTTCTGTAATCAGATAAAACAAACATCATCATAGAACAACTGTCTGAGTGTATTGATTACATACTGAGCACAACACTCAGTTAACACCCTACTTTGTATATGTATGTGAGAACGCAGCATTAGTCTTGTTCCGTCTAAGTAGAGACACGAACACCCCGTCTTTAAATTAAATGTGCAGCAGAGTTCCAATGGCGGCCTCTGAGTGTTCATGTGACAAGTTTCATTCAAATTTTGTATTAGTCAAACATCCAATGAAGGAAAAAAACAAAACTATTAAACAAACAAACACTTAAATATAAACAACAAAACCATGTCATATAAAGATACATAAAAGAAAAAAAAACATAATCAGCAACATAACAAAGCACATCATCATTTGATTCTAAATACTGTCTCCCATATATCCTCAACTATGAAGGATGTTAGATGAAATAATAGTCGTCCTTCCCTTATATATTCCCATAAGCATATATTTCCATCTTTTATATAATTACAAAAATGATCCCAGACCTGGTCAAATATTCCTTTCTTATCATTTAACCTAGCTATCATCAGTTCAAAAGGAAGCATTAAATGTCATCAGGGTAACTCAGACAGTAAATTCTGTTCCAAGTCTGACTTCCAGTGACAAAGACCAAATCTAGCTGCAGTGATGAAGCCTGTCAGTGTTATACCACATTCTGCTTTACATATTCCTGCTGGTAACTCTGCTCTATCTCCCAGTAGACCTACTTGGGGAGATTCCAGTAAGGATGTTCCACCCAATTTTCGAATAACCTCTTTACTAGAGAGCAAAAACCACAGAATATTCTCACAATGTGTGTAGATGGCAACTGCCTCAACATTACATATATGTAGCAAAGTTAACATTAAGTAAATACCTTATTTTGCTGACTAAGACATGGTTGGAGACAACTGCACAGTTTAATTAAAAGCTGGTGTGTGAGGTTTGCCTGAAAATTATGTTTTGCTTTTTTACTGGATATATATTTCGCTTTTATTTACCCTTGTTGTTTCAAGCCGTGAACAAGTAGATTATTCAAGGTGAACATCAATAAAGGAGCTCCATACACGATCAAAACAAATATGCTTCAAGATGATCACGTTTTTCACCAAGGACACAGCTTCAACAACAAGGATACTTCTACCTTTACTTTATATGCATTGTTCTCCTGAGCATTTTGAATTCAAGATGCAATTTTGCGTTATGGAAATAATCTACTCTGGTTCACTCTGCTATCTCGTATGTCATGCTAATGAGAAATTCTGCTCAAAAAGACTGATTTACCGGTATAGGTTGAGGATGGATGCATGAATAAATGAAAATGGCGCTCCCAAATGGAAACGATGAATATGTCTTTTATTCTGACCTTTGCTTGTGTAAAATTAAATCCTGCTGGGAGATACCTCACTTGAACTTCAATTTAAAATACAAGTAACAGCAGAATGTGTAGAACAGTTCGTCTGGCTATTAGCTATATAGTCTATAGTCTCAGAGAAAATAATTGGGCGGAAAGGCAATTGTTATTTACACACAAATATCAGTGGCAACAAATCATTTAAACCTAATCAAGAAGTCTGAATTAGACAAATTAGCTGATATAATTATTGTGTTTAGCAGATTTAATGAAATCAATAAGGACTTTGGAGCAACAAATCATATGTCCGATGTCCTATTTCCAATCTAATAAAGCATAACTAACCGCACATGGTTGGAGGCCAGTTAAGAAAATGAAGACACGTAAGATCATTCACTCTGCCATGTTTTTGAAAGAAGGACATTCACTTAATGGTCCATTGTGTAGGAATTAGAGGTTGGTGCATTTTGCATCCAACTGAATCCTTCTCCTCTCCCCCTCTCTTTCCAAGTGGGTCGGATAACTACAGCGGCCTTCAGGTAACATAGAGCACCCTATCTCCAGCCAGTGTTTGGTTTGTTCATTCTGAGCTACTGTAGAAACATGGCCGTGCAACATGGATCCATGGAAGAGGAGCCACTCCCTATGAAGATATGAAGGCTCGTTCTAAAATAATGAAAACACAGCGATTCTTAGTTTGAGGTAATTATACACTTATTAAAACATAGTTATGAATATTGTATTCCACTTCTGCAAATAGATCCCCGCTAAATCCTATACACTTGATCTTTAACTTCATTGTTAGCTCTGCAAAATCGTTTTTGAATATTCTTGATCACTCAAAGCTGACTTCTCTTAATTTGCAAGTCCTCTTAGCCATACTCTCTCACTGAAAATAACAATATTATCTGGGTTTTAAAGGACACCCATGAGTATGGTAATGCGCTGACTTTGATGTTGTGATCAAAGCCAATAAATTGCCAAGGCTGATATTTCATCTGATATTTTCTAATTACAAACTTATTGATTTTGTTGTTAAAAATAAAATAAAAAAATAATCTAAGGGGATCGATATCAAGATTGTTTGTTTATTTTAGGTGTTATATATATATATATATATATAAATATATATATATATATAAATAAAAATACTATCTGCAGATTTTTTTAAATTACCAGTCATCAATGTCATCCTAAAAGAAATCCAGTATAGGTCGGGCTATAGCAGAAACTGCTACAAAACTAACACCTTAAAAGCTATACTTTGACTTATGACTTATTCACAATATGAACTACTATCAATATTAACCACATAAAACATATTATTTCATTCTACATATTTTGGAAGATTTTGGAAATAGTTTTTATTGATGGAGAAACTTAATTAAATTTTGAGTCTATAACAAGAAGATTGAAAAACACTGTAAATTCTTTATATGAACGTTATCAAAGAAGCTGAGAAGCCACCAATTAAAAAGAACAAAGAATATGTGAGTCCTATTTGTGTTACAGCCAACAGGCCCCTTGTCTGTTCTCTGTCTGTTTGTGTGGGTGTGTCCTTGTCTCTGCTCTAATTGAGCAAACCAGGCTGCAATCACCTCATCACCAACAGTATATCTATCCTGGGCTTTCCTCCACTCTTCACCAGATCATTAACCGTCGATAGTATGCTCCAGCCAGTCTCCTGCCTGCCTGCCTCTACAGCCAGTCTCCTGCCTGC
>CALSBV010000001.1:1034248-1053447 GCA_943590825.1 Bovichtus diacanthus | reverse complement strand
ATACATATATATACATATATATACATACATATATATACATATATATACATACATATATATACATATATATACATACATATATATACATATATATACATACATATATATACATACATATATATACATACATATACATACATATATATACATACATATATATACATATATATACATATATATACATACATATATATACATACATATACATACATATATATACATACATATACATACATATATATACATACATATACATACATATATATACATATATATATACACATAAAAAAATTATTCTCGATTAAAATATTCATCTGAAAACATTTCCAGGCTCTGCAAACCTTATTCTAGGTCCCTATAATTAAAGTATGATGATGTTGTCATGCACAATTTGAATCAGTGCCACCATGGAGGAAATCTATAATCACGGGTGGTCAATGGTCAAGTTCAAATCATTTCTCAATGGACTTGGATAAACTGTCTAGTGTCTGGCAGTTCAGGCAAATTTAACTCACCCAGATTTCGCATTCTCAAGACAGCAATCATATTTCAAATGTGGGGCACTTCCGTCGAGGGTGCTGGAAAACATAGTTCAAAGATTGCGCTGTATGTTCCGTTGCTCCTGATTTGTCTTTTAACTTCTATTAACTTCTATTCTATTCTATGAACAAAAGGAACAGCAAAGTCAAGGACAGTGAGGTTGCATGAAGATGGAGAGAGCTGATCTAAATCGCCTCATTTGACAGGAGGGATGCTGGGATTTCACAGACTTCAACATCCAGGATTTCAACACACCCTGCAGGCACAAAGGTCTTTAGCAATCTACAAGCATGTCAGACACTTTAGGATGGTGGAGATAAACAAACGCAGGCTCTATTTAAAAAGTGGACACTGTCAATGATTGGATTAGCAAAAATATGAAACATTTGATCATAATTTAGCAAAAATTCCTATCTCACGTTTCTGATGGAGGGAGTTTGGATTACAAAGAAATTGCTATCTTATCCTTGTTGCTGTTATGTATGTATGTATGTATGTCCGTCTCCTTCTGAGGCGCAGAGAGAGCTGAGACTGAGACGGAGCAGATTGAAAAGTCGTCTTGCCAATAGTTCTTCACAACACCAGACTGCAGCGCATTGTGAGAACCATGTGCTGCTACTTTATGCAACGCCCAAGCAACTGAAATCCAAGCTGATTAGCTGGCCAAGTTTGAGGTGCGGAATTGCAAATTGACTGAAATTGAACAATCATCTTCTCCAAGAAGAGAACATTTGGGCCAAGTTGACCAGAATGGCTGAGGGAGCAGAAGAGGGATCTAACTTTGAAAATAGGACTTCCAAGATTGTTTTGCATATTATTGAAATAAATTGTTAACTATGTTCATGTAGTAAATAGTTAGCCAGCTGTCAGGTCAAGAAAAGAACCCAGCACATAGTGCACACCAACCTTGGCAGGCTGAAGAACTAGTTCGACTTTTTTGAAAATAAGATTATTTGCTTTGTTGCCAAGAGTCAGATAAGAAGATTGATGCACTTTCATACCTGTGCATTAACATTAACATTAGTCTTGCTCTTTAATTCAAATTAAATGCATTCCCATAGTCTCCAAGTTTGAGGTACCGTTTTCGGTAATAGTGCTTATATTGAAATCTCTGGCAGTTAGTTCTAAAACATACACAAGCCGAGTGGGCAGGAGAAGGCAAGACCTATGGTCCATGATGGACTCAGAATGTGTGTAATGGTACGACCCACACACACGGAGACAGGGACTTAATAGCACGACTCAGAGACAGAACGATGATGATGGTAATGTACTTTACTGCGTAAAGTAGACAAACAAACATGCAGGGGAAATCCAAAGGCAGAGTCGGGTCACAGAAACAAGGTCGATGCACAGATATGTCCTCAGCGTAGCAGAACAACAGGTAGGAGGCAGGCGAAATCAGAGTCAGGTCACGGAAACAGGATCGAAGAAGCCGGGGAAATCAGGAACACGGGAAACAAGATCAATGCTGGAACTCTTGACATGAAAGTACAAAGACGAACTGGCAACAAGAGACAAGCAACACACAGACTATATACACCAGGAAGTGGGAGGAGACAACGAGACACAGGTGGAGACACTAACGAACAGAGTGGAGACAGCTGGGGAGAGGAACTAGAAACAACAGACACAAGAGGGAACATACAGTTAACAAAATAAAACAGGAAGTACAAACACAAAACATCTAACGAACGGGACGGGACCTGATAATGTGAGGCTGTGGTTATTTCCTGGAAGCAGTTTGTATCAGTGCAGTCTCAGTACATACAAAACTTGGAAAAAATGTATTTTATTTTTTGCCAGCCTTACATAGTTTGATTGAGCACAGATGTAAAACGAAAGCATATTTCCCAAAAATGTCGAAAATTTTTCTTTAATGCTCAATTTGATATTTGTGAGTAAACAAGGAATATGTCTTTCACAAGTGGAATCTTCAGTTGTTTTCAAAGTGTTGCAAACACTAGCCACATAATTCTGGACATTTATAATCCAACACTGACATAATTACTCTTGTCAGAATTCATTACACCAGGAGTGCATTCTCTTCCTTATTTTTTTTCTGAGTAAGACATCCATGTTTCAGAAAGAAGAGCAAACAAAGCCAACACAGATTATTGGCAGAGGACACCGAATGGTGTTATGATGCTTTAACGAAAATAGTGAAAGTCAAAATCAGGAAAGGATGACCCAGATGTGGATGTTTATCTGCAGAAACAGAAGTTGTATTTGAGAGAGTGCCACATGGTGTCACTTTGAGGTTTCAGTCAAGAGAAACACCCAGCCAGTTTTCAACAGAGCCAGTCTTTTGCTCTTCAGAGTCACTTGATAAATAACTGGATTGACTAGAGGCCAAGGCCATGTTATCAGTAGAAGAGAATGTGCTAAGGAACACGACAGAGGCAATAAGCATCACCTATAATGCCGACGTATACAAGTATGCTTAATTCCACAAACATAAGCACTGCCTGATACAGTATGTTAGACATGCCGCACAATGAATATGTACAGCACAAAGACCAAGGATTCTACACTTGCAGGGTTTCCAGTCTTCTGCTTTTCTTGTTGGCAGGAACAGACTAAATCCCTCGGGCCTTGAATAATGTCACATAATCAGTAAAGGTCTGAGAACAGATTCACAAACTGGATGAGGTTCTCAAGTTATTTTGGGGAGGTAGGAGGTAAGGAGGAGAATGCAGCTTCACCTTGTGTACCAAGATATAGTGAAAGCTTTTATGTAGCCGATAAATTATTCCTATAAAAGGCAGCTGTTTGAAGTCACTCATGGTTTAAAAAAAGAAAAAAAAACTGTGAGCCGCATTAACTCTTTAAAATAAAAAACAACCACACCATTACCTTCACCTTTAAAATCATACTAAACATAACAAAGTGCTCGTGAAAATATTCACAGGCACATGCAGCGCCACTGAAGCCCCTTTATGGCATCCCATCGATGTTCTAAGTTATACACTATGAATACGGAGCACAGGACATACATCAGGGCAGCTGTATATAGTAAGCACCTTACTATATACACATAAACACAGCTACATGAACACATACACAATCGCACACACCTCTCTTGCACGTGATTGGATCAGGGCTGTTTACAGAGGCAATAGATGCAGATGGGCACAACACTCACATTTGTATCAGTCTTCCCTTCTCTCCCTCCTTCCATTTCTCTCTCTGTTAAGCAAGTCATCAGTCAGCATAGTGCTTTCACTCAGCCACATCAGGTGCTTTCACTCAGCCACATCAGGTGCTTTCACTCAGCCACATCAGGTGCTTTCACACAGCCACATCAGGTACGCTGACACAATATATGTTGTAGGGAGGCTACATGCAGCTAGCACCATCTGTGCCCCCCTTGCAGACAGTATAGGAACCAAACTGATTTCTGTGGCCCACTTTATTAAAACCACAACAGCGGAACCTGGTATTCCAATAAAATTCAACTGCAAAATTAACAGGTCTGAGAGCTTTTCATGTGACCTCCGTCTTGAGTGGTAGGGGGGGGAATATTCACGACGAGAAATAAAAATCCAAACTGGTAATTCACTTATTCTTTAGTACAAAGAAAAAATATGGTATAGCAATCCCCCCCCAGGCATTCCTATATAGTCATTTTCAGTGGTGATGTGCGAAAAATTAACGAACAAATCTTTTTGAACAAATCTCTTTAGTGTCGGTAAGTACCGGGTCAGCCTGACAAACGTCCCAGTGGTCATGAGTCCTTGACTTTTCCTTCTCGCTGTACTGCTCACGCCGGCTGCCGGTAACGAGTGCAGTCGCTCATGTCTCAAGACGAGTCGGAGAATACTGTTACTTTGACAAACAAACAGAGAGCGTAATGTTCGTCCTCACTGGTGGGGGGTTTTCGGCGAGATGCAGACACAGATTCACACAATCCTGGGGTGCGAACTATTCTAGTTCAGTGCTACTGAGATTGGAGGAATTCAAAAAAGTTTTTTTTCTTTTCATTGAAATGGAAAACAAAACTATATAAAAAATTCACCAAACAATGTAGGCCAGTAGTAATAATAATAATAATAATTATTATTATTATTATTATTATTATATATAAAAAAGTAAATGTAACAATATAACAATATAACAATGAAAATGTCACAAGGGCCTACGAGGCTACAAATGGGACTTGGGACTAACTTGAGACTTGGACCAAAAGACTTAAATGACGTGAATGAGAAAGAGTTTGAATGTTGACTGAACGTTTTTTCACTATGGTCAGTGAGGTAAAATGACTGTTTCTCTCCATGCACTGCTAAAAATATCTAGCTTGATCTACTTAAAAAAATTAAGGCAGTTTTTTCTCATTTTATTATGTAGATCAAGCAAGACGAGACTTTAATTATGCTACTTATTTTTTGGGACGTGAAAAATAAATGTAAAGTAACAGAATTGTATTATACAGATCAAACAATACTATTTTGTTAGATTTAAAGGTCACATATTATGCAACTTTTCAGGTAATTTTTTTGTATTTTGTGTCAGATGCCATAAATAATAGGTTTCCCTGATGTTTTTGCTCCCGTAAATAATGCTTTATACATATCTTCCTGTCACGTTTGCTCACTATTTTTTGCATGCAATCTGTGAAGCGGAAACATACACTCTGTTTGACATGTGTCCTTATAGGTAAATGTGTGACCAATGCCCGAGCAGAGCCCAGCGAAGAGGAAAGCATTTGTTATGACGAGATACAGAGCTAAATTATGAGCATGTAGCTACATACAGCAGAGTATGTATGTAACACAGTGACTATCAGTCTGTGGTGGTATAGAATAAATCACATGTAAAAACAGTCAGGTAATTACTGATCTTATATAAAACCTGCTGAGTAAGTATCAGCAGCTACTGTGGTGACAGTACGGTCAGTTATTATTGCCATATTAATGCTGTGAAAGGTTTGTCAAAGCTGCAGATTATCTGTTGGATAGCCTCTCAAAATACCGTAGAGAACATTGTATAATTCATACTGTCATCTGTAAACACTGTAATAAAGTTTGACTTGGAAACAGATAAATGTGTTGTGAAACCGCAGGTTCACTGTTAGATTATCCAGGTAATAATATCAAGGTGTGTGACAGGAGGAAAAGCTAGTTTACTACAACATCATCATGTGTAGTTATGGCAACAGCTACAAACTGTGAAAAAAATTGAAAACCAATCAGTTTGATCAAGTATGGAGGAAGTAGTTGATTACACAGAACATTTGACTTTGAGTGCATCTTGTGAATAAAGCTTATAAGGGCGGCTGTGGCTCAGGAGGTGGAGTGGTCGTCCACCTGCCCTTGAGATACTGAACCCCAAATTGCTCCTGATGGTGTGTGTGTGGATGTTTACCTACCTAGTGATGAGCAGGTGGCGCCTTGTATGGCAGCCCGTGACTGTAAGAATGGGTTAGAATGGGTGAATGCGCTTTGAGTGATCACAGAGATTGGAAAAGTGCTATATAAATGCAGTCCATTTATAAACTCAGTATAAAGTACAAATAGCAACCAAGTGAGACCGGAGAGAGCTGGGGGGCTCCTACTGAAGCTGCTACAGTGTCATCATTATTACAGTAAGTGTGTCTGTGAATCCTGACGGCTGTAAGTAACTTACACACACTGTCCAGCTGGCCGCTGTAACCCGGTGTACCTATAACACTTATTACGTATAATTTAGTCTAGGACAACAAAGAAACTGAAAAAGTATTCACCGTTGCGGTGTTTTTTTAAATTGTTCTCCGCGTTTGGGAAGCAGAGGGAAGCCGTTTACACGCTTTACTGTCAATGTCTCCTCTGCTCTGATCAACAGCTGCCTCTGAGCTCATTCACTTCTTTCTACTCGCCCACTCACTCCCTACACTCGTCATAAACACAGTGCAAAAGTCCAAAGACAGATCAATTACGTTATTTTTGCTCATGCCTTTTTTAAGGGAGCCAAGCTCTTGATACAACACTGGCCTGGGTGCTAACATGCCATGCAAAGGAAATTGCTGTTTTTTGGGAATTCTGCACAGTTTGACAATTCGTTTTTTCGCATGTGTACCTTTAGGGCAAATGGTAAATGGTAAATGTTCTGCATTTATATAGCGCTTTTCCAATCTTTGCAACCACTCAAAGCGCTTTACAACACATCAGCATTCACACACATTCATACAGAGTCAGAGGCCACAAGGTGTCACATGCTCATCAGAGATAACCATTCACACACACTCACACACCGTCAGCCATCAGGAGCAATTCGGGATTCAGTATTTTGCACACATCATACTTCTGTGTAAGCATATTATTTTAAAGGTTTCTCTTTCATTGAGAGGAATAAAAGATCTTTCTCCACCCAAACTGGGTCCGTAGACACTCCAACTACCAACCTGACATGAAGCAGCTGTGAATAAAATTAGAAGGGCTGGTCATATGTAATCCAGCATGACCAATCACACTCGTGATTCCCACACCCACGGCTCCTCCCACTTCACAATTACATTGGAACAGAGTAAATAAAACAAGATCATTGTTTGTTGTGTGGGTGTACCTAAGAAGATTTTCTGGGATTACATAAATACATCTTGTTATGGAAAAAATGCACAATGTCTTGTGGTTTGAACAAATGCAAATGAGATCAAAACGAGATATATTCATGTAAAGATACAAAGCGTAATATCACAGATTTTATTATGATAAATGTACATTTGCTCACATCAATATTTTTTCAGTGTTGAGTCTGGTGGCTTTGAGGAGAGCATATTGAATTTATGTTTTGCATGTTAATCCCTGTTGATTTTATTCATTGAATATTCACTTAAACGCATCACATAGCATCGCGCTTTATCCAGTGGGAAAAGGGTTCTTAAGACTCTCTTCAGCCACATAGACATGGAGGACCCAGGTGCAGAGACTCAGTAGGTTTTAAAAATAGACAATTAGACGATCACTTCAAACTCACAGAGAGGCTCTCCCGTCAATAAATTGGTTTTGTCTCTCGTGCAAGGTTTCGCAACACCGAGCAGTTTGTAGAGACTGCACAAAGCAAAACAATCAAGTGTGCAAATGTGCTGCATTTAAAAAATAAATGAAATTCTTTACTGCCTGGTAGAGTCTCACAACAATTCAGTTACCAGTTAACAGCTCATTGAGGGAGTAGTGACGGAGTGAACAAGGGAGTGTGTCCTTATCAAAACCTGGTGCCTACATTACCTACAATGCAATTTAAGCACTGACAGTAGCTACTGAAGCCTTGAGCCTCTAGCCTGCAGCAGAGATGAGCAGTGAGCTACAGAGATCTGGTAATCGTACTTCTTTCTAACTCCACACCCACAGATTTATTTCATTTTCAATCTTGTAGTCTTGACGCTGACTCCAGTGACATCACCTGAGGTTGTTTATCAGATTTTGGGCAGCTCCCTCTGGAAGCCACACAAGTCTTTATACAACTCTTTACACATCAGGCGTAGTCCTCCTCAACACCTGTAAACACATGTGCTGTATTCCCTCTACGGGTCCAGCAGTAGCATCAGCACCATATATAGAGCTTGTGACACGCAAGGTCCTTATAATGACAAAATGTCAAATTAATAAAGTTATTGTTTTTGACATTGGCTGCTAGTAGTGGTGACGTGAGTCATATGACCGTGATGCATTTTGTTTGTAGCATGACATTAGCTTTTTACGATTGCGTTTACCCTTAAAAAATCACATCAAGTGCTTTTTGGGCTCATTTGTGAAGATTATCATGCTGAACAAAAACGTGGTATTATCATAAATGTGTGTTATCTTATTTCCTCCAATAATCCTACATCCAATGGAAAAATCCCATTGGCTTTTTGTCAAGGGAACCAGTGCGATGCTAACTACCGGGGTCGGACTACAAAAATACATCATCCCTGCAGCATTCTAGTGTTTTCTAAATTATTTTGATGTCAGATTCCTAATGGCTGAAGTGAAAGGGGAGTACAAGAACCAAGGCAAAACAAAATAAATAAATAAATAAGAAATAAACATATGCATAAAACAGGAAATTGAGGATTGCTTTGAAGTTTGTAAATGGCACACAAAGAGATGCCTGTGTGTTCAGTGGGTTTGCTGTGTAATGTGAGTTCTCTGATAAATTGGTTATGCTCTTCCCTCCTGATACTACTGGACACCACAACTACTAGAATAATAGTACAAGGCAGAGGTCAAACAGTATCCAACTGTGCCACTCCTGCAAATGAGTTTGGGTCTTTGAAAATCATCTGACATCAAACTGAACCGATCTGACACATTCTCTGGCTCGTGAAGAGCTGCATAATGTACCTGATTCAGCATGAGCAGTTTCACCACTGACATCGACTCATTTGGAAATGTAATGTTCTGTTGTGAGTCTTACAGAGAGTCTGCAGCCTGGTACAGTCTAACTCTGTATGTGGGATATGTTAGTCGAATGTCAACATGTATACAACTGTTAATATACGGCAAGTTCTGTGAAATTTGGCATATATGCGTATATATCTGTCCTCACTACACTACTTTCAACACCACACTGTGTACATAACTTTAAGGGACTACTCATACCAATGTACAGACAAACTAGCCAATGCAGTTAAGAAGGTGGTTCTTATATGTGTACAGACTGACACAAGGGACTGAGCAGTGTGTGTATGTATGTGTGTGTTTGTGTGGGTGGGTGGTGGATTAAATGTGAATTACTAACATAAGTGTAAGGATGAAATAAATGGTATTACTGCTGCCGAGAAGGTTATGTTTTCACCCACCAGTTTGTTGGTCTGTCTTTTGGCAGGAAATGTAAAGAGCCTCAGAACGGATTTCCAATGAAATCTGGTGGACGGAGTGACAGAGTGATTGGATTTTGGGAGTCATCCGGACGTGGGATTTTCATCATTTAGAGAATTACCCTTTTCCAGCCATGATTATGAAACTAACAGAAGCAGACTTGATCCGAAGAATATGTTTGCAGACTCCAAAAAGATCCGCGTGATGGGAGTCAAAGTGATGGGAATGAAGGGTTCGAGTGCAACAGGAAGTTGGATAATTGCTCAGTGTTGGCAGAGAATTGAGCTCTTTGCCAGCTTTTTAACTGAGCTGAATTGTGTACAGACAAAACCACAAAAAACCCTGAATAAAGCAAGATTGATGTAGCATAATCACCATACCACCAAAACTAGGCATATTCAAAAAGAGCAGCAGCAACACGCAGACAACAAATTAAGTCAGTATTACAGAGTTGCTTTTTTCTGTGCTTCCTGTCTCAGCACTTGTTCTCACTAATGTGTTCACTAAAGTTTTTTTCTCAAACAAGCAGCTTTTTAATTAGAGTGGTGTTAATGACTAAATGAATAAATAAGCTGAAATGATACTGCCACACTTGTTTAATGTTCTGCAGAGGTGGAGTTGAGAGGAGATATATCCACCTGTCAGGACATTATCATTGTCAGCAGCTGACAGCGCTGACTGAAATACAATGTCAGCCCCCCCCCCTTTTCTGTGTCATCCCACATCCTTACCTGCTGACAGCTGTACTTGACTTTGGCACCTGAGGTAAGCAGCTTGCCAGCTCTGTGAGTCAGGAGTGAAGGGTGGATTGGAGTCACACTGGATATCAGACCTGACCTGGTGTTTGGTTAAATTTCAGCTTTAGTTTCAACTGTTCAAAAACTTCATGTAAGGTATTACATAGTACTTTGTATTTTATTGTAGGTCAGTTCAAATACATTTTTAAAGGGAAGGCGGGGGGATGATACCACTATTAAATTAAAGAACAACTTAAGGGTACAAAATATATCAAATAAATTGCATTAAATGTGATGAATTCAATTAATTAAATTTCGATAGATGGCAGGTTGCAGCCTGTGCTTACAACTATTTACCAATTATAAATATATAATCACCTTCCTCTGTGTAGCCTAACTAGAATTAACTAAAAAATAGACAACAGTGAGACAATTAGACAAAAACAAGTCTTTGGCAAGCACGGGAGGCTATAAAAAATATAAACTCTACAGTCGCTACAGCCACAAACTGACATATTAAAGCAGAGGAGAGACTGCCCAGTTTTCACACACCGCCTAGCGCGCACACAATAACCAGTCCACTCGGTCTCTCTGTCCCAGTATAACCAGTCCACTCGGTCTCTCTGTCCTAGTATAACCAGTCCACTCGGTCTCTCTGTCCCAGTATAACCAGTCCACTCGGTCGCTCTGTCCCAGTATAACCAGTCCACTCAGTCTCTCGGTCCCAGTATAACCAGTCCACTCACATGCTTTAAATGATTAAGGCAGATGGAACCTTTTTAACTAGGCCGAGGTACAATAATGCTAACCATAAGCACAAAGACATGATCATTATTTTGATTGAGTTGTTGTGCATTTGTTCTAACTGTTCACTAACTGCCAGCTCCAGTGACCCCTGACACTCGGACAGTGAACATATACATTGAACTTGGATCTTTTTCTGTCAGCTGAGTGCAGAGTGTCACCTCTAAACAGAGCAGCAGCTTCTTCCCTGCTGCAGCTGCTAATAGAGCCCTTTTATTTTGTTCCTTTCTCACACAGTACATCAGGACTTTTCCAAGTCCTTTTTTACTGATGCGACTTACAGGTACGATCTAGCAAAGTACGATACTTGTGATAATAATAATAAGCACTCATAAGCACTGTGATAATAAGCACTCAAGTAAAGTAAAAAGAAAAAATGTAAATACTCAAAATAGAACAAGTACACGAAAAAAATACTTTGTCACAGTAACTAAAGCAAATGTTTTTCGGCACTAAATATAATTGTTTATTTCATCATTCGGTTTTTAGTGGCCTTTAACAAAGACCATTCATCACAGTACGTTTGTTAAAACACAGACAAAACTGAACTGAAGTTATTATACTTGGCCCCAAACATCTTTGAAACGCATTTTCTAATGTCATAGTAATTCTGGATGACATTAACTTGGCCTCCAGCAGCACAATAAGGAATCTCAACATTATCTTTGATCAGGATATGTCTTTTAACGGCCACATAAAACAAATTTCAGAGACTGCCTCCTTTCATCTAAGTAACATTGCAGTGATAAGGCACATCCTGTCTCAAAACGATGCAGAACAACTAGTCCATGCATTTGTTACTTCAAGGCTGGATTACTGCAACTCCTTATTATCAGGTTGTCCCAAAAAATCCCTTAAGACTCTTCAGTTGATTCAAAATGCTGTGGCACGAGTATTGACAAGAACTAGGAAACAAGATCATATTACTCCTGTATTAGCTGCTCTGCACTGGCTCCTGGTAAAATACAGAATGGAATTTAAAATCCTTCACCTGACCTACTAAACCATTACTGGTCAGGCTCCAGCTTATTTTAACCCTTATGTTGTTTTCAGGTCCGCCGTGACCCGTTTCAAGTTAAAATGATATAATAACTACCATCTAGGTTTTTTTTATTGAAACAAGGCTTCATGATATCCTCCACAAAAGCTATATAAACACTACAAAACAGATTTTGACCATTTTAGCCAATTCTGAAGGTCTCTCTAAAAAAAAAGTGTGTAATTTGGTGTTCGGGTCTGGGAAGACCCAGTAGTGCATTGAAATGTTGTGGGTAACTCTGGGTCAAATTTGGCTCAATCAAGATTCATCTTTGGCTTTAAACACCCCAATATGCTAATATTAGTCTTTTATAGTCAGATAACATAATTATCTACTGTCTTCACTCTAGGGAACATAATGAGTGAATGTAATCCCCTTTTTAACTTAAAAATATGTGGTGTAATGTGTCTTGGGGCCATAAAATAAAATTACAACAGGGTTGTATGGTTATGAATGCATAATAAGTTAGTTATGATGTAATAAATAAAATATTAGATGATAGTCATTATTTTTGAGTGTAATGGACGGAGTTAAATCACCCAAAGTACAGAAACTGCTTTCGAACACAACACAAAGATCTCATAGTACCTTATAAACCAACTAGAGCATTGCGCTCCCAAAGTGCAGGGTTACTTGTGATTCCTAGAGTCTCTAAAAGCACAATGGGAGCCAGAGCCTTCAGCTATCAAGCTTCTCTACTGTGGAACCAGCTCCCAGTTTGTGTTCAGGAGGCAGACACCCTCTCCACATTTAAGAGCAGGCTAAAGACTTTCCTCTTTGATAAAGCTTATAGTTAGGGCTGGCTCAGGCTTGCCTTGGACCAGCCCCTAGTTATGCTGCTATAGGTTTCCGGGGGACTTATACCTCTTTCCTCCTCCTTTCTCTATCACTCTCTCTCCTCCTCTCCCTCTCTATCTGTATGCATTCATGTCCTTTAATTGCATGTTACTAACTCATCACCAGGGGCATCATCCCCGGAGTTTCTGTGTCTCTCATCTGGCAGATTGTCACTATTAAAGGATACGTCTGGATCAAGAATTGTGGCTGCCTGACACCCACATTAATATATATACATGTATATGTTTTTAGAGGCACCAGGAAGCTTATTTTGACATCCTCCTGGATCCATCTTCTTCATGTACGATCACATCATCTTTTCTGTCTCATGGATTGTCTATGTTGTATTTTTATTATGTTGTTTATTCTCAACACACAACATCTATTACAGTCTCTCCTTCCTGGGAGAGGGATCCTCCTCAGTCTCTCCCTGAGGTTTCTTCTATTTTTCCCCCTTTAATTGTGGGTTTTCTTTTGGGGAGTTTTTTTCTTGTCCGGTGCGAAGGTCTAAGGACAGAGGGGGTCGTATGTTGTTCAACCTCAGACGATTTTAGATCATTATATTACTGCTTGCTCCTGCTTAGGTTTTATGAGAAAAGTTGAGCTTCATTAAAGAAAAAGTGCGAGAACTTGTCAGAGATGTTAGGGAATGAATCCCCAATTGCTCAGTGCAAGAGTACAAACACAGGTCATTTAAGCTTTATCTAGTTCATGACAGCGGCAAGTGTTAGGTCGTTATTATATTATATTATTGTTATTTTCATGAACGTAACTCTGTTTTTTTTTTTCTTTCTGTAGCACCAATAGTGCTTCGTGTGATCAGGAAGCTTTGGCTAGATAAAAAAAAAAAAGGCTTCTCTGTCGTCTGGTGGTACAGCAGCAGATACTACTGTCTTGCTTGCCAGCAGGCTATGGCTCGGCTGGGTATTGTCTTTTAATATCCTATTGGCGATATCACTTCTGCCTATGCTTGGTAGACAGGTACCAATGATGTTCTGAACGATTTTGATTACCTGCCGCAGAGCAATCTATGTGTGTCTTAATTGACATACACAATGGAAAGAAAAACAATTAGTGCAAAGTAATTTGATGTTTCTATCGATCTCCATCAACAGATTTGTCATGGAGAGGTAAAAGGAAAAGGTTAAGGCAGAGAGAGAGTTGTCAAACTGTATAAACAGTATAAATTCACTTGGATCCTTCACAGAGCTTAATACCGCGCTGTGAGCTGCATGAGTTATGTAAGCCCTGTGATGATATCGCCTCAGCATTGTTTGGAGGTAACAGAGTCATCACCATTATCCCGGCCAGCTTGAATGAATGTAGAGGAATCGGAGGACACCTTTGATCTCTTATTTCACTCAATCAAATCCTGCTTTAAAGAATGAGCATTAAGCCCAACATTTTGGGAAACACTGAGTGCAAACCGTGGAAGATGGTGTCCAGCCTGCTGACATAGCTGAACTTAATGAAGATTCCCAGCAATCGTAGATTCCAAAAGGCATTGCTCCCGTCACAGCAACACCAGCCTCCTCACACTTACTGACTCTGGGAAATTGGCTGCAGCACAGAAGCTTTTACAGACTCTGGCAGAAGAGTCTGGGCCTGGTGAACGCCTGATAAGACTGATTTGAATGAGAGTGCATTCCCTTTTGTTTTGATTACAGGAATTATAAATATCAACACTGACCCCACTTGTGATGCAGCCCTAAATTAATATAATGCAGCTATCAAAACAATGTGGCCAGTCTAGTTTCAAGATGACTCAATGATGCCCTCAAGTGGCCTGAGCCAGCCAGCTACAGCCAATACAACAACAAAACCATCACAAACAGCAGATAATTGTATTTTTGCCTTTGTGTGAAGCTCTGAATTACGTTTGCTACTCTTCAAAATACACAGTTGACAACATTTATTGTCACCATCTGTCTGCCTTTTTCTAGCTCTTTGGCAGATGGATGATGGAGGATGGGATCTGACATGCATGACTGTTGATGACAAGACGAATCACCAGATGTCCTTTAAAGTTTTAGAGTGGAGCAGCATGCTCCTAATAATTATAGCAAACAACATAGAGCTGCAAATGCCTTGACTATAAAGTGGCCTGTGACTTCTTCCTGTCCATTAATAAAACACAGTACATTCATTTTTATACATTGACCTGAAATTCTGAAAAACACAGACACATGCACACACACTTGTTGTAATTGGACTTCCAAAGGAGGCACTTGTTCATGATAAGTCTCAGATGTACACTGCATTCCTGCTGTACACCAATAACCCCTTTTACCCACTAGGCAGCCTTTGTGTCTTCGACTAAATAAAAAATAATTGCATGCTTTGTGTATAATTCACTGTTGCTGCACAGTAATCATCGTGGGCTCATTTGGTAGAACAGTCACACATGGTAACACAAGGGGAACAGTTTGCTATATATATTTTTTGCCAAGGCTGGTTCATGTAAGAGAGGCAATGGGTCTCTAATTTGTGTCCAGTGAGGCCCTCCCTCAGATGGCGTTTGGTCGCTCTGGAGCACACAGCAAATGGTGGATGCCACACGTTTACTCTCTACTGGTTGCTTGCTGAATCATCTGTTTAATTAACAGTTAAACATGAATTAAAAGCACTTTGACCAAAAACAACTCTCAGTCAAGTAATTGTTGTATTGAAATGCTGAAAGATACAACCCATGCCTCATTCTTACAGTATGAAGGCAATTATACACGTTTTTTAATTTAGATTTCTTGCTTGGAAATACTGTGATGCCAGTGAAAACTCATACAATAATTAAAATAATATACAGTACAATTTATCATCTAATAGAAATGTAAGCCTTTTGAAGTCATTAACCATGACCTTAATGAGAATATTGTGTTTACTCAATGTCTACCTTTTGTAGAAAAGTATCTGTAACCTGAGCGCAGAAACAGTTGTGCTTGATGCCATCCAGCTCTGAAATGGCTCTCTGCTGTCCATAAATGGATGGTTAAGTTGTACTTTCTGATGTATTGTTCGTCAAAAATTCTACTTAAGAAATACAATTACACAAGAGAAATATCATCATGGATTATTGGAATATTTATGAGAGAAACGGCAGTAATCACACACACTGTATTTATTCATAATTGCATAGAATACACTGCTAATTCACAGACAAATAAAAGTAATTTAATTTGCTCATAACGTAAATAATAGTTGAAAGAAGCAAAAAGAGAATGAGTACAACAATATTTTATACATTACCTCTTATTAAGGTCATAAACAGAATATTTCTGAGAATGGAATCTATAGTTGCCACTGAAAATGCCATATTTTTCTGTCTCTCAATTGAGATACTGTACCTACTATTTACTCTCAGAAATCCTATTTCTCCCTAATGTGCAATCTAAACAAATCGTGGTCATATGGTCATACTTTACTCAGACTTATGCTTTATGTTCTTGCAGGATAATTATAACAGCCACTTTCACTTGCGTTCTCTCCTTTGACCCCTAGCCATCACTGGTCTCCTACAAATTACATTGGACCAAAGTAAGAGACAGAAAGAATGTCTGTGGCAGCTACAAATATACATATGCTGAAAAGTGACAAATCTGATCCATTGACATTTCAAGCCAGAACATTTTGCCCTGTAATTCTAAAAGAGGTTGTTTGTTTTGTCTTCAGACTGCAGAAGCCCTTGATTGATGTCCAAAGTCTTTGTGGGTACAGTACTCCCACCCATTGTTATCACATTGATTCAGTCCATAGAAGGCTTAGTAATGACTAAATGGTGCAGTCTCCTTCAACTCATGGTACCCCTGGTGGTTTGGCTCTGTGAAGAGACAGAGAGGGCAGTTAGGGCTAGAAAGTACCACAAAGCTCTCCTACATTAGCTAGTGCTTTTAAAAGACTCTTTTAGAAATATAGGCAGTTCAGTCTGGCTTTAAAAAAAGAGCAAAAAGCAATACAGTCACTGACATAACAGAGATATGTCTCTGTTATGTTTATCAATTACAGAGATAAAAATCTAAATAATATTATTTGCATTTACTTGAATTTGCCATTGTTTCTTAAACTGCTTTCTCAGGTTCACATGAATATGACTTTATTTTGTATTGAGTGTCTGTTCAGTGGGAACTGCTCATGCTACCTCATAATTACATCCCTTGCTATTCGTTTTCAGAGCCTGTATCTGTAGTCTGGAGGTCACTTCATAATTTTCTGTACATCCCATATGATGTAGACGAAAATAGCCACTAGCAGAATGCGTTTGAGTGTGTAGATAAGTGTTACGGTACCGAGAGTCATATTCTCCTCCACCAGTGGCCTCTTCTCGCTGCAGTTTACTACTCTTCCCTGTGCTGCTCCCAGAATAGTCATGATGTCGACCAGGTTTAGCTTCCCTTCCTCTTTGGCCTCCCCCACCTCCTCTGCCAGCTCCATCGCAGCCTCTTCACGCTCTTCGATCTCCTCTTGGGTCAGCATTGCATTCAATCCCTGCACTGCAGTGGTGTTGCCCACCTGTGGTGGCGCCAGCGAGCACAGTGCCCTCACCTTCCCATAGGACATCAGTTGAGCTACGTTGGCTCGCAAGAAGAGCAGGAGGACATTGAGGTCATTCAATGGGCAGCCTAGTCTACGCCGGTTGATGAGGTCGAGGGCTGGGAGGACCTCGTAGACAGAGATGAAGGTGGTGTCCCAAACAAAGAGCCGAATCAGGCTGAAGAGGACGATAGGAGCCAACAGGACATAAATGGCACCGTTGGCCACACTTATCACCTGGAAAACCAACTGGCCAATCATTTTGCACTGAATCAGTTCAGGAACCCAGGTCTGATCACGGAGCATGCCGGTGCGGACAAAGCAGCTGAACTCGTCCTGCAGGAAGGCCGAGAGGTGGAAGTAGGCCAGGTAGAGACAGGCAGCTGTCATGAAGGTCAGGAGGAGGAAGCCCCGTAAGAAAAGCATGCTAACAAGGAAATAGGAGTTTTGTTTGCATTGCATGTATCTCTCCAGTAGAGGGTACTCAAAGTATCGCTTCTTCTTAGCCCTGCAATTGGACAAGGAAAACAAACTCAGCACCATGTTCTCCCAACTACACACATTCCCAGCTGCGATTGTCCCAACCGAACCACAATATTCTACTTTTGGCTACAAGGAGCTGCCCACCACAGCACCCACAACAGTCCTCAACTGAGACAGTTAAGAGCCTTATGCAAAGGGTATATCAATGGTAGTTGCTGAGGGAGAGGAAAACATTTTTCAAACCACGATTTCCCAGTTAATCAAGACGTATAAACTAACAGTACAAGAGCAATATTTCCCCCTAGCAGATCATCTTCATTTGCTGCTGCAATGACCCACTTTCTCTTTGGGAATCATTAAAGTTTCATTTAACAAGGCATATCAACACTCATAAGTTTGTGGCAAATCAACACTCAAAACATTGATATGTGACTGTTTTGTATGAAAGAGACATAAAGAGCAATGAATATCCGTGCTACAAGCCAACAGTCGCTGGTCTATTACCTTTGCAGTTCGGCCTGAAATGTGAGGGGGTTCTGCGTATTCTGACGCATATCCAGAATGCTCTGGGCCATTCGGATCGAGCGGTTGTACGACTTGTCCAGTTCGTCAATTATGAAGAGCAGGTCGGAGCCCAGTGTGGGCATGACGAGCTGGCGCCAGATTAGAGCCGGCAGGTACATCAAAACCGCCATGGCCAGAAGAGAGTAAGGGAACATCTGCATAGACAATGATCGATAAGGGTGACAGAGAGGAGAGGCAGATGTAGTGCCAATAAAGAGTTGAAACAAGAAGATTAGTCACATTAACCCAATTTCCCTGCGGGGAGCAATAAAGCATTTCTGATCTGATTCTGATAAACAATTGCTTCACTATCCAGTATTACGAACAAACAACCACAAGTCCTGGTACAGGACGACGTTCCTTTTCGTAACTAGGCCTTAAATGTCAACAGCACTTGGTCTGAAGCACATGTACTCTGCTTCTTATAAAAGGTCTATACTGACATTTTCAACTGAAGTTTTGCAAGTTACAGAAAGGAAAAAATGGGTTTCAGCAGTTTAACTTTGTCAGACACTTTAGATGGTAATAATAAGTCAAACGAGCTTCATCAGAATCTCTCAACGTACCTTGTGTACCCAGAGCGAGCGCTCCTCAAAGTTCCCATCGCTGTCAAACTCATGATGCATAAGAGAGTCCCAGCAGTATGTGTCTACATAGCTGGCCTGCTTAATGGTGAAATTGCTGGGAGGGAAACAGCTGATCTGAGGCCCTGCAGAATAAACAAATGTTGATTTGTCACATTATCTGCTAATATGGGGAATTACTTTCTGCTTTATCAATTTACCTGTAAGCAATCTCTAAGCTCTTGATATCACGAACACACACAAACACACACACACACACGCACACACACACACACACACACACACACACACACACACACACACACAC
>CALSBV010000001.1:989800-1001389 GCA_943590825.1 Bovichtus diacanthus | reverse complement strand
ACACACACACACACACACACACACACACACACACACACAAACACCCTTGCAGTGAAGAATGTTAGAACAGTCTGGTTGGGTCTGAATGACAAGTTTTCCAGACGCCATTACTTGAAGGCTGTGTAGTCTAAATGGTGTTCTATTGTCTTCTGTATTTTCTGTTGGCCACTCTTGTGCCAAGAAAAGATAACTCGGATTACTAAGTTGGCGAAGTAAAATAGAAGGAAAAAATAATTGTGAACTTCCTTTCTCATCCAAAGTCAAGCGGAGAGGAAACTCATAAAAACGGGTATCTGAAAGAAACAGCCAATAAAACCACTTGAGCTTTGACACAGTTTCTTGCATTCAGCAGCGGCTGAGCACCAGCACATGCTGACCTGCTACATGGAGGAGGCACAGCCTGTTTTAAGCCCGTCAGACAGTGAGAGTCTTTGCGCTGCTGGAAAAACAGCGTATTGGTCGAGGATGCATTGATGCATTGTGGCAGTGAGGATAAACAGACTTTATGGTGCATTACAGAGGCAGACAAACACACTAGCGAGTACAAATGTGGCCGACGGCATCTTTGGACGTGTCAAATTAAACGCACTCCCCCCTGTTGTGTTCAACATGAGAGGTCTTCAAATCTTTACTCCTTTTATGCCATTAAGTGCACATACAAGCATAAACACACCCGAGGCTGGATAAATTCCTGTATGTCTTGGAGTTTGACGACTGTCAGCATGACGGCACGTTAACCTTCCCACACATACACACACAAACCCTTAAACCCAGTCTCGATGCAAAATACCCAGGCTGACCAGCATGGTAGAGGCATTCAGCAAAGACCCACTATGGAGGGGAGTGAATGATAATATGCACCATACAGGGCTCTGCACTGCAACACTGGCAGCTTTGTGAAATGATCCCACAACTGTCAAAACACAGAATAAATCAAATTTAAATCTTGTTTTCTTCCACTTTCTCATGCAAATAACACGTGTTACATATCACCGACAACTGTTACTTCAGCCACGATGAGTTCAATATGTTTGACGAATAGGTTCTTGCAATAATATATCTCAAGAACGTAGTGTGTGCTATTCTACACAGTGGAATAGTATGTAGACCATGGAAATGTAGTGAATGTGGCTCTTACTGTATACAGCAAGTGTAGTAACACTGCCTGTGAGGACTTGTGAAAAACACACTCGTCTTACTGGTTATTATTGATTCTCTAAGTTCTCTACATGTAAAGCAAGCGAGCAGTTATCTCAAACAAACGGACATGAAAGTGTGACCTTAAAAACAGCGTGTTCTGGTAAACACAGCTCTCCTACCCGAGTTGTTTCGAAGCATCACAAGGACATTTCTGCTTTAAAAAAAAGGACTATTATGATGTCTCTTTCAATTAAGTGCATGTTTCCATCTCTGAGCTGAATCGGTCTCCATCAGCTGCGAACGCTACATTCGCAACCTAAAAAATAAAAGCCTCGCCGGCTTTTTAATAAGATGCAGAGAATCCAGAAGGATCTTTATAGTAAAATGCCACAACTCATTAGACTAATTACCCTATCACACATTTACTCCGCTGCTAATAACAAAGTAGGCAGAGAGACAGAGAGAGGAAACCACACATCTCCGCATAAAGTTGGCATTCTAGCAATTAGTGGAAAGAAACATTAAAGCCCACACAGACTTCCTGAGCAAAATAATTAAAGAAAAATGGCAGAGACGCTGATTCTCTGTGCTTTCCTTTTTTCAAATTCTACAGCCCCCACATGAGCACTGTGTAAAGGCAGGAACACTGGCGGATCAGGCTTCTATTAAAATAAGAGTGCTATTTGTGTTTTTTTTGCATAATTTGACTCACTGTAGGAGACGGTGACTTGTGAAGTCAAATTTAATTGCGTTTATAACAAGGTAACAAGGTGCGTTTAGTCATTAGCTCCTTGCATGGGCAAAAATAATTCCAAAAATTCTAATCTGCTCTGCCTCCTCTGGGTATGTAACAGCAGGGATTTCATTTAAGAGCTACAAATAATCATATTTTAACAGCACATGCTGGTGAGTCCTGAGCTTGTGTTGCTCCCTGAGCTCAGTGCTGCCTCTGACACTGTTGATCACAACATTTTAATTGGCCATCATACACATTTACGGACTCAGCAGGCTCCATATTCTCCATAGCACTACTTAACCGGTAAGTAACTGAAGTTCCCATCTTATTTTACCTTCACGCTGTTGCATCACGTAAAGACACTGATAATATACAGCTATATTTGCCTGTAAAACAAAATAATATGCACCGTAATATGGATGCACAGAGCTGGAATGTGGTTAGCCCAGCTTAGAATCAAGACAGGAAGCAGGGGTTCAGAGCTAGCCTGGCTCTGTATAATGTGATTCCCATCAAATTTAAATGTTGCATCTGGCTTATTTAGATTGAACACAAACAGAAATGTATTTATTAAAATAGTGTGCCGGTGTAATTGTTCTCATTAACACATTAGTGCTAAAATAGTTAGTTAGATAGTAGGTACTTTAAGGTCATTTGTAAAAAAAAAGAATGACATACAGGATGTTCTGTGTTGCAAAATACAAGAGAGGACATTTAATTGATAGAGAGTCCAGCCACAATAAATAGTTTAGTTAAACTGCTGCTGTTATGTTACCTTACACAAAAAACAGGGAACAAAAACAGTTGAATCCAATGGGAACTTGTTTCATTTAAATGGATTTTGTGATGTGATTTGTGTTATTTATCTTGCATGTATATAACTCACGCTACATCACTGAAATGAATGAGACACAGAAGCCTTGGTTTGCATTCCTCACCTCACAGGGATTATTGTGCATAACAACATATGAAAAAGAGAGTAAAAAATATAAAGTATTAAAAAGTATATAAAGTAAAGTATTACTAACACCAATGCCTAATAGAATATCAATAAAAGTGAGATAAATGTAGTTAAATGAGTAAACTAAAATAGAAAAGTAATAACGCACATGATATTGAATGTAATATTGGCAATGATACTGATAAAGCAATAAAAGATTAATAATTATTAGATTAGAGCCTTGTATTGATATTGTTATCTACAGTCGATTTGTAAAAAACAATGTCAAAAGTTTTGATGCAAACTACAATAGGAATAATTTAATATTTTTGTTAGACGGACGGATTTAGCTCACCGGCGTGTAACCAGGACAAAAACATTTCCGTTTGTGTCCTGGTTACACAAATGAGATCCATTCAACATTCAACATTTAGGTAATTAGTCACCATTAGAGGTAGTGGATGATATGTTCTTCCTTCTTCGGGCAGAGCATGGCTAGCTGTTTGCCCTGCTTTCAGTATTAATGCTAAGCTAAGCTAACCATGTCCTGACTGACTGACGCGCATACATGAGGTTGATCCCGATCTTCTCATCTCACTCTCAGACGTAAAGAAAATGAGTGTAAATCCTAACATGTTGAACTACTTCTTTTACCCATGCATTGACTTCATACTGTACATGTGTATGCATTGTCCACCTGTTTGTGGCAACTCAGTGTATTTTTCTGCACTTTTACTACCGCACACCACACAAACTGCTGCAAGCCTTTTACTGTCCTTGCTTAAAACTGTTTTACGTTCATTAACACACCAATGAATGGATACACAGATCCCAGGTCTTATAGGGGCACTCCAATCAAGCAGCTAATAATGTACATTAATATATTCTCGCTAGTAGACAAGAGAGCTGGATAGCTGAGACTCCATTTAAATAAACTTATAAAGAATAAGGTCTATGTCACTACCAGAAACATTCTGGTTTTGTTTAACTGCTACAGTGAGCTTCCACTGTTCTTGCTTTCCTGTGTGTGTGGCCTAGAGAAGGAAGAGGAGGAAAGTGGAGATCCAGAAAGCCCATGTGGAAGTGAAAGAGGGGCTGATTTGGACTGAGACACCCCCCTGCCACACACTACCACCCGGAGCTGCTCCAAACATGGCTGCTCACATCAAAGGCAGCCGTGTATCTCAGAGGAGCTGCTGAGGACTTTAAAGCAGCTCGCCTCAGGCCTGAGCACGGGGGCTCGCACCTCCTCAGACAGCAGTGGTGGATACCCGCGGGTGGGACCTGAGGAGCCGGGACAGACGGCCCAACATAGTCTGCCGTGTCATCGTTACAGCAGGGCAGCTCGCGTCTCATTCCACTCAACAAATCTAGTAAGTTGTTGGTTTGCTGCCTACACGGGCTCGATTAAAAATGTCTGTATTTTGAATAATTTACTTCATAAATAGATAATACAAACTCATTATAAGGATGCATCAATATTCTAGTGATAAGCTGAGAGAGGAGTGAGGTGGGGTTTTTTTAAATAGAGTTTTGGGTTTCACCCAGCAGTGATTTTCTTGCTTATTTTCTACACCTAACAAGGTAGTGCCTTCCAGGGCTTCTACATGGTAAATAAAAGAATACAATTTGGAACAGATGTCTGTAGGGTGATCTGTAAACATCCTAAAATAAGAGTGACAAAAGAGAAGAAACACAACACTTGTAATCAGAGTACTGCAAATTAATCTTAAAGTTTACTTAAAGGAAGTGCACTAATATTTGAGTGAAACAGGATTATTTCCAAAATAATAATTCCACGCTGACTTCGATAAACAAGGGTTGTTTCGATGTATTCATTTTGACACATATTGAAATCTCTTTTCACAAAAGTGCCGTGTCCCCGTCAGTGTGGTTCTTTTCTACACCTGCACTTAACCTTGACCAACAAGTATGAGCAAACTAGTAGTTTAATTCCAAAATAAGGTCTCTGCCACTTGGAAAGTGATGCTTACCTTTGAAAATGACTGTTGGCGTGAAAGAGAAATAAATGATGTTTTACAATTTAAGTCTTGAACCTTACGCAAAACGACCCTGTTTTCCCGATGAACATTTTTGGGTCTAAATATGTTTTTTGGGTTTCCTTTAGCCCTCTGCGATGTTTATAACCCAATACAATGACTGGAATTTATTCATTTATGCATTCATTTTTTTTCTCAGCCTAATAGTGAGAGCCTATCCCAGAATACACTGTGCAGGTCCAAGTCAGAGAAGCAGCCTATTGCCAGTATATCAAATGCTTAATTTAAAGTCAATTTAATGAATTCAAAGAAAAGGAAATTGAGGGTGCTTCTGCTCGCCTTTGATGAGTGAACGCATTTACTGAAGGTGCTCTTCGTTTATGAATGACACTAAGTGAAAATTGAAGGAGGCACCCTTCAAGTACAATTTTCAAAAAGCTTTTATGTCATGGCTAGTTTAAGAGAACATATTTAAAACAACACTAGTGCTTGTGGCCTTCATCAGCAAGAAGCACATCAAGTCAATTAAGTACACTTTGCTAAAGCCAGCATGGGGCTAGAGAGAAAATGTATTAACTATTTCAGAGGAAAACAAGTGAAGGCAAATTCAAGGGCAGAATGGTGCACATTGCCAAAACTAGTTTAACAAATAGTCACATGTATTTACCAAAAGGGAAAGCAATTACCAGCTGCAAAAAACAAAATGGTGTTTCATGGTTGCATCATTCACCCCAGACAGACGTATAAACCCTCTAATGACACATCTCATGGGAGATTGAACCAACCTGTAAACAGCCCTCTTGTCAGACTCAAGCTGGGCCTGGGGGTCAAGGGTCACACTGACAGAGGTATTTCCTGCTGCAGAGGCTGCTGGGATATGGACCTGTGGGGTCTTGGTGTTCTGCTGAGTGGTGCCCGTCATCTGTGGACACAATAAAACAATAAAAAAAATTACTTTACATTTAAAATATATATTTTTTTTTACTGTTCAGGTGGCTTTCAGTTTGGTCTTTAGCTTAAGAGCTGACGGAGGGGAGAGTGAAATGGATACTTTAGTTCCCAGCTAGTAAAAATGAGAGCCTACAGCCATGCTCGCAGCTCTGTGAGGCTGTAAAGCTAAATGCTAACATTAGCATGCTAACATGCTCACAGTGACACTGCTAGCCCGTTAATGTTTAGCATGTTCCCCATGCTACCATTCACTACTTAACGCGACACACAAAGTGCAGCTGATGCTGATGGGGATGTCATTAGTTTTGCAGGTATTTGATCATAAACCAAAGTACTGGACACCAGAGCATCATGAATGTTGAAATGTATATTCAAAACATACATTCATTGAAAGAAATAAAAAAAGAAAGAACATAAATGAATGTCGTTTTTAATGTATTCATGTCAGTTAAAAGGATCTTAACTGAATGGAAAGAAATGCACAAAAAACCCACCAACCTGTATTTTGCTTTTAATGAGCATTTGCATGATCTTATGTCTGCTGATGTTTGTATGGTCGCTTCCATAAAATCAAACCATTCATTCACTTAAATCTGCTCCCCAAACTTCTGTCAATCAGGCCAAACAGGAAAATCTCATGACCATAATAACAGGTGTATCAATGATATAAAATCCTTCAATATCTTCTACTTCTTGTAATGAGCAAATAGCTGCTTGTGAGGTCTAAGTAATATTTTAATCACTTTTCAAAAGCAATAAGGGGCAACATGAATCTGATGCCGACAGACTACAAATGAGGATGTAGCTGAAATGAATCATTGTAGATTGACAGGTCAGTAGCCTTGTAATGAAGCAGTTAAGCAAAATGAACGAGATAAGATAGATTCAGTAATTGAACAAGGCATTCTTAGGTCATATATAAATTGCTGTTAAATGATAAATATTCAATTAGTATTTAGCAACTTCACAATGTGTTCACAACAGGCCATTCTGCTGAACCATACGTACTTTTGGTCTGAAGTACCACAGCACAGGTTCAACAGGAAGTCATCAGAGAATCTGTTCTTTTGGTGTTATTTGTGATGTTAGGGTGGCCAGGGGAGTGACATGCTTTACGAACATGATCCGTTGTCTTCTTCATCCCTTTCCAATCGTTCTCTCTAAGGAAATGAGTCTAACAACCCCCACCCCCCCGCATTTCTTTTTTTCTTTTTTGAGTCGGGGTGGGGTGGGAGGAAGCTTCAAGTCTTAATCCCAGCACCAAATGGGAAATAAATTAGCTTCTTCACACTTAACTTGCTCTCATTTGCATTTGTCGAGCGCACAAACTGCAGCTCGGGAGCTCTCCCGTGGCACTAATCCTCTCGGCGAAAGCAGACAGAGGTGGTGCGGACGAGGAGGAGGGTTAGACGGTCGGATGAAGCTGCTCTACCTCTCTTCCATGGGATGGTATGCAGTGTTAGACACAGCCTGCGTCCAGCCACAGTTAGACTACAGTAATTCCACTGACCTGTGGGTGGCATCACGTTTTGTGTTGAACACCGCAGACTGGAGCTCGGCATCTTATTCTTACAGTTTGACATAGTCATAGACAGTATGTAGCACTTATGTCGTAATTATAAAATACAATTCACCCTCATAAACAATCTTTTTAATTTTCCTATAAAGACTTTATAGGAAATTGAGTCTGTGATCTCAGAGACCCAGGCTGTAGAACATGGTTATGTACAATGGATGTTAATATGCTCTGTATCTGTGAGCTAACAGCAGGTTTCAAACAGCACTACACCTTCAAAATTCCAAATAATGTGAGTAGTCTATTTGGAATTCTGTTATTGGAGTTCTATTTATTATTATTATTATTATAACACATTTGTATCTGTGAAGAAGTAAAGCAGTGTCAACAAAACCAAAGAGTAAACTGTGAGTTGTATCTGTTTTTGTGTCACTATAATAATAGTAACAATACATTTTATTTGTATAGCGTTTGGAAGGTACTCAAAGACACTTTACATGGTGAAAACAGTAATAATATGTCTACCATAGAGTCCTTCTGTATACTGTATATGCAATTTATTATCTCCTATAAAACATGACAAGACTTTACAGTGATAGTTGTGTAATATACTGATTATCATGAGATTTCTAGTTGGAAGGAGCAGAAGTCTGTAACTGAATGGTTTCTTGCAAAAAAATAATATTGGTTTTGGTTGCCTATTCTAAAAATCAAAGGTAATTCAAATCACTTGAAAAACTGGTTTTAAAATATGAAGTACTGCCTATAGCATTAAATATTTATATCACTAAATGACTAAATAAGCAACAATTTATGTTAAAGTTTTTTGGGAAAAAAACATCCTTACACATTATTTATGAAGGGTTTGACACTGAACGCTAATCAGCTTAAAGTAACTAGTGCAGCGCCCGTTCGGGATGTGCTCGTGCTGCTGCTTCGTGGGTTTCAAAGTGAGACACCATAGACCAGGGCTATTCAACTATATTGTTCAGGGGGCCACATTTTCAGAAAGGCCGGACATTTCCCTGAGCTAATATTCTCGACCTCTCTGGCCTTATGACCAAAGAGAACATTACCAAAATTGTAATGTAAAAAAATGTATTGCATTTCCATGCCAACTAACCTGTTGGATTAAGTCACGAAACCACCACATTCTGTTAATAACAATTATGTCAGTCTCACATAGTGATATCTATGTTTTGGTAAAACAGCGCCCCCACCAGCACATAAGGAACTGATCAGGCAGAGAGTGGTACTGCAGCATGAGAGACCGCTTTCAAATCAAAATGATAATAAATTCAGAGGAAGTTCTGTGAGAAGTTGATGAGGGAAAAGATGCTAAAATCAGAAAGACACCACAGTAACTGTAGAAAGTACTGTGTTGTGTAGAGGTGGTGTAGTGAAAAGAATGTCACTCTCGCCGGACTGATTTTCTCTTCTGTCCATTTCATCTTTATGAGAACACGACGGTGTCCGATGAGAAGAGGGGTGAATAGCTGGATAGAATATAAATAATACTTTGTGCTCTTTGGTGGATTATGTGTTTGACAAATTACAAGAGATGCTTGGACAGATTCAGAAAAAGATGGTGAATTAATATTCACCGGTACATTTGGTCGGTAATTAGAGCAGCATTTTAATTGTCCTTGTTTTTTTGAGATAGGGAGGCTTGGTTTATGCCAGAATAGCCGCTTACTGATATTACTCTAAACGGAATGCATGGGAATAAATGACAATATAATAGATTTGTGTATATTTCTCGCTTTCCCCCTGTAAAAAGGAAAAACGTACAGAGACGTCCTATAGTAGCCAGGTTCTCGCAGTTTTGTACAGAACCACTGATCCAAATAACTTCACTGGACTCCCTCGGGTCTTCAGGAACACACAACAAGAGACATCTGTCATAATAGTATGATTAATTGCCATCAAATAATGATAAAAAACGTAAATTTTGGTGTTTGGTGCACATGAATATATGAAATCACCTGTTTTCAACTTCAGCCTCGCCCAAGTCAGAGCAGTAACAAGAGCACAGATAACACAGATACAAAAATCTACCTAAACAATCAAAAGAGAAAATACTTCATTTGTGTAGGAGCCCATCACTCACAGTAAGAACCTGAGAAGCACGTTTTCAGGGTCTTTAACATTTGTTCATTCTTGGGACGCTACCATGTGTTGAGTGTATGAGTTGGTATTCAAGCATTGAGGTCAATTCTGATGAAACCTCTGACCTGTTGGCTCTCCTGGTACGATGGTGGAGGAACGCTCTGGGTGGCCATCATTGTCACTGCAGGTGCTGGGGACACATGTTGCATCATGGGATAGCTTCACATTTAGACTGTGAAAGAAACAGAAAAAAAAAGAGGAACTTAAAGTAGTGATCGTTAATTCTATTACAGAAGCAGCCACCAGGTGTTGCTATGATTAAATAATAAGAGATGGGATTCTCACGCAACATCTCACTCTTCCCTCTCATGCTTCTTTTTCCCCTTCTCCATTTACTAATTTATTTCTTTGCTCTATCTCCCCTCAGCATGTATTGCATAGCTGATAGTCAGCCGCGATGATGTATTAATACTGAGTGATCTAACAATGCTACCAAGCAGAAAGAAAACAAAACAACACAGACTCAATCATGGAGCATTTTACAGAAATACTTTACATACCAGCAGGTTCATAATGACACCGCAAACAAACCCGACTACTTGTTTACCAATTACAGACAGCTATGCTTGTTTACTAATTACAGTACAGCTGGCTTTAAAGCAATGTATCCTGGTGGAGTCACCTTGGTCGTCTCTATGTGCTGGCTGCTGGTGTTGTTGTTGCGCTGTTACCAAGCCAATCAAGAGGGCTAATTAAAGCTCTTGTTGGTGGGCTAATTGCTATTGGCCGGGAGCCCACAGGGCTGAGGGTGGTACCCTGTGGAACACCGCTGTAACCATCACTCCCACCCCCACTGAAGGAGCTAATTGGTTCAAGGGTATATTACACACACACACGCACGAACACAGACCCCCTACCAGCGCCCCAACTTACTATAGGCAAGCACAGCAGGTGCTCCGACCTGAAGCTACATATAACCTATGTGTATACACTGCATGAAAATGTCCTGTAAATTAACTATTTGACCCGAGGGGGGGAAATGGTGTTTTGATAAATGTGAGGGTAAACTTTATCAAACCTTCTATTTATCAAACTGTACATTTTTTTTTACCAATATAAAACCTAAATGTAAGTGCTGATCTAACAAATCGAAGTATATGGACACTACAAAGTTCAGTGTGGTGCTTTAAACACTGACGGACTGACATATCAACATTTCATCGAAGTCAGAGTGTTCGCGGAATACCTTTCTTATAATGCCACATAGAGCCTTGTGTGGTCATAAAAAACAGGCAGCAAATACTATGGACTAGTGCACTTGGACTGAATGGTATTGGTGTGGAGGGAAACGCTTGATTATAAGCTCATGAAATGCAACAGGAACATCTGAGCAACACCTCTGGACCAGTTGCAACATTCGTTCCGAGCTACGGCATTAGGTAATAAAGATGTGCAGCCTGACCTCTTACGCCAAGGTTTTGCAGTATGTGACTGAGTTGAGAGGTTATAAACTGATGAAAAATATTCTTTATAATCCAAAAATGTTTATATGCAAGGGTCATACGAATACTATAAAAGGAAAATCATACACTGATATTATACAAAATGAAAATATACCATAAAAGGGCTCACTATAAATGTATTAATGAATACCCCAGACACACTACATAGGAATATTACAGGATCATTAAAGAGTGTGTGTCTAATTCTGGCAAAAATTAACACTTCAAAAGCAGTAGTACACCGCACTCAGCACTATAAAATACCTTCTTTTTAGGCTCCTCCTATAGTTTCACACATGTGTGTTGAGCCCCACACTCCTCAAATCAAAAGACTCTCTGAATAGCTTTCAGGTTCCAGCTGTCAATCAGGAAGAGATGTGAACATCCCTCTCTTCAGAATCAGGACAATACCATACATGACGTTTCCCGCCACTGCGCTAATCCCCCACTGAGGCCCAGACTCAATGTCTCTGACTTTTCCACTAGAGACCAGACAACTGGCTGAGACCCTTCTCCATCTGGGTGGCATCCGAATCCACCACTGCTGCCAACACGTTGATGTTAAATGCTGGTTAGGTTTCATTGACAAGTTGTTATTTGGGGTTTTAGTTGCAAATCTGCATGTCTTATCATGTCCTACTGTGATTTTGTGTGTGTGTGTGTGTGTGTGTGTGTGTGTGTGTGTGTGTGTGTGT
>CALSBV010000001.1:950317-984087 GCA_943590825.1 Bovichtus diacanthus | reverse complement strand
ACACACACACACACACACACACACACACACACACACACACACACACACACACAGGAGGAGCATTTCCTTTTGCTAAGCTGATAACCATCACAACACTGAAGGTAGAAAAATTCAAGCTGAAATTGGAACGGCCAAGCTCATGGAGAGGAAATGTAATCTACAAGAGTTTCCCGCTGAATCCTTTCCAGACACTTTGCTTCGCTCCCCTGCCCCCCACCACCACACTTCAGTCCTCCTCTTCCTCTCTTCCTCCACTGTCATGTTTGCTGGCACATACATTGCGCATCTTGTCTGGTGTTGCATCAGCGAGGTTCCTTTTTTCCTGCAAAGATACCTCCTTATCACAGTGAGTGAGCGGTATCCGTGTCACTCTGGAACAACTTTAGCTACTGGTGTGGGGACGTGAGTAAATGACACAGGGATGCAGGGTGGCTTATTCCCTTCAACATTTAACTCCACACAGAATAAACGCTACAGTCCTGTGTGTACCAAGTGTTTGAATGCAAAGTTGACAAATCAAACTCAAATGCATTTGAACTAAAAGTGATATGAGCAACATTAATGGACTTTTCACTTGTTCCTTGCTGAATTAAAAAGTGGAAATAAAGTGGCTTATTTGGCCTAATTTATTTGTGTAAGAAAATATGACTGTTTCATCTAAAGTCAGCAGCAATCTGACTATGAACAGAACATTTGAAACAAGCACCTGCTTATACATGCTTAGCCAATTCTTAGACGATAACAGCATGTTTTTGCTCACCATTGCTCATTACATACCTGTTCTGAGAGGCTGAGTACTACTTGATGAAGATTGTAAAGTTTGTCCTGAGGGTGGGCCACAGAGCTTCACCAATGAGCTGATTATGTGGCGCCACCCTGTCTCCTAGAAATGTACTCATTTGTTTGGCTAAATGGTCTGCTTTTATATAGCCCTTTTCTAATCTATGCGACCACTCAAAGTGCTTTTACAACACTTGTCGGCATTCACCCATTCACACACATACAGAGGCTACATACAAGGTTCCACCTGCTCATCAGGAATGATGAACATTCACACACACACTCACACTGTTCGCCATGCCATCGGGAGCAATTTGGGATTCAGTATGTTGCCCAAGGACAGTTGGACATGTTGACCGCAGGGGCCGGATATCGAACCACCGACCCTCCAATTGGTGGATAACCTCTACCTCCTGAGCCACAGCCGCCCTACTGCTCAATACATTCTGTTTGAAACATAATTGCTGGCTGGACTATGTTCAGTGGCAAAGTTTTTAAGCTCAACCCACTCAAAAAAAATCCCCCATTATGTTGGAAAAAACAAAAGGTATTTGCTGTTGCAAATTAGTAATAAAACATCATTTCTAGGAGACAAGGTTGCTTTGTCAGACTTGTGTACTGTTAGCTATGCTTTGAGCTACGTAAGGTTTATGTGTCTACCGTAACCTCGTAAAGATGCACAATTTAGCATCTCTCCTCATAAACATGCAACAATAGCATGTAAGCAATTCAATGCAGTATACCAGGGAATCAATTTAGAGTTAAGATGGTCTTTATATCCAAATCATAGGCTTGCAAATATAAATAGGATGAATGTTACCATGGGAACACAGCTAATGCACACCATGTTAAACAGTCAATGGGTTCAGGTGTACACATGTCTCAGGGAAATTACGCCCCATTTAGGTTTTATAGTTTATATATCATGAGTTTACTGTAAAATTGCTTTGGGTGAAGATATAAAATGAACCACTCAAGATGACTTGGTTATTTACTTTAGAGATTTTAGAGATACTACAACATAGGCTACTAACTATACCTAGAAGTAAGCAGTTTAAATGAAAAGAATGCCATTTTAAATGCACACACTTCTGTGGAAGTTGACAGATTTCCGTCAAAGAAAACTGGCTGCAATGTATGTTCAGCAAATACGTCTTTATTTGATGTAGGAAATCTGTATCTTTGGTAACACATTTACAAACAAAGGAAAATAACCCCCCAGTTAACAATGTGTTCTAGTTGTCTGTAATCTGTCCTTCAAACAGGTAGTTGAACATGTTTGCAATTATATCAAGTCCATTGACAATCGGGGAGAAAGTCGTAAACAGTGTTACAGGCAGTATGAGGTTGAATTCTCCTGAACTCCTGTGTAGGTGTGAATTTGCCAAACATTTGGAAATATTATACCAAACTGAAAGTGAAATATCACTTTAAAAGGCCCCAGGCATCTGCAGAAGGCCCTGTTGCACTACCCCCACCAACACCACCAACACACACACATACAAACTCAATCCTTCACAATGAGATCAGCAGAAGGGAATATTTGAGGAGAGTGGTGGGGGATTAATGAGAAGGGGATTAGCAGGTGGGTGGCTCTCTCTCTGTGTCTATGTGTGCATGTGCATGTCTGTGTGTGTGTCTGCAGTGTTAGCCACTTGAGTGTCAGCAGAGATCTGGTTGGGTAGGGGAAGGGGTGAGTTTGTATTGGAGGGGAAAGGCAGGCAGGCAAAGGGAGATGCTGCAGTCCAGACAGAACCAGAGGATGACTGAGCAGACTGGCATGTGTGACGAGCACAGTCAGGCTAGTGACAGGTCAGACCCTTGGAGCATGCAAAGCAGGGAGTGAAGAGGAGATTCACCTGACAACTTGATTTGGTGGAGGCGATGTTACTCACAGCAAAACTGTCCAACGTCATATGCATATACCACTAGAATGTACAATACAAATAAATGTAATACTAACTGAAATACGTTTTGTATTTCATAAAAAACCTATATATACTTCTAAATGTGTCTAACTGTGTTTACTACAGATGTTACACGCTGTTTAGATACTATTAAAACTAGACTAGTCTAGACTGCTTCATATTCTGTGTTACATAGTGTTCTATATCTATACTTCTCAGATGTATATGTGGAACTTAAGCTGCTTCAATATCAGATCATGAAGAGAAAAAAAGCATCTTAGCTTATTGAGAAGGAACCTGCTGAAGGTGTGAGTATCAAAGTTAAAACTATCCACAGCATGTAGCCTCTTAGTGTACCTTTTGCATCATTGAAAGTCCTGCTGCTTTGGGTGCTAGCGGCTCCTGTTCACACGGAACAGACAACAATCACCTGGATCACTCGGATACTGAAGAAAAAGTCAGAATCTGATGATTATGAGATAAGATCAGATAAGATGAGCTCACAGTAGTAGAAGTACAGTATCTGGAAAAGAAGTCAGACAGAGGGGAACGAGCAGAAAATAAAGTGGAGCTGCAGTGGCGAGTCAGCGACTGGCAACAGAGGAAAGTGTGGCTTCAGTATTACGGAGTAACTTAGAAATTATTATATTTCTGGATTAATGCATGATATAAAGAATTGGTTGCTGCTGTTATTAATCATTATTCTACAATTTAAAACAACAATACACATGCCAAAAGACTTTGGCAAGGAAAGTTTGAAGCAAAGTGGGGCTGATGCCCTAGTGCCCTGCTGCAATGTAAGCCAAAAGTACGTATTTCTTTTAAAGAAGATAGTAACTGTGGTCACCATGAATGATGTGGATTATCTTTTGAAGAACATTTTGAGATTAAACCCATCTGGATATTGTTAGAAAGTAAACCCTGGTAAAAAAAAAAGAATCGCTTTTTGTGTTTTTGAAGTCGATGGTACCTGGTCAAGAGGAGGCTTTCAGGATCTAAAGCATCTTTCTGAGAGGAGTGTCAAACAGGAAAGCAGCAGGACAACACAGTAAAATGGGGAAAACACAGCTACTCAAAGTGACAGCGCATACAAACGGGTTTGTTTAACAACAAATTGAGGAGAACAGGTATGTGCTCAGTCACCCGTGTTAAACTGTGTCTGAAATGTGATGTGTATGTCACATTGTGTAAATTAAATCTGTGCAAAGTAGTTGTTGCCCAACCATTTTTTTTCCCACCTAGAAAACGTCACTGAATGCGAAGACCAAATAAAGAGGCCAACCATGGTATTTGCTGCTCTTGGTTGAACGGCCTGTGTTTGTCTTAGAGTCAGGGGGCGAAGAGAGCCGGCAGCCGAATGGAATTCATGGAAACACCAAACAAACCCATATTAAATTTCCCCTGAAATACCATGGGAAGAGGCGTAGAGCATGCAAGGCAGGGGAGGACGGACAGAGAGATGGACAGCAGAGGTAAAGAGACACAAGCAGAAGAGGGAGGCAGAGGAGAAGGCAAACTATGACAAAAGGGTGGGTGCTTGGAGAGCTTGAAATAAATGGGAAAGTGGGGGAGAAAAGGGGAAGGAAGATGAGCAGAGGCAGAGAAAGACTGGAGGATGGACATGGGTAAAGTCGAGAGGGGACTGGAGATATACAGACATAGACAATAATTTGTCAGATGAGAAAAGAAAGTCAGAGTGGCAGTAGTAGGAGGACATATCAACCAAGCACGAGAACATGGGTTTAAAGAGTCCACCCTCAAGTTCTGCAACAAAGGAATAGAGGGTAACATGTGTGAGGCGTGGCCACGCAGTCTGAATTTCAGCAGATATTCGACCAGTTTCATAATATAATGTACAGCGTGAAGGAAGAAAATGTGAGACTTTCTTCTCCAGCAGTCTGACAAACGTTAACCGCTATTTACATATTGCCACTGATTAGATCCTGATAAACAATCTACATTTTTAACAATAACCTGCATCATCATACTGATAAGTTAGGAATCAGTGCTCTGAAATGAGAATGAACACAAATCCATTTTCTATTTGTTTTTTAAGGCAAAGGCAGCTTGGATTCAAAGGAAGACAGATTTTCTATATTCAACATATGCTAAGACAAATTTGCATTTGCGACAAAATCTTTTTTTAACCCGATATTTGACTTGAGTTCACTATAGCCTGCAGTAGGGACCAGAAGTTAAAAACACAAAGATGGAAATGGAAGAAAGGAAGAAATGGGCGGGTATAAGATCGACACTGAGCATATCTTTTCTTTCTTTCTCTGATGACAGGTTTTAAGACAATTGCTGTTGTACACTGAAACATTTTACAATTAATGGTTTCTACTTGTTTCATCCTTCAGCTGGGGCATTGAGACAGACTGAAGTAAATAAATCTACCAGCACATACGTGATTAATTGTTGTTACAAAATGACTAGTTTACTGTGCAGTTAAACGGAGGGTAGGAGGACAGAGACAAAGAAGATGAAGCCACACCACACTGCAAGGAATACTCAAAGATGTACACATACTTGAGACACAAAAACAAATGCTACGTGTCAGGTTTTAAATGGGGAAATAACTCTCTAAACACAAAACTGCAGGTGCCTCAACATCAACCCCATGGGGAGAACGTTTGACAAACCAGAGCTAGTCCATGAGCCAGATCAAGGTCTACTTTGAGGTACTAAAGCCTCACATTCTCCCTCTACGTTGCCCCCCACCCCCCACTCCTCACCTCTCTCTCTCTCGGCTAAAGGGACATCTGGAGCACATTAAGGCACTAAGGACATTGGATCTCCCCAGAGCGCCAGACTGGATGGGTGGCCCACTGTAGCCCCCTTTCAGCAGCAGGGCCCGGCCCTACCTGATTGATAGGGGGAGCCCCACACGCACACTTAACACTCACACACACCGACAAATCCCACACAGTTGACATACAGCATGGACCATTGAAACATCGGTGGTGCTGCTAACATGGATTAGTATGGACACATGTACTTCCACCTTTCACTGTGTTTAGTTTGGCCTATCAATCATGCAATGGCTACATGATACACTTACTATGCTGTACAGTCTTACAATGCTACCCCCATGTATTACAAGTGAATTTAGAGCTAGCATGTTGAAGTGCAGTGTAATGGTAATCAATAAACACAAACTGGCTTGCTTTTCATGTAGGTAACAAAGCCAGACATATGGAAGTAATAGGGGAACATGAATACAACTCTGAACTGCATCGACAATGTGCTATTTCTACAATGCCTAAAAATTTTCAAAGCATTCCTTGACACCGAATTTCACACAAATAAAGATTCAAATCAAAACCTGTCTTGTTTTCAGGATCGTACTTTTTCATTAAAGCACAGGATAGACGTTTCTATAAGATTTTCCTCAGCAGATGCTCCCTATGCGATGAGAAAACACAAACTTTTTTCAAAGGAGGAAAGTTCAAAGAACCTCCTCATTTCCAGTAAATTGCTTTGCCTGATTTGCCATTTCAAATAAATTGCAGTGTTGGCCAAAATTTGCAATTCACAGGAAGTCTTCCCCTCAGCCACACAGAAGAAGTTAATCCATATTTCACGTTTGAATATAAGATGGAAGCGGAGAAAAAGGGAAGGAAAGGGAAGATAGGTAACTCCTTGCCAGGAGATGAGGAGCAGGAGGGGAGGGATGGCGGGAGAAGCTGTGGGAGTGGAGAAAAGGCGAGAGAATGGGAAGAAACAGGCGCCATTTAGAGTAAATGGCATCCAAAAACCCTCTCCAATTATCTTTGCCTACCATGCCAGTGAGACTGACTTAATTAAAACGACTTGAGAGGGAGGGGAGAGAGGAAGGAACTGCCAGTGATTGAGGGGGCAGGCAGGCGACGTATCTGCACCGAAACACAAAGCTCAGGCATCGCGCAGGCTGTCGACCACTCTCCCTTTTCAATTCTCGACTTCAAAAGAGAATAAAGAAATAATAATAAAAAAGAGAGGGGGCTCTCACCATTCGCAGCCATGTAATTGCGCTATTGAAATCCTACATTTTTTATCATTGTTAGAATATCCGTTGAGGGGAAAGAGGAATGTATAAAATGGATAATAAAACTGCTTTTTTTGTTCTTGTATGACTCCCCCCCTCCTATATTCCTTCTGCTTTTTTCTGAGAAAAACCTCTGACAGTGACCTTTTCGCATGAGGTCTGTTTCTATGGAAACAACGTCCAGCCCCTCTATGTTTGGTGTTTTCTTGTCATCGGGTGGCCAAAACTGGCCCACTTGTGACTAAGAGGAAGAATGCATCACATTTAAAGATTTGTTTGTGTGTCTTGTATTTCATGTTTCCACTCGTGTGCATCGACAGTACAGAAAGAAGAAGCAGAGAACATCCACTGCTGCAAAGATAAGAAATCACGCAGAGCATTCTGCCTTTTCGACAGCAGAAGTTTTGTTTTTGACTTGTGCACATGCTCTCAAAGCATCAAGACATCACCTGCGATGCAATCCGATAATGAATCTTAAGAACCACACATTAGGTATCACTAAAAATGATTTGTACTATACAAATGTTAAATAATTAACCAATGGCTTATGGGTTACCCACTATTATTCAACAGTAGCTACCATTTTTGTGATTTGTTTGATTATTTATTCATATTGGCATTCAAGTTTGTCTCAATATTGAATAGTAATTTTATGTTTGATATTTTTCCACAAAAAAGTTTAATGACGTTGTCAAAAAAACATCACAGTGAGCTATTTGTCATGCATGTCTTATCTCAACATTTAGAAATAGTACCAATTCCTTTTAAGTTTCACATTTCATGTAACACTGATGTTAGGCTGTGAACTGGTGCTCCTTGTATCAAAAACTCATCCAATCCAGTCGGGAACTTTGCTGTTTCGATTTCTTTTTTAAGCATGTCACAAGACTTTTATTTTGAAAAGTTGCTAAAAATATAATTAGTTTCTTCTGCTGGACATCAAATGTGACCATTTTACAGTGTTTGGCATTCATGTTATGAAAAAACAACAATATTATCATAAAGTTATTACATCTAGTATAAAAAATATCAAAGATCACAACATAACACGCATTATCCTACGATATTATAATAAAGTTATTACATAACACGCATTATCCTACATTATTATACCATAGGAGGTTAAAGAAAGCAAAAATGTGTTGCTTTTATTTTACGAATAGTTTTCAAACTCATTGTACTTTAAGAAAACATGGGAGCAAATTGAAATTTCCATTTGCACAAAACTATGTGCTGCTGATGTGAAGTCAAGCTCCTCTCCATCAACACACACACACACACACACACACACACACACACACACACACACACACACACACACACTCCTCTCACACCTTGATCAGCCAACACACAGTAACTGCTCAAGTGTCACAGCTAACACCTGTTACTGTGCTTTTGTCTTGTGAGCTTATTGTAATAGACTGTACAGTATTTCTCACTAAACATAACACAAACGCAGATTCATCAAATGTGTTTGCACAGAAGGTTGGTGGGCGCAATAATTTGAAGTTTAAGTGTGAAAATACACTGTAGATGATAATTGCCAGGATTGGGCAACCACTGTATCAATATACATTGGCTGGAAAGAGTAGGCAAAGGCAGCATGGATATAAAAATCTAAGTTTAAAAAAAACAACCAGCAATGATTAAAACTTTGAAATGACGTGTTGGTGCATTTCTGTAAAAGTTTATACATTTCTAGCTCATTGCATAACATGACATGTTACAGGAAGAAATCGTTTTACTTCAAAATAAACTTTACATAACTCTTCTGAGACAACACACTGGTTTTTAATATGAGTAAAAAACAGTTTTCTTATATTTCTTATATATATTGCATGTGATTAGTCACTGTCTGAGAGTTTTGAAATGTGAAGGTAAAAGACAGAATCTCAGTGTGTAGAGAGAAGAGAGAGGGCTGAGTTAGCATGACAACCGCTATTTTGATGGGGCCAAAGCCAAGTATTTCCACATATCCACGTTCCCTCTCCCATTCATCCCCTGTCCTCCCTGCTTTTCCATCTCCAGAGCCCTCCCTCTCCTCTGCTCTCCTCTCCTCTCCATCCCCCCATCTTCTTTCTCATTCCCGCCATTGCTCTCTCTTCTTTCTTCCTAAACTGACATTCACCTCTTTTCACTGATCTCCCTTTCCCCCCCTCTGCTTTGCCCCCCCCCCCTTTCTCAATGTCTTGCCATGCTCAGGGAGCTTCCGTTGTGTTGAGCTTGTGGAGAATAGTTAGAGAAAAAGAAGGAGAGACAGAATATTAATCAACTCATTGTGGTTTGAATGTGGTTGTTTGTTGGTTTTGGGGGGAAAGTGACACTCTTTGCATTGCTTTGGCCATGCACCACATTGTCTCAGGGAAACAGCCAACGCCAACAGTCTCTGTATTGAAAGAGATACAGATAAAGTGAGGATCAACTCTGTACCTTTAACCCCCAGTTGCTTCTCACTGGCCAGATTGTTCTCCCCACTCGCTCGCACACATACACACACACACACACTGTACACACTCACGCAAACACACACACCATCACAGTCTCAGCTCCAGTTGCCAGGGAGACCGCCATACCAGGGCTCTGACCCAGGAGGTTTGGGACTGTTCCCCCCCCCCTCCCCTCCGCTCCCCTAAAAGTAGGAGAGATGGCAGCTGTAGGACAGCTGTTCCTACCAGGCCCGAGTCTTAAACCACAAGCATCGTCCCACCATCGGTGCATTTTAGGGGGCAAAAACACCCCGCAGCCCAAATGATTAGACACATCTGCCTTACTTAGTAGATTCTTCACAAAAGTCTGTGGGAAAGAACAGGAGATTCCATAGAGCACAATAAAGAGCTTCTGAGTTCAATGTACATTTCAATATGCTCTCAGCTCCCTACAAGTCATGTTGGTTGGTTTCCTTTGCTTTATCAACTCAACATTACTATACTTAATGTCATATTATAGCTCACCTGAATAGGGATCTTTATGACCGTGGTATTTAAGAAATGTTGTATTTTATTCGCAAAATGGATAGTTGTGGCCCTCAGTTTGGATTGAAACATGTTTAGACAAGGTGGAAGTTTGGTTGTTTAAGTCTGGCTTACTGACATTACTTTATTAGTAGTGTTGTTAGTACTATTATTAGTGGTATTTTAACACGTATTTTATTTTCTGTATTACCTTGAAAATCCTGGTAACGTCCTCGAGCTACTAAAAAGTACAGCAGCTAAGAGGGAGGTGATTATGAAGTCTTTATTTTTTTAATCAATACAAATAATCAAAATTATTTTGTTTTTGATAGAAAATAAATATAACCTTTGGTAGATGGTTTGGAGAATATAAGGTAAAAAAACATGTTCCGTACTTAGCTATAAAGATTTTGACTGGGTTAACGGGGTCTCATCCTTTGCGGTTGACAGTCAAAGGTCGCCTAATTACAGTAAATGCACACAAGCATTTGCATTTAATGGTAATTCAATGGCATTTTGATGGCTCACCTACAAAGTTAAATGATTTTACAAAACCACAGTGGAATTATTTTTTTAATTATTTTTTTAATCTAATTGTAACATCAGACTGCATTATCTTTGTGTCAAATGACAATAGTTTTTCCTCCACCCAGAACAGATCTAGCCTGTGGATAATTGGCCTAATTTCCACTGTGAGCCCAGGCAGGCCGTACGATGCTGCCTTGTTGTTTAAATTGCTGAATTTCCGTGGATGCCGACTCTGTGATTCCTATTTGCATGTTGTCCCCAAAAGAGATCATTACCTCCCATTTGGCCTCACTGTGAAGAAGTCGCCATGCAGAGCCCTACACATTTTTACTGACTAAGTGCTCATTAAATTAAAGGAGAATCCTGCCATTTTTATGTGATATTCAGAACGGCTTATATACTGTTGAGCTTACACATAGGTGTTGTGATATACATAAACTTCATCGTAATGTTGTCTTCGCCAATAGAGCAAAAAAAGTCAAGAAATATTTGCTGGTAATTTTATACCTTAAAAACCAATAGTTGACACACATGAAACTGTAACACACAGATTCTCTCCCAATGCTCCCATAAACAAACTAGCAGATACATAACAGCCAGGGAATGTCAGGGTTATGGTAGTAGTACACCCACTTTACAGTATCCATTACCCCACTGACTCTATAATGCCTGCTTCTCATAGGTGAACACGTTGGTTTATTCAGCGTGTAATAGAATTTGGCAGGCCCCTCATCTGCAGGAGCCAAAAAGACCATTGGGCTGAAACCAACGGCAGACAAAATGTGTCAGCTTTAAGATGTCGTGGCAAATTAAAGTATAGGGCAACTGATCTTGCAACTGCAGAGCACAATGTTGCTATATTCCAATGGGGAACAGAGCGATTTCACCAAGATGGATGGCCGCCTTTTAGTATTCAAGGGCAGACAGATCAGTACGGGATCATTGCTTCTGTGAAGGGTTGGTGTAGTGGTCTGAATGGAGAACTTTGTTAACGTGGCTGCACTGAGCATTTTGTGGAAGCGGTAAAAAAACGCATAATTTGTTATTGTCTATATTGTGTTTCAAACACACAATGAAATGTTTGTAAGAATGTATTCGGGTTTATTCTGTAAAACATAAAGACTAAAGAGAAAAACCAAAAAAGATTTATTTCTGAAAAAGATTTTCTTGCAGTGCACTTCCTTTAGTTATAGCCACTCATCACACATTCTTTATGCTGATTGTGGTTGGAACCACATTATCAAAAAGAACGGATATTTGCATAATAATTAGAGCAAAATTCATCACCAGGCAACACTAATAACATATTTAACAGCACTGAATTTTCTTTATGACCTCATGGGCTTCTGATGGCAATGGCTGACCTTGAACCCATATGCAGATTTACAGTATGTAACATTGCATTGCAGGATCTTGTTGTGTTGAAGCCATGTATTCACCCCCATCCACGTTTGCACCAATCTAAGTCTCTCTCTGTCTAAATGAAGTGTGAAATATGTGGGAGGATTTGGACTGGACTGTCCACTCACTTCTCAAATATATAATTTATACATATTTGCTGCTGTTACTTGGCCAAAAATTAAGTAGTTGCCTTGAGACAGCTTCCAAGAACATGGGACCAATAAAAATAACTGCCTTTCATATTCAACTCGACAGCCAGAGGAATTATGCACACAATCAGTTTATCAGTGTGTCTATCTTTCCACTGTAGTCTTTCAGTAGTATTGTCTTTCTCTACATCAAGCTAGTAGTCCTCTAGAGAAAGAGTAACCTGTTCTTTTTTTTTTTTATCAGAGTGCCAGAAAAAAAGAGCAGGCTAAGTTAGAATAGTGGTGATTTGGCTCTCCCCCTCCATCTGTTTTGTTTTCCTTCCATCTCCCTATTTTTGATGAGCTGGGTCTTCAGTCCCTCTTATAAAATCCCATTAGCTCTTAATGAAGTCGGGCTCCTAGCCTCTCGGCCTCACCTCATTTAGCACGATTGTCTGGCGGCCATTAGCATGGAGGCAATTACAGCCGCACGACAAGAGTAATTGGAAATGCCGACAGGGACCCTGAGAAATGGGAATAAATAAATATTTAAAAAAATATTCAAACTAATAAGCTTCCATTCAGATGACGGGGAGGGAGCCGCATGTGTCTAAGTTAAATCAACATAATTACAATTAGGGTTGGTAGGGTAAAGTGCACGGGTGAGGCAGAAATGGATATGGATGGATTGGAGGGTGATGGTTAAGCATAGAAGTAGCAAGTGTTTTAGGGAACTGTGGGATCACACAGTAAAGTTAATAATGTAGAGCATAAGCGTGACCCCAAATCCATGTAACGGAGAGGTCAGAGACAGTACGTCGGCATGCGCCAGTTTGCGTTCCAATCTTTGTTGATTAAAGTCAGATTTTCATTTCTGTAGCCAAAATAGAGCCTAGAATCATTTCATTACCTGAGAAAATTGTACTAGCTCAATGCCAGACTGCAGGTCGTAGAATCTGAGAATTGATTTGCTAAAGATGGTGTGATATTAACTTAGGCAAGAGGAGTTCCAGAATTTCAAATGGCATCCATAGACCATAAGCTGAACTCCTATAAACTATAGTAGATACAGCATTTCTCAACATTATGTTATCAGCAACAATGACATCGAGCTCAGTTCTCAAAGTTATAAAGTACTTGTGAATAATATAAACTTCCAGACGTCTAGATTTAACTAAAATCTCACAGATTGAGCACATAAGCCTGGCAGGACTAAAATCACAACTGAGAAAACCTGCTACTCTAACTCAGGAGGAAAGGCAAATGAATTTCTCTCCATGAGCAAGGCTAAATGAGGCCCTTAGCACTTTACTGCCAGCATTACACTAGCATCCAATTTGTGATAACATGCTGTTTGTGAGATGAATTCCTGTGATCAATTACAGCAGGTTATATTATTTTGTTACCACCACCAAGGAGGTTATGCGTTTGTTGTTTGTTTGTCTGTTAATGAGCAGGACATCAGAATACAACTTAATAGTTTCTTAATGCATAAGAAATAATAGATTTAATAAATTGTTTATAGATTTGGTAGAATGTTAGGCAGTTTCTTGGAAGCACTGGTAGCTTTTGGCGTGGATAGAATGCACCTTCATGTGTATTTCAGGGGTCTCGTGAGGCTTTTGCTCTTAACTCCGGAAAAGCAAGACTTAAAAGCTAAATATTCTTTGGTCCAACATGCACCTACTCAATTTACCACACTCACTAACGCTCAACTAGATCTTCCGTCAATTAGAACGCTTTACAAAAACAATTGTTCTATACTGTCCAATGCAACAGCATTTTCTTAAAAGTAGTTGCTAAATTCTTGTGGGCATGGACAATCTGACACAAACTGCTGCAATGCAACATTTAATGGCAGGTGGTGGTAGAGCAACATTAAAACTAAACGGTCAAAGTCAGTGTTAATTAGTTTGACTGAAATTCTGCACATTTGTACAAACATCCCATGACTCAGGTATTGTCCAAAAAGGATCATGAGTGGCATGGACTATGTGTCTGTGTATAGACCAGCCATTCCCCCTTTGGAGGAAGAATATGTTTGCATCTCCGACTTTATTTTTAATGACATTACTGGGTGTTACGTTTCTTCTGAATTTGCTGGGTCTCATACTGTCAACTGCCAGAGTTTTCAAAGATAAAATATACACTGGTCCCTCCTCATCTCCAAACGCATTCACTGTCAACCCAAGAGCAAGATAGGCTTCGTCATATTTTCTTTTGATTGATTCTTTTGATTACTGTCAGCTGAGCACTTTGTCTCGTTCGGCACGGAAGCATTGCATGTTTCTCTTTTCCCTCACTTTCAAAAATCTGTTCATTCTGTAAACCTACAGACAATCTGTCTGAAGGAACAACATTGCTATTGTGAAACGATTTGTTTACTGTTCCACTATAAAAAGGATTCTGACGTCAAAACATTAGTTCCGCATTACATTTACCCCCCCGGACATGCGCGCCCCACCTGTCGTGCCTCTGCGCCCCACTAGGGGAGCGCGGCCCACACTTTGAGAACTACCGGTATAGATCAAGGTGTGATTAAAAAACTTTCTATTACAATTGTGAAGCTCTCTCTGAGGTATGTGTGCAATCTATACAGATTGTAAATTGAAAAAGATGTAATCAGATGTGGAATGACTCATAAAAAATAAAGTTAAAGAAACCCTGAGACTTTTGGCCTTCATTTGTAGTAAATACAATGTAACACAACAGTTATGAATGTAGGCTATAACCTGCATGTATCGACTTTTCTCAGAGAAGTTGGACCTGAAGGGCCATGAACTGCACTGAACTGCACCTAATGTTTTGTCCTCTATGTGCTATTCAGTGAGTGGCATATCATGTGAAATATATACTACAGTGTTAAGTAAAATTAGGAAAAAATAATATGACAATGTGTGAAATTGGATTACTTTATTATTAGATCAAATGGGGAACTCGCCAAAGCCTGAACTAAAAGGACTCCTTGAGAAATCTGGGAGGCTATGCTGAAACAACAGCAGGCTGCAGGCTTGGTGCCAGATTGCCATGGCATCTCTCTTATCAACCCCACCAATTCCACCCCGCCCCCTCACTCCCACCGCCCACAACCACTGTTGCCCCCTTTCCTGCCTCCTAAGCTGAATGACAGGTGGCAGAAACCCGATCAGCATGGGCCTTCATCAAGGAAGTACTCCCATCTGAAACGGGCACACTGCCCACTTGCCCACCCGAGGGCCACAGCACAGGGGCTTCTGAGGCTGGATGTGTGTGTGTGTGTGTGTGTGTGCATAAATGAGGCAGGGGATGGAGGAGAGAGGGGTAAGGGGTGTAATGGACTTTTTGGCTGAAGAACTGAGCTGGCACCGGGTGTCCAGGGCTCAAACGGGAAACGGGAGGCTGGCTCCCACAATAGTCATTGCGAGAGTCCCAAAGGGTCGTCCACAATAGCAGGGCAAGCGGCTGCTGTCAACAATGACCTCCAAGGCCTCACTGCATGAACTGAGATTGTCCCACCCTTCAGCACTTCCCTTTTAGCACTGCCATACAGCTAATGCAGGGATTATTATTAGGGACATGAATCTGGAACATGTGTGTCTTTTGTCAGTGAAGTCCTGTCCCTCGGGTTTCCATTCAAGCATTAGCTACTGTGCTACAATATATAACTGCAGTGAAGATATATACAGGACAAGGAGTTTCGAATAGGAAGTCATTGTTTTGAAGGTAACTACATTTCCGTCAGTTTCTTGAGTTCAAGCTGTAACAAAATATTATTACGGATGTGAAGCATAATACAATATTTCACAAATATCACCAAAACTGACAACGAGATGTTACAAAGAACTTTCCCACGACTCTATACTAGCAGCTACGGACATCATCTACATCACAATGCAAAGTAATCGCACAACTACTTCCTGCCCTTATACATCAAATCAGCCAAGATGCTCCGCTGCACTTGTGATAGCCAATAGGTTTTCAAATCTATTGGCTATCACAAGTGCAGCGGAGCATCTTGGCGCGAAATTGGAAATCCACAGAATAACACAGGCCTATCTTTGTGCAACCCACTGTCGCTGTTCTTCATGAAAAAGTTTATTTGTCTAAAATAGCTCTACAAGAAATCTCCCCATGGGCTGGAGTGATTGTAAGTAGAAGGGGGAGGGGATTTAGGGGGGTCTCCAACCAGGAGGAGATTTAATTAGTGAAATCTCATTAAGTCTAACAAAATTAAGCGTAAAACAATCCTTTGGTGGGGAATCGTGCTGGAGGTTTTGGGCGGGGGGATGGGGGCAGGGGTGGGGAACACTTAGGGGTTGAGAGGACATGGAGACTGGCTGTGCGATTACTCTGGCCTGTGTGTAGGAAGAGACAAATGGCTCAGTATAACCAGACCTCCTCTGGCAATGAGTCCTAGCTCTTATTTTGTTTACAGCCCCTTCACAATATAAGGACATTTACAGAATTTGACTACAAAAACTAATTAGGATTTAGAAGAATTGGACAAAAACAGCAATTTACACAAAGGGGTTGATGTTACAAGAGTAGGAAAATGGCGAGTATAGCAAGTTTGAATCCCAGAGCCATGATGACCCATTGACCCGAGACATGCAGACCCTAGACCTGATTACACTGAATGGACTTGGCCCCTACTCGGGTTCCAGGTTGAGTCTCAATTACTCGGAACCACGTGGATCCCTGAAGCTGCGAAAATGACGGTGACTTTCGGAAGATAAATAAACTTCAGGACAGCATGTAGTGACAAAATGGTCACTACATGAAAGCACAAACACCAGTCGTTTTAATAGTAATTCTGCATCTTACAAAGTGAACCATGGCTTAAAGCTCTTAGATGAATAAAAAGAAGAAATAAAACAGAGAAAGGGGTTTTCTTATGGCAGCTAAAGCAACATGAACACTTAATTATCTAGTCTAAGGAAAAATGTAAGAGCTAAGACAACATTGCTATTGCAGTGATTAGTTTCCTAAAGTGGTAACGTCTCATGGATTTACCAACATGTCTGACACATCAAGCTAATTTGTGAATCTTGAAATGTCCGCTTGTCAAGCCAGATTCACCAGACCTGCACTGATGGGGCCCTACATATATTTATAAGTAAGACACTATATGTTACCTCACGTCCTCAACGTCTCAGGAGCAAACTCTACCTCATTGAATGTTTCTGTGGGAAGAACTCAAGTTCCAGTCATGGGCATCAAAAAAACATTTGGGCATTTGGACATTAATGGCTCATTGTGTAATTGCAATACAATGCAGAACCAACCACATTCCTCATAGGTCACATTCATTTCATCCTGGTCCAAGATGCAAATAGTGTGTTTGTCTATAGACTGAAGTTTCAGCGAGAAGTGAGCACAGAAATCGAAATTCTCATTTAGGGGTGAAGAAATGTCGAGAAAAGATGCTCAAGTGATTGAAATGATTGTTTGTTTTTAACCGCAGGGTAATCGTGAGCTGTGTACTCTGGCATGGCAATGTGTTTGTAGCATGAATTACATATGATTGTGTGCTATTAAATGAAATCAGACTGGTTCTGGCCTCTGAAGAAGTAGATTAGCTTTGCCAGATATGATGTTCCTGAATGTCTATCAAGACACATACTTGAAAATTGCACACAGCTCAGTTAATGACACAAACACAAGCTTATACAACCTGGCTATATCATAAGGTTGATAGGAAGTCAACTGACCACTTACAGTTGGCTTGCCCATCAACGCAGCAGCTGTCAGTGTTGTTCTCTGCTCTGTGGCCCACTATCCAACTCTCCACACAAAACCTGTTGACACATGACAACAATCATCTTAATAAGGTCATCATTGTTAATGAAAAGGACATTCAAAATGGCGATATACAGAAAGTCCATGCATGCAGGGATGCAGTATGTGGTCAACTCCACTAATTTAACTTTTAGGATATAAATTCATTATCTTCACCCGATACCTATATACATACTTTGCATGTCACAACTGATAGGTTTAAAGGATAAACCTGCTGTTTTTCCTACCGTCAACAAAATCCCAAGTAAAGATCAAAACCAACAATGTGTTGGTGCATCTGTCAATACTTCATGTCCACTGGTTCTTACTGAAGACTTTACTATTTTAAAAAAAACTTCACATACATATATAGTAGTTTATTAGGGTTTATTTAAGGCTTGTGGCAGCAGGACAGTGTTTGTGGGATTGAGTCAGAATAAACTGCAGGGTGTGTGTTCATGGTAAAGAAGGAACATGTCACCCAGTGCAGCATATCCTCATACAACGTTTTTTTTAACGTGCATTCTCCGAAGGAAGTCCATTAACACATGTCAATGTCCTCTCGTTTCATGCATACAATCTTTGTTTTTAATAGTTTTGAGACAACAATGGAGCCCTATGACACAGAGGAAGAAGATATTTCAGTTCTTGGATTCACGCACATTATTTAGTAGTAGATATGTTCATCGTTGGTTTTGGTCTTTTCATAAGCTTTAGTTATGATATATAGAATAACACCAGTCTCAGCTTTTAATAAAATTCACTTTGGGTCAATAAACATTCTGCATAGTGGAGACTGAATGCCAACCATGAACCAGATGTGGATATTATTTGAATGTATGCCATTTACACATTACTCCAGGTGTGGTTTGTTTTTAACAGTGCTATATTAAGTTATTACACTTTATGTCATTGACACACAAATTCCTTTTAGCATTTGATTGTATTCTAATCACAATGGTGTCAGTATTTAAGTATACAACCTGGGTGTTGTTTTTGTACTCTTGGCCATCATTTCCACCCACTATGATAAAATATTACTTTCCAGTTTGATTGCCTGAATCTAGGGGCAAAGCAAAAGCTGTCCGCCAGGCAAAACAAGAGGTCAGAAAAACAGACCAGGTCCAAGTCAATAAACAACTTTTTGGGATATTGCCTTTAATTGACAATATACAGTAAAGACAGGAAACAAGGGGATAACATGCAAGACCCCTGTTGGATTCAAACTGGGGATGTTATGGTAACATGGTATGAATCTGAGACCAAAGCCACATAAACCACTTTTGACAAAATATTTAAAGCACTTCTCACAGTCTTCCTCAGAAAAAGCTCCGGAAAAAGCTAGTGAGCAGATTTAAATAAATATAAATATATTAAATTATTAATTAAATATCTTTAAGACATTTAAGAGATTACTGTCACTGTCACTGCAAGGTCAAGAATAAACTTTCACACTTCCATCTGCCATCCATTATTACGATGAAATGTGTCCATTGCATTGTCAAACTTTGGTTGAAAGTTACAATTTATGAAGCAGCTCAAAAAAATGTAATGGATGTTTTTAATGTTAAATTTAATTAACTTAATCTGGACACTGAATTATTGTACATTTGTAGCACACATTTTAATATCAAAGTATTAGTGTATAAAAATGGGTGCTTTTTAAGGCATAAATATATAAATTAGTGTTTTATTATTTTTTTTATCAGGTTGTTACTGCCTTATAATGGCCAGTTACTTAATTTACAGCCAATCCATATTTTTTTATGTAGCTACCCACTGCATACAAAATGCATCTGATTATAATTTGCAATGACATAGGTGAAAACAAGGAGATCAGAGAGTGGCTGTGACTCAAATTCCTTTGAGCAATTGACTGGCTGGACATGTCTGAGTCACACGCGGGGCAAAGTGCAGCAGAGAGAGTTATGGCGCACATGAAAAAGATTTAAGTTTGATCAAGCATTCAGGGCTGGACACCTGATCTTTCGCTTAAAGCTCCTCCAGAACAGTGGGAGTGTGGTCGAGCCTCACAGCAGGCCGCCTACCTCTAGCACTCTGCTAACACAGAGCCTCTGAAGGGATGGTATTTATCCAGTCCAGCACAGCTCAGTGGGGACTACTGTGTGTGTGGTAGGTAGGTACTACCGGAGGCCCACAGTGGATGGGGGGTTGGAATGAAAGCTGTGGAGATTTAGGATAAGAGAAGAGCCGAAACATTTCTCTTTTTTTTTTCTTTAGTTTTTTTTATCAACCTCTCTTAAGGGGAAAAAAATATAAAAAAAAGTTAATATTTTATCCCACTGTCATGCAAATTTTGAGGAAACTCAATTACGAGTGTTTACATCATCTAAGATGCAAATAAAGTGGTTCATTGAACATAGAATGGATAATCATCAGAAGATTCTATAAGAACATTGCAGAACCCTTTTTTTGAAGATTGTTTCCCACATTTAGTGTTGTACAATGTGTTTTTGCTCATTCCATTTTTCATGCTTTCAATTCAAGACAAAAAGAAGGAACGCGTCTGACGGTGTTCCAATAAAATCATTTCAACGCACTTATTGAGCTACAGCACATATAAAATGTATTTAATGTCACAGTGTTTTGGAAACAGACCCATCTACTGAACAAATGATCCAATGCAATATATCTTACAGTTTCTTTCCAATGCCATATTGTCCATTCAATTCCTACCATCATCATTTAAATAAATGTTCTTTATTTGGAGGGGAACCCAGCTATATTGTTGGTTGAACCTGGCTTTATCTCCTGTAGGCTCTTTGATTACAATAAAAGATTTGGAGCTCAAACTCTGAAAGATAATAGGGGATGTTAGTGATAGCAAAGACAAGCTCAAAGCCCAAGAAAAGGAGAAAGTATTTTGGATGTAGCTTGAGTTTCCCTGCCAAACAGTCCCCCAGACCATGGGCGATTTGGGTGAGAGCATTTCTTAGGTTTCTTTCAGCCACAAAGAAAACATTTTAGCTCCTCAGTAATCCTTCCCGAAGCCCTCCCTAAGCTCCAAGGGCCCTTCCTCCCTCGGTCATCCCTCCGGCCCCGTCTGGGATCCTCAAGGAGCGTCTCTGTATACTGAAGCCCACCACACACACCATTCACCATCTCTCCGTGACCCCTCTGGGACCCAGCTGACCTTCCTGTTGACGTCAAAGTAAACCAGAGAAGGAGCCTGTGCAGCGAGGGGCTCCACCAAGGGGGCTGGAGGTCTAATCACCGTGTTCCTCACAAAAGCCACAGAGGAAACATTAGCATTCCTCAATCTGCCCACCATCACTCACACTCTACATGTGTATACAGGTAGACATAAACAGTCATTTTACTTACTCACTATATCCATTTTCTGCTACTTTATACTTCTACTCCACCAAGAAATGTTGTACTCTGTACTTCCCAACATTAATCTGACAGCAAGAGTTACTAGTTACCTTTCCGATTAAGAGTTCGTATGAAAAAAAAATTTGCAACTTCTAAAATATGAAATATTGTGATAGATAGAAGTTCAGTACAAATGTTTTACTTTATTGTCCCAAAAGAGGACATTCCTTCTGCAGCAAGGCAGCACAAAAACATCAAAAATAAAACATGAATGTATACGTTTATGGTACTATAAATCCAATAAAAAGGTTAATGTGGGCCTCAGCTAATGGCCACAGGCAGAGCTCCAGGCCAATCGAAATACCGAACAGTATATAAAGTAGTTCAAATTTGTAGAATTTAAATAATCGCCCATGAAGTCGATTAGTCAAACAACAGACAATGTACAGCAACTATTTTCATAATCAGTTCATTGTTAAAATAGTTTTTGTTTTATTTTGGCAAAAATGGAAAACATTCCCTTGTTTTAACATCTTAATTGCGTTCTCCTTTTTATATGATTGAAATGAAAATGTCACCTTGGGCTCAGAGAAACAGTGATGGGCATTTTTAACTCATTTCTTTCTCTCTTTTTTTTGGCTTTATTATGTTACATATTATATACTATTAAAGACTAATAAATGAAAAGAATTATCAGCAAACTAATCTAGAATGAAAATAATCACGAGTCGCAGCCGTATTAATTAGCTCTGTCCCAACGAGCTGCAATATTTAAATACGCACCATCCTGCTTAACGATATGTTTTTGATACTTGTGCATTTAGCTGATAATGCACTTTAAATTAAGTAAGATTTTGAATGTAAGACCCTTACTTGTAATAGAGTATATCTTACATTTTATTGTTTCTACTTTTACTTAAGTCAAGTATCTGAGTACTTCTTCCACAATACATAAATCTCAAAAAGCCAAGTGTCCACAATATTGCGAAGCCTGATATACCTCCACAGTCAGTGAGTTCTGCATTCAGTCAAACAGTGGGACAAAGAGACTTTGCTCTTTGGTTTGCGTTTCAGCATTATTATCACTGAAGGATTTGGACTCAGAGTGCTACTCCCTGGACTTGTTGTGCTTCTTGTGAAATGATTGTTTCATTGTTGCACTGTGTACAACATTTGCTCATATCAATAATGGGATATGCTCCAATGCACCAGGGAAACCCTGGGAGAGAGTCTAGCCTCATTTGTTTCATTTGATTTCACTGCTCGTACTTGTGGCAAAGCAGGTTTGGAGACGACACAGACATGATTAAATATCCACAACTTCCTGCCTAAACTTTCTCTCTGATCATATAGGCTCTGTACAGCGAATGGAAATATTTAAGATTCCAAAATCCTCTTCTTTTCGCTAGCAGGAGTTTTGGGGTCAAGGTGTGAAGGGAGGACCAAAAGAGCAGTTTCCCACAATCCCTCCGCAGCTATAGCCCCCCAGCTGTTCAAGGGCTTCCATAACAACAGCTGCGCAGAGGTTTAGTGGTTCATGTTGCTATGACAACAGCAGGATCAATTGGCATGCACAGACTCTGGGCTAATAGCAAAAGTGACATTATACCATAATTTAGTTTCAATAAAACACAGGCAGGTTTTTACTGCACTGAGATTCAGGGGGACATAAAAAAGCGGCAAATAATTAATTTAGCATGATAATGCCCGTGGCTTGTGCGCACAGAACTCACAGGAATCTCCCACGCATATTGACAACCAACCCAGCAACATCACACTTCAAAATCATTCCCTGGCATTGAAGATTAAGTCAGTACAGAATGTGATTGTTTCCAAGCTCATACAATAGAAGCTAAATAAGTCCTCATGCCCGGCAGCTGTATGTGCCACAGATCACTGACCGGCAGGATGTGCAACAATCAGAAATATTTCTGTTCTCCTGACAAACAGGATATCGGGTCACTTGGCCAACTTAACAGTGAGGAATTAGACACTATTCAGGGCCACAATAAACTCAGCTGTACTTGAGGTTTACATGTAGGACAATAGAATTTCAGGCTCAGGTGACGTATCGCAAACAGAACCCTCAAATGTGGCGGAAGAGACAAAGCTCAGTTCTTGCAGCTTTTATCTGACCAGCCAAACTTCAACCATTTGAGGCTAATTCCAGAGAATTATAAGGGACTCACAATGATAGTGGCAGGTATTCCCACAGGAGTAACCAGAGCTGGCGCGGCGTCAGCACGGGTTTAAGCCCAACATTTAACGAGCATGCAGCTGATACAGGCAGCTGTGCCAGACAAAACACAGCACAAACACATAATATGAGCACTTTATCCAGCAAACGTCCAGCATGACACAAGGTTCTCTAACTTTACGTCTCTGCCACTAATCAACTCTTGGCTGATATCTGACATTGATTATTCCTCCCTGTCTCACAGAATATGATAGCCCCTTTTGAACAGGGGGGAGAGCCAAACAGGAATCCACTGCTAAAAATACCCACGTCGTGATGAGTCAGGATGGATTGAGCAAACAAAAAGAGACCAGTCTAATTTCCTCCAGTCTGGGCTTTCAGAAAAGAAATTCCAATCCTCAGTGCCACTAGTGGATTCCTCTATTTAATGAATCGAGCTGCATCAAGAAGGGAGAAAAAAAATCTGCAGACTAGAGGGATAAAAAGAGATTATCCAAATGGAGCCTAATGATGTGAAAAAGAATCACATAGAATTAAAGACAATAAAGGTGCAGGAACATAAAAGTGTTTTGTACTGAGATGTTTGTGGGTGTTCGGTGACAGTGAATGGCTAATACTGACAAATACTTTTCTACTTCATTAGGGTACATTATAGATGTATATACTTCACACAACATACTTTACACAATCATGTGTATTGAGGCCCAAAACCAGCATAAGTAGACTAAGTAAAATGTTATCGGACAAGTCAAAAATCGAAAATTCTAAAAAGAGTATAGAAAGTAATATAAAAATGTACCTTTTATCTCCAAACACTTAACAAAATAAGTTATTTGTCTTACCTCCAATCAGCTGATAACATTCATTAAAATGTGTTCTATTTAACTTGTTAGCTAGCTTAGTTTTTGTTAGCTTGCTAGCTAAAATGTTTCAGCTACTATTAGAGTCACACACACACACACACACACACACGACCAATCCTTGCTCACTTATTATATATTTCAGCCTAAAATCCCAAATAAAATAAAAAAGTAAGGTAGTGAGCTAGTGCACACAGCATCTGTCATGCTTCTAAAACTGCTTTAGGCTCTGGTGAGACTCATATGCTCTTTCACTTACACAAAGACAAAGACAAACACAGGGATCTGGCCTCTGCGAGCTCTGTGTCACAAGCTTCGGAGTACTTTTGTTTGGTTCTAAAGCATGCTACACTTTTTTGTGCAACACTATGTTACATATTTTATATGTACCGCACTCATTCTTGTGTCCTCTTATCGTGATTTTGTGGTTTCATTATTTTAAAAAGAAAGTCCATCAACTGTTTTTCATCTGTGTTTGAAACACTGCAGTACTGTTTTTTTAAAATGTTGCATATTAGGGCCTATAAAATTATCCAAAATAACTAAGTGAAATTATCATTGCACTTGATTATAATATTGCCAAAATGGAAATAGGATAAATTATATCCCTCCAGTGGCAGACATTTTTACTTGTTCTATAGAAACAATACTCGATACTAGACTAAATGACTTGTTTAGACAAGATATTGTGCAGTGCAAAATCCATTAACTGCACAACAAGTGTATCTGAACCGAAGTATATTAAACTGATTCTGGAAGAAACTAAATATTTTCTTCGCCTCCAGAGTAAACAAAGTGTGTTGGTCCAGGGTTGCATCTGGCTGTCATGCTGGTGGACACAAGACCTGATGGATTTTAGACTTAAGAGCAGAGCTCTGGTTCTTACTGCCATGACTGACGAAACAGGCAGGATCCAGCTGAGGCTGCTGTGATATGTGGAGTGCATGAGGGAAGGGGGAGAGAAAGGGGTGTAGTCAGATTTTCTCCATTCAAGTGTATTTTTTAAATAGTTTGCCATTACAGATGTATATCATGCTAGCATATGTTCAAGACTCAAACCCTATCCTGTAATTCAGAGAAGTTTTCACATGCAAAATTAACAATTTTTCAGTTTATTTTTTTATATTACCAGAGACATCTGCTTAAGTTCAATCAGGAAGACTGACTATCTTCATGCTTATCTCTTTATTTACTGTCTGTCCTCCTCTCTCTATCCCTAGCCCCTCACCCTGCTTCCAACTCAATCAGCTGACTAAGGGTGTTCACTTTTCAGTTAAACAAATCAGATTTTGCCGCAACCTCTATCCGCCAATTATCTTGTTGCTGTCAAAGTTTAAAAGCATTCCTCTCTCTCCTGCTGTCAGATATCATGTCATTGTCGGATTGATTTGACCCTCACTCCAATTCATCTCCGGTCATCTCAACATTTTCTAAATAACAAATTACTTCAAAATACTAACTATCTCATATATGCACACAAATGCAAATGCTTCATGTGCATGCACACTTTATGAACATGTATGCCTACTCTGCTGTACTGTATGAGGTAAACAGCAGATAAAAAGTCACAGTAGTCAGAAAAATATGCAGAACAATGCATGTGTTCACACAAGCTGTCTAGACTTTCAAATCTATCACGCTGAGGAGACACTGCAGAATTATTCCCGATGGAATCCTCCTATGGGGCAATAAAAGTTGTAGGCCAGATATATGAAGTCATCTGGGCTAGCATTATGCCATATCAACCTCAAGTCTTTCAGCGTTGTGATCAAATCTTCCGTTAATCAAATAAACAATCAGTCAATGACGACTTTATTCCAGTGCAAGTGCACCTTGAGTGACCTCAAATATCTTGGATAAAACCGCTCCATTATCAAGAAAATTACATTTGAATCTTCTTCATATGAATTGATGTGCATTGGAAAGAGTGAAATTTAATTTGGCATAGTTATGGCCTCTATGATGTAAAAGTGAAATGCATGCATATGACTATAGCAGGAACACATGACAGGTGACTTTACTTTGCAGGAAGCTGTTCTTCAAATGACAATGAGGACTTTGCAGAAGTCACTTCACTGTATTACCCTCCGCCGTTTTATTTGAGTGCTCAAATTCTGTGAGTGTGAGAGTGAAATGTATCCACTAGAACAAACAATTCCACCAATTGGAATCCCAATTGAATTTTATAGACACAAAACAATTATTGTGTGGCTCAACACCTCAGTGATGACGCAAAATAACCATGATTCATACCAAGTGACCATAATCTCGCTATGCTGCTCACTAAAGAGGTAACGCCTTCGTGTCTGTTATATAGGGAGTAGTGAATGAGTGAAATAGGGAGGGATTTCTGACACAGTTGAAGCTTTCAGTTTTTTCGGAAAGATCGCTTCAAAGATGTACACGAATAAAGATTTTCTGGAAACATTACGACAGCTCCAGTTGAAGCAGCATCATTCTCTTGACATTAATTAAAACATACACAGTATATTCAGCATTTCCACTATGATCTCATTACTTATATGCAGGTAACGCTCATCAGATGCAAAAATGCAGTTATATTTTTGTAGTGAATATAAACACGTTTTCATTGTCTAGGCATGAAACACAGAGGGTAGGCAGCGAAAACAGAAACACAATGGACTTGGCAGAGAAGGCCGAGGCAGAACTCGGAATTCCCCATCAGTGTCTGAAGTGAGCTAACCTTGCTTTTTTTTTTCCTTCTGACTCTTCCCTCCTGGTGAGAATCCAAAGGAAGAAAGTTAACTCTTTCCCTGCTGGAAGTCTGCTTCAGTTGTTTGTTCAGCGTGCACAGTCCCTCACAATAAAGCATTACATCCCTATGCACCGAGCCTGCAGAATTCACTGACGCTCAGGTATTCCTCTGTAGTCTCGGCTATGCAATTCCACACATTAGACATGCATCACTTGTTTCACAGCCCCCCCTCAGCTCCATATCCAGGTAGTTAAATACAAAGTACTTTCTGTCCATTTCACAGGACAGAAAATAGTGTCTTTAAATTTAAAGTGCTCTGCCATCTGTATTAAATGTCTATGGCGGTGTATAAATACCACTGACCACGGGGGAAAGAGGGACAGCAGCGTGTCGGTTCACTGAGACGAAGAGGGACACAAGGATTCACACAAACACACAGGCTTTTGGGGAGGAAGGGGGGGGTAAAAGCAACAAAAACTCAGACATTCTCGATCAATTTCTCCCTCCTTTTTCTCTGTCCTCACAATGTCTCTCACACACGCGCACACACGCACACGCACACGCACACACATATAAATAGGCCTGTTTTGAAGTGGGCGTCAAGTCATCCCTCATCTCTTGCCATGGCACGTCTCACCTTCATCGTCCGACTGACAGCACTCTCCAAGCCACTACTCTCCGAAAAGCATCTCCCCGCCTCCGTGTTGACCTTTATCTGTTAAATAAGTACACCAAGTTTTTGGGGGAGATTGGCCTTTTTGTAAACTTAGCTCTAAAATGATGGATGGATGATTTTCCCATTGTGTTTAATGTTGTATTTCTCAGCATGCCCTATGGTACATGATAGAAACCATCTGGCTTAAGGTATAATTCAAAAGTAAAAAACTGATCTTGATTTAAATTCTATTTCGCTAAAGGACAATCCACATAAAAAAGTCAGTCACCTGTCTCAATGTACAGATACACTATCAAATAGTAACAATCCCCACAGTCCGATAGATGTTTTCCCCTCTAGTACACAAAATGAGGCGTAATCTCCACATGCGTCTGTTCAAATCACACATATCTCATGTATATATTGTGAACGTATGTAAAATGGTTGATCCAGGCCCCCAGTTAAGCTTTCTGGTTTCATTATGAGGATTTCTCTGAAAGCCTTTAAGTGTCAGCTTGACACACAGATGATTTCACATAGACAATGGCTTGACCGACTACCCCCAATAAACTTTTCCTTTAATGCTAAACAAAGAAATCTGAACCGCGATCAGTACTATCCCGTTTCAAACTCCCATTTACACCACACTGACACTGTAACAATGCCAAAGCGGTGCCAGCAGGCAGACGGGCACAGACATACCACAGGAGTAGTGAGACCTTGACCGGAGGAAAGTGGCTGCGGGGGGGGACAGTTGCAAAGCTTTCTCTCCTCACCCGGAGAGAGTCTTGTCATAGAGCAGCAAACATGACACTGTACCGCCTCCAAGCTGCCTTATTTACCACTGACTCTGCAGCTGTTTATAACTCATTTTTAGCACCGAGCCCTCATCACTCTTTGGAGATGATCCTTTATGAAGTTACACGTGGAGTGGGAGGTGTGTGTCGGTGCGTGACTATGTGTCATCTTTTACTCTTTTCTTCAATATTTTTTTCCGGTCTGTGATAATTAAAAGTCCTCTAAAGTCTCTTACATATTCCTTGGAGAGGCTTTCTCTACTCTTTGGCTGCAAACTTTTGTATTTGGAGGAATCTCAGAAGGGGTTTAGATAATTTTCCGATTCTGTTATTATTGTTATATTGTATTATTTGTTATTTGAACAACTAGGCTATCTATGGAGACTCCATAATGTGCCCTTACAGTGTCATGCTGTGTCTGCTAGGCACAGAGATGTGAAGAAAAATATTTGCAGTGGAGATCTTGCTAAAAACACAAAAAAGACAAAGAGATGAGGAAACTTTAACCAAAAATTCTGCTAAACATGCCTATCTTCCTCTGTGGTAATTACAGCGGCAATCACCAGTGAAATGGTTTGACGATAGAAGGAATCAAATTGAATGTATTTGTATAAAGTCTGACAACCACTTTATTTTAAATGTTGGCTGTCATCACATTGTGAATATTATTTTCTTTTTCCTCCTGAAAAACTCACTGAATTAATATAATATAAGGAATACAAACGTCTCAATGCTGAAAATAGCTCATTATGCTTGTGTTTTACAGGCTTTTGGCACAGGTTAGTGAGAGGTGTCACTGCCAAAAATACTGCAGGGCCAAGAAACTGCAACTGAAACGTTTGGCGTCAAATAAGTTATTCTTGTTATGTAGTGATGAAAATAAAGCAAGCATCCGAGATACTGCTTTTACAGTGTGACCGAAAAATTGTTGTACATCGATAATCTGAGAGGTTGATTTGTGTGCCTCATTTTAAAGCATTAAATTAGTTTTAACATCCAGTGGAAATGTAAACATTTTCCATCACTCCTGGTTCACATTTCCTTATATATACATCACTTTCACTGGTGTTTAATACACTGTGAAAATTGACTTTAATTGGGTGGTAAAATTAGAAGTTTTTGCATTTTCAAAAATCCTAGGTCTTTATAGGCATTTAGGGCTAACTCCAGGCAAGGCATCCAACTGGACTTGGTCCTTATTGGCTCCCCTCGTTAAATAAATACTGAAATGTTTCCAAGCAGCGCAGCATTAAACTGGAAAAGCATCTAGCAGCAGGTTTACTTCATTTCAATAATAGCCATATTAGGACTGGTCTGCCTTCGCCACGGCTTAAGTCGTTCAAATCAAACTTTGACTGAACTTTTTTTATTTGTAAAAAGCAATAAAAGAAATGTTAGGAGTCCTTGAGCTTGTGTATGTAATATTGTGGAACCTTTAACAACATTTGAGGACAATCTGTAAATACCTTAATTATCTACGGTTTATACTTAGCCTATATGTCAAACTGTTCTAAATTTAAGGGAACATTAAAAGCTAAAAAATCTCAACTGAAGTGATGCACATCTGTCATTTGGATTGAACAAGATCTATGCAGCAGACAGCTGCCAAAGTCAAATAGCATATTGGTCTGTCTTTCACAATAGTCTCCATTATGCTCCTATGTCTTGTTATGTCTTCTGCATATAAACGACTGTCTGCTCTAGACCTCGTAAAATACATTATAAGGTACATTATTTAGCATGAGAAGTTTCCCCAAAACAGACAGGGGAAGTAAACATACATACCACTAAACACACACACTACAATATGAATTTGAAAGAAGAATGTTTTCAGTGACGGAAAGATATTGCATTTCTTTCTGCATTTCTCCTTTTTCAGGAATGTCTTGAACATTACAATGTTTGAGAGAGCAGACCTCTTATCGTGGCACATATTCTAACATGCTAATTACCCCACACACAGTTTGAGTTCATTTATTATGCATGAAATAATCTAATATGATGACTGTGATAATTATGCGCACATAGATAAGATAAAAGAGTAGTAACCAATTATGGCGCTGGAGTTGGGAAAGTAATTATTCTTTGTAGTGGAAAGAAGTCTCGGCTCGAAAAAAGGGGTTCAGTCTTTTTCTTTTTTTTTTCATCCAGTTCACAGTGTTGCAATTAACATGTGGAATCCTGTCTGCACCCCCTGATAATGTTTTAGGATTATTGTCTTGGTTAAGCATACAGTAAGACAGATATGGCTTGTTGTAAGAATTTAAGGGTGTATCGGCTTTTCATTGACAAGATTGTAGAAATAAAGGCTGCTGAGGTAAACAGCTTTCTGCATAGATGTAGTCACAGCAATGAGTCTGTTATGATAATTGTACACGCTCGCTCCCTGAGACTCCTCACACACTCTAGAAATCTGACATGTTTACATTATGACTTGAAAGGCAACATGGCTCGATGCCTTGGGTCTCGTTAGCAGCAGCAAATCAGAAAGGACAGTAAAACGTACGAGTGGTGCTTAGAAATCAGACGCGTGTTGTGGAGTCATTAAATATTACCACTTCTAAAATCAGAGCTGGTGTGCGGTTAGCCCGCACCACTGTACAAACATACTTAACACAGCACCGCTTTCTTTGACAAATTGTGTGCCTGCCACAGCAAATCACAGGAAACAGAGACTTCACAGTAATTAAATTTTTCTGTGACAGTTTTGGCTTGAATTATGTGATAAATCAAACTCGTACGCGATGGAACGTGGCAGTCTGGAAACAGAGTCTAACAGGGCTTAATATGTCGGCATGCATCTCGTAGTGAAGAGAAGAACTGCTCTTGGATACTTTGGATAAGAAACAAACTTGATGACTTGAGTTTTTGCGACAGCAGACAGAAGAAAGATAATGTAAAACATGATTAATAAATAGAGACAATGGGGCTTAGATAGCCACATATAAACAAACATTGAACTAATGCATAATTTGTACAATATAAACAGACATTTTCTGAAGGAGGATCATCTTACTGACCTCTAACTAAAAGCACATTTATCTGACTCAGGAGTACACACGTCATCTTCACACTCCTCCGGAAACCTCTGTCACCCATTACCCCGTCCAAGTCTCTCTTGGACTGCTGTAGTTGACTCATGATTGCTTGCAGAGTCTAAGCTTCAGGCCAAACATAATACTCCACCAGTCAACAAAGCTCGGAGTTTTCCAGAAGATGGCTCTCACAAACAATACCAATTCACTTTGTGACACAATTTGCTGGATTTTCAAATTCCCACCAAACATCAGCAGAATTGGGAACATGTTCTTTGAAGAAAGGCCTTCATGTAGGTGTTGATCCTGCAGTCATTTCAGAACAGGAAATAAAAGATAATGAACGTGTGAATGTGAACAAAGACACCAAAGCAACCATCAGCTCTTTGTGTGCTCTGTAGCTTTAAACTCGAGGTTAATGTCATGTTTCCTTACACTCTCAGCAAAGTCATAATGTTCTGAATGTAATGAAGTGAGAAGAGGAGAAAGCAAGGACGATGAATACGGCCAAGAAGACAATCGCTGCTTCATACGAACAGCTGATGTTCGGAATAACCAGTCTACTGTATGATTCTGCAGAAATGACTTTTCACAGACGTGACAATCACGTTGGAACTCTATATAGAATAACATTTACAGCCATGATTTAAAGTGTTTCTGTGTACAGCCGTGTGTTTCATGCATTTATATCATTCGCATTTGTTTTAGGCAAAACATTTTTTCGTCTGCCAGAATTATGTTCGGGACGTTTTTTCCAGGGAGCAAAGTGCTACATTCTTTTACCACAGAGCAGATGTAAGTGGTCTGTGGTGGATGGTGAGTGTACAAAGTGCAGGACTTCAGACCAGAGTTCATGTCCTGCGTGTGGTTCATTTTAGACAACAGAAGCCCTTTGGTTATGGTTAGTAAAAGATTGTGGTTTTGGTTAAATGTTCAAAAGCAAGCACGTCCTGTCTTGCGCTTCAAGTTACTTCTTTCAATATGTAACCAAGACCACGATCTCTACCTAACTTTATAAGTGCTTCTGTTGCCCACACATAGCCGTAACAATCATTAGTCATGCATGAAGGGATATTGAATTGCAAGGACATTGTAAGAAAACTATTAAACAATTAACAACAACAATTAAATACGTTACAATTAAATACGTTACATATATGAACATCCTTTCTAGGGGACAGGGTTTCTGTGTCTGGTAACTATACAAACTGTCCCACAATGGACATTTAGTTTTTTTTGTATTATGCCATATTTATAAACTGTGCCTTATTATATATCATTAGCAGCACTTAAAGTCAAAATGTACTGGCTCAACAGTTAAACTCCAGTGTCGGAGGCATTTAGATGTAGTGATATAAATCCAACAGCACAGAGGCGTCCAGGATGCCAAACGAAATGTAATACAAGAGTGTAGTCCTCCTTAAATATCTTAAGAGCAACACGTCTTATGAAACACCATAAAAGATGTAGCCTTCCCATGGAAAATAAAATGCACTTCAACTGAGGCCTGTGCTGCCATAAAATCATGGCGCTTCTAAAGTAGGGGACAGAACTACATAATGGAAGTCATTTGCAGCTAATAAGAGCGATCACTAATATGCATTAGTGTAAATGATTCTGTCCTTGCCACTGTACAATGCTTTTTACTAAAGTCTGTTGATAAGCTGCTGTGTTACCCAAGAGCCTGCACACTAACAAGTGTTTCACCAGGCGTCTGCAAAGACCACTTGGAGATTAACAATAAGGTATACAAATGGATTTGAAGTCTAATGTCAAAATAAAAGAGCAGCTATAGACTGAAGGAAAATATTGTCCTTCAGATCGATTGTGTCCTGGAGTGCAATGGGCTGAAACATTCAGATGAGATGTGAGTGGCAGAAAGAGCAATACACTTGAATAATATCTTTGGAGAGGATTCTGAAAGATGGAAGCCTGCTCCAGTAAATAGCCTTTTGGAGGTCACAACTTTGGCGTTGTTGCATTTCTATTCAAAGTGAAGAAGACTTCAATGATCTGCTCTGCCAATAATAAAAGTAGGGTGATTTCTAAAGGCCATCTACCACTATTTCAAAGGGGCAAAATGTTCATCTCCACTGCACACTTTTCACATGTTTCCTTATGTATTGGGCATCCAATCCGCAGCTCATATAATCATACAGCTGATAATGTAATCAAGAGTTTAAAAAACCAACGTCAGGAGGTGGTCAGAGACGCAAAAGTTTACAACGGTAATATAAGTAAGCTTGGTGCGCACACAAATAGCTTCTATTGATGTGTACTTTGTCTCAATGTCTGTCTTTAACTTGGTAATAAAAGTTCCTCTGATTCACAGAAGAGGAACAAACCGCTTATCTGCTGGCAACAGCACTGCACTGCTGAAAAACAGCTGGAACTAAACCAGCAATATAAAACGACTGTGGTTTAATATATATATATATATATATATATACACACATACATATATATATATATATATATACACACATACACATATATATATATATATATATATATATATATATATATATATACACACACACATACACATATATATATATATATATATATACACACACACATATATATATATATATATATATATATACACACACATACACATATATATATATATATACACACACATACACATATATATATATATATACACACACATACACATATATATATATATATA
>CALSBV010000001.1:879005-925748 GCA_943590825.1 Bovichtus diacanthus | reverse complement strand
CACACACACACACACACACACACACACACACACACACACACACACACTACTGTCTATAATAAAAATGTATTATGAACAAAGAAAACTGCTGAATTAGAATCAAATCTACGTGCAAGTTATTTTAAACTGAAAATCCTTTACCGTTCTTTTTCTTTTACAAACGCACCAATTGTGCCAGTCAAAATAAAAAGCATTTTCACGAGAATAAAACACACCACGGTAACTTCAACATTAAGAAAACTGCGGTGGCAGGGAAAAGAGAAAACAATGCGTTCTTTTGCACAGAGGATTCACACCATCAGATATTCATTGTACATTTACACATAATCACAATGCCATGTAGCACTCCGGTGCTAATTGACAAAGCCGTAATAAAATGCCAGCTTCCTGCAGCTATGCGCTCGTTCTGTCCTCCGGTCACTATTATAACGATTATTCTCTAAATTACAACCTTTTGCACAAAAGCATCCGCCGCTAAATACAATACAATACAATACATCCTAGATACCTAGTCACAAACATTACCGACACATTTTTTTCAAATCCAAACGCCGCATCAAGCTAAAGAAAAAAAAATCCACTGGTCTTTCAGTCCAGCACAAGAATGCATCTCCTCTCCGTTCACTCTCTCTTTTTTTTCTCCCCCTCCTCTGTTCCCCCCTCCCTCTCTCACTTGCTCTATCTCCCTCCCTGACTCTCTCTCTTTCTTTCCCTCCCTCTCTCCCCCCCCCCCTCTCTCTCACTCTCTTTCACTCTGGCCTGGCTGGTTGTCTGACTGTATGAATAATGTCCTGCCTTTTGTAATGAAGGGGGGTGGGGTGGGGGGTGGTGGTGGGGGGGGAAGGGGAAAAAGGACGCTGAAGTGGTAAAGCCCTGCTCCCATGCACTGACATTGAAAATGAATGACAGCTTACCTGCATGCCAATCTTCATCAGACTGACACTGGGCTGACAGCACAGCCTATACTCCTCCACACAGCCGATGACGTCAGCCATGCCAGGCCCCTCCCACCTCCATCTCCGCTCCCCGTTTTCCCAACACCGGGCTGCTGATGCCTTCCAGTGTCCATGGGAAATACGGCAATCACGTGTGAGGCTTCACGAGAACGGTAACCCCTGCAACCACAGCGATGCAGGAGAAAGACTCAATGAGTGATCAGCTCGTATGAGACTACTGGTTTAAAGCGAAGACTTGGAGGTGATTAAGCATCAGAATACATGTCTTATTCTTCCGAGATCATTGTTTTGTTTTACTCATCAGCTTGAACGACACATAAAATGTACAAATTTACAATAACCCGCATGTTCAATATCAACCACAGACACACAACACATATATCCCGTGTTCCATTTCAACATAAACACATAAACAAAATACTAACATGTCAATGAAATAAAAGTCCTATAATTGTAGTATTATTCAATTTGCTTGCAGAGTTGTTGTGAGAATGTGGCATCAGTATCTCTAAAGGGAAAAGAGAATAATGTGACAGAGGAGAAGGTGTCTACAACCTTCAGCTACTTCTGTTACCACAGTCTAACGCTTTGTGTTCTTTGTTGCAAGAAAAGTGAATAATCCCTTTTTCATTTTGCAATTTTCTAATAATGATAATATAATTATAATATTATTAATGCTGCCCTCATTCCAGTCTAGGCTATATGTTAAACTAGTGAATTATAGTCCCAATTGCAAAATTAATCTATGAATTCCATGTAGGCATCATGGGTATAAACACAACATTTGTTTATCTATTTATCTAATATATTTATATATTTAGTTATCGAATAAATAGACTATGCTCTCTTCATTCAGTGATCGTCTTACCTATCCAGGTTTAGCAGTGCCTGAAAAGCTCAAAGAGAAACCAGACCCGGGACATAGTCAGAGAACAATGCTTGTGTCGCTGCTTGCTCTTTAATCGGTTGGTTTTTGTTGAGATTGTGGAGGAAATCAAATCCTCTGAGGGAATTCCAGGTAAACACAGTGAGAACACCAAACTCCACGCACAGTTTGGTAGTCTGGTGTAAATTAGGCCTAGGTTTGCTGTATTGCACTCTTATCTCTAAATACTTGTTAATAGGACTTATAGAATAGAACTTCTTCCCGGAATCATATAGAAACGCTGGATACGTTGATCTTACGAGGGTCACTTAAAGGCAACATGTCTTCTTCCAGTGAGCACGCAGAGGCACCACCACTTCCAGTGGGACTGGAGCGCAAGCACACACGCACGAACGCGCTGAAACACACGCCTTTGAATCGCGGGCATGGCCAGCCCCCTGTCGGTGCGCATTAAGAATTACATGCTCCTAAAAGACGGGAACCGGTGACCACTGCTGCAAGTAAGAGCCCCAATAAACAGAATTCTATTGAGCCCAACAAATGTCCCTATTTCGTCTGGATATTGCCAACTGCAAAACACACAGACTAATTGACTTGATGTCAAACGATAAATCCCCTTATCCAAATCAGAAGTAGCCCATAATAAAGAGAAATTGAGGATTGGACAGAGTTTTCGAGCAATGAGTTCCCCCTGCGAACTAAAACTGTGTAGTCAGAGCCTACACTGAGAAGCAGCTCATTTAGCATCTCCTGCTGTACACAAGCCGTCTGCCCTTATTGGCTCCATACACCTTTAAAAGTGCACTATAACTTTCAAACTGAGGCCATTGCAGTGAATTAATCTTTTATAACACACGTTGTCCATTAAGAGCCAGAAAAGTGTTTTATATTAAATGTCGAAAGGACACTTAGAAGCTGTAGCAGTGGCAAAGCCAGTGAGCCCACTGTGTGAGCACATGGGTCATTCCTGTTATGCAGTAACATTTATGTCCCCATGAATTACTTCCTCGTATGTTCTTTAAAATGTATCAAATAGTATAACAAAAGGCGTACTTTATAGATTAAGGTGTTCTTTATCACACAAACACAGAATAATTCACATTAGAAATACTGGGGGTGTTTTTCTTCTTTTAATGGTAGATGTGCTCGATTTGACCATGTTTTTTCCCTCTGTGTTTCATCATGTTATTCTTTTTGTCACATTCCTTAAACCAATCTACCCATAATTATTATTATTGGAGTGCCTGAGATTGACCAATATACACTGCTTTATGCTCGGATGCATTATGTATTGTCGCTTGTTTAAAATAGCATTTTAAATAGGCCTACCGATCCAGATTATGAGCATATGTGTAGGTTCGTATGCGGGAATGAGACTGTGTGTGTGTGTGTGTTATTGTGTATTAATGATTTGTACTTGGTTGTTGGTAGTTAGCCATTTTGTGATGATCGCTTCTTGTGGTAAAAATAAAAGGTTTGGCCTCTAATCTACAATACATGTTGCTTTTAAGTATAATTAGTTCTACTACAGAAGAAGGGTAAAATATCAAATTGGTATCGTATGGATGGTATAAAAAAAAAGTCAAAGGAGCTGCAGCGCCATGTGTGGTCCAGACAGTGTTGCGTGTTCAGTAACGACGCGTATGATTGGCCCGTATTGACTTCCTGTATCCAATGAAACTCCAGTTTGCTGTTACCAGGAAGCAGAAGACGCGATGGAGACAGCTCTATATCCCTGGCTTGTTTCTTGCTATACATCCACGATTCCTTGAATGAATTACTAATAGAGAAATGACGGGTTCATAGACAGTGTGTCGAACATCATAAGTTACATTCACACTAAGCATCCAACTGTCGGTCTCAGCATAGGAGAGCTAACGTTAGCGGTGAAAGCTAACTAACCCGCACACCAGTGGAAGTTACGGTTAGCTAATGTAGCTAACGGTAGCTATATAGCCTAGGTTAACTTGTTTGAGCTACAGTATTGCTTTGTAATGTCACGAACGCCGGTCATAAAATCATATTTTACCCACTTCACTGATTAATTGTTCTGTATGTCGGGTCAACTACCTCGAAACCTGGCTTGACAGAAATGGCGAGCACCGTGCTGGAGGTTGGTACGGGCGTCTTCGTCATTGCGATCGTTTGGATTGCAGCTCTTGTGTTTGGGATGATGCTACTGAGAGCGTCCGGATCTGCAAAGTAAGAACAGCACCTACCTCACACTCCTACACAAACCCGCGTAGAACACAATTGCAAAAAATAAATAAAAAATAGCTGGATACTAACGTTAGTCCAGAGAGGAGATACTTTATTTGTCTGTGACTGAATTAGTCGAAGCTTATTCTCTTGACATTTCCTCCACGGCCATGTTGGTTTGCACACAAACTCTGGAACTCTTACCGTGTCATTCGTAATGTTATATGTTTGATTTATCAGGTAGCCTTTATTCCAATAAAATGCATTAAAAAGGAACGTTGATTCATATATCTCACTATTGAACTCAGCGGTGTGTTGATGACATGTAGGAACATCAAGAAAGTGTCACATTGAAGAGTGTTCAGATTCATGAGACCTTTTAGCAGTTCTGACTAGATGTCTGAGAAAGAACAATGCGTTAAACTCACTTTTTTAAAAAAACACTTTGCTCTGGTTTTCACACAGAAAAGTTGCAACTCTCCTATTTGTCCTATTATTCCTACCTAGACAGATCAGCAACAATAAGTAACTACTGTTTCCTGACTTCTAATCTAAGTTATATGAAACAATGAATTATACCCACATGCTGCTAAACTAATAGATCGTTGGGACCATGTACCCTCTAGTCCCTGCTGATTTATACAGCCGAGCATAATACTATTAAAGTCAGTAAATGTTTATTTCTGTGCAGAATGCACTGTGACAACAAACACTGTGCACTTGGGTATGGTGCAATTACAGTAATGTTTAAATCGGGTGAAACATGCCGCTATTTACTTGATTGAAAAGTTAACAACTTCTATGCTAAAGACAATAAAGAATGCTATTGTTTTGATTGGTACTTTATAATTCCATTATCCTCCCATAACCCTTTACGACACATTTTTACCACAAATCAGCAGTGGGAGTCCTCTTTGTTTTAACTGTGCTTGTGTGTTGTGTGTCTTGCCAGGTTAGCTGTTACCCCAATTTTCTTATTGGCTCTCACCATCACTTTGGTGCTGGTGTTTTTCCCTCGCAGCCCAGAGACGATTCCCCCTTTCAAAGAGATAGAGGTGAGCTCTATGTACTGATCTCACACACCTTACACACACACTCAGATACTCACACCTCTGTGTTAGTTAAATCACGTATATCGGCTATTGGTTTGCATTGTCAACTAAGAAAAACTCACATTCATATATCATGTCCTGCCTACAGTGTGAATGAGTATGTTGTACTATATTAAAATGCAATTACCTCAGTATTACCATAAGTATTTTTACTTGGGAGTTTTAGAAATGTGTTTGGTTTGAAAGGTGTTTACATCCTGAGTTGACATTTCACTACAAGAAGAGGGAATTTAAACTTACCACTGACTAATCCATGACAAGGAAATATTCAAAATCAGTATTATATCAGATCTTTATTGCATTAAAAACACAGAGTCATGCGTTATTGTCGTCTGTTGTTGTGGCTAATGATTAATGACAGCATAATGCACTTCAATTGGAAATAACAGCAGGCCTGGGTTGTTTTCAGTTGTGTTGTGAGGACGTATTCTAACAAATGTGTTGGATGCAGAGACCACTGAGTGAAAATTAGGATTCTCAAATGTATTAGGAAACATTTAAGAAGAGTCAGTTAAATAAAAGTTTCTGTGCTCAACATGTATACAGTAGAACAAAGATGTCTTCATCACAAATGCATGGTCTTATAATCCGTGTGTGTGTGTGCACGTGTGCCAAAAGGCAAAGCTCAGATCATGTGGGGGATTGTAACTAAGAGCAGAATTGAGGATATAGGCTCTATTAGGTTTGAGGTAGGTGAATCTAAACAACCCAGATATGAATCTAAACAACCCAGATAAAACCTTACCTCCGATACAAGCCAGTATTCACAGTGCTGTCTGCCTGTAAATAGCATGTGTCATTGAGTGTGCACGTCTGTGTATGTGCTTGTCATAAAGGCCTGTTCTGCTTTATCTTAGGCCAACAGCAACACAGAACAAACACTCCCCCATGTTGCCTCCGGGTCGTGCCAATAAGCTGGCCAGATCTGCCAAGCAAGCTGCCACCCCATAGAAATAGCAGAGCAGAGCCCCGTCCCAGCTAGCTCACATTTTATAGCCTTTGTGCAAAAGCAGATACCAGACCAGCAACAGAAAGAGGCAGCAAAATATGTCTTCCTGGATTTCTGTACAAGGGTTACGGGTAAAATGATACTGTGGCTACTCCAGGAATTGATTTTATTATTGAAAAGAGGTCATGTACAAAACCACATGTAATATTTGCCTTATAATGCCAGTAAAAAAGCCATAATCGCCCTTTGGTTTGCTTTGTATGTAGTTGTCAACCGTTATTTATTATCAAGTGGCCTGCTACATATAATGAAATGTTTCATTTGAAGAAGATTGAAGAATGTAAGGATTGTAAGTATTCTTCCGAGAGTAGTTTACTATTTTATTTCATGAATTCAATACATCTATCCTTTGCTTAAATCAAAGGGTAGTTTTTAGAATAAAATACAACTCTCATTGTCCACAAATGTGTAAAATTGCCCATTCGGCATGCCATTAAAACATCAAAACATACACACACCTCAACTACACTGACCATATGAATCCTCCAAGTAATACACTACAATACACAACATTTAAGCTCTACACCTTAATAAAAAAGATTGAAATTGAGTCCCTAAGAATTGAGCAACCAAGGGATAACTGACTAGCCAGAGGCATCCTGTAGTTTAGCTTCTCCAACCTGGAACACAGAGAATGTGAAGGTTCCTCTATGACTCACCTTTATAATAAATCAATGTCAACAGACAGTTTTCATACAGGACTAGAATGAAAAGAAATTACAAGTATTACAAACCCTTGCATGTATGATCATAAACAGTATTTAAACAAAGAGAAAAAAGCATTTAAAGGGAGAAACTGCTTCACTAAGGAAAGTCAATGACGTCTTGTGTTCATATCACATTTTGATTTGATTTTCTGAAATCATACTTCAAGCAGAGAGATAATGTACAAGGACATCTACCGTGTGTGAATATGTGCAGGCTGTGTAAGACACGTCTAACCTCTTGCTTTTGACAAAAGTAAAATATCATAGTGCCAATTAGGCCAGTCCCATACTCGGGTGGGGGTGGTTTATACTACCACCCCTCCCCCCCTTTCCCACCTGCCCCCCGCCCGTCTGCCAGCTACCACCCGTGAGCTCAATAGCACATTAATAAAACATGGCCCACACTTTGGGTTCCTGCTTGCTGTGTAATTGGCAAATTAAAAAGTGAGATGTGTTAAATGCATCCATAAGAGACGGCATACATCATCCCCACCTGTCATAGACAGCAGTGGACTTATACACACAGACACACACTGACTCTCCGTCCACAACAGTCCCTGTGAAATCTCTGTTTAGTCAGCAGTAGGGCTGATACTCTTCTGCTATTATCTGGCTTAAGGGTGTTTTCTCTGTTTGTATTTTGCGTATTCATGGGTGGCTCATGATGTAAATATTAACTCAGAGTTATCAGTGAAGTGTTGATTAAATCTATCGATGGCAACTTCATGAACTCCAAAACTTCGCCTAACTCAAGCAGCACCAATGATCTAGATCTCCAAGTCCAAGTCCTGCTCCTCGTTTGCTTTAGACCTGTCGATGGACGCATTTCTCCGGGCAAGCTGCAGTGTTGTGGGGTTTGTGTCCACACTGATCATCCGTTGAGATAAAGAACAGCAGGACCAGGAAAATAGCCAGCACCCCAGAATCAACACGCAGCACTTGTGAGAGAACAGTGCAGAGAACAACAAGCATGCCATGTCTGCAAACACACTGCTGCAGAAGTTATTCCCTGAACATACAGGTCTCAATCATATGTCAATCAATAACCACTACTTGGCTCTATGTTAGAGCCAGTGGCCAGGTTTGAAAGGCAGTGCTGACACTGGCTTACAGTCCGGTCACGGCACGGTTACATGACCGTCAAATCTGTTAAGTGGTCACCAATCAAGAGATACTGCATATCAAATTCTGGAAGCACCTCCACCAATACTCCCACTCTTCTGTCCTCACACTGCTTCTGTTCACTAAACTCCGGTTGTCGGCCGATCCAGGACCAGCACTGGGAACAGGGTTCATGTGTCTGTGGAGGATAACAAGAGGCTGTAGCTACACATTACTTCTTAACTTTAAGAGTACATTCACTGACTTTATCATTAGGTTTTGAAAATATTAAACATATTATTTAGGGTTTTAAAATGACAAGTGTGTAACAACAGTGACTAAGAGACAGTGTTAAAGGTGGATCAGTCAAGTCTGGCTGATCTGTTAAATATGGTCAGTATCGGCACAGATACAGATCTAGTACATTTCATTTCACACAAATACTAGTTACTATGATATAGTTACTAGTTACCAAGCTATGATCTTGAATGCAAATTAAGAGTACTTACTGTAGAGGATGCTAGAGAATTTGCTTATTTTCCTGCCATCTTTTTCACATTCAGGACCCAAAAATGTACCGTTCATAGTTTGTTTGCGTTGGCTTTGAGGTCTCCGCCATTTTCACAACAGTCTGCTGAATGCAGCACAGAGTTAGGCAATTTATCATGCAGGATTATCTCAAATTAAATCTAACTGTGCATCCATGTTGCCAAATATACACTCTTCTCTCAAAGCCCACAGTTGGCAGCAGTCACCAGTTTATCACAGCAACAAGCCAGCAGAAACGTAACCTTAGGCAAAGTTGTCTATCAGTGGCCAGATATGTCTCAGCACTGGTCAGCGTACATTCTACAGCAGCATGAGTGGGCCAGGTGAAAGCTTGCTGTCTAAGACACTGTATTAGAAATATGGAATGAGTGTCCCTTGAAGCCTCCAGTGTGCACTCTCATATCGATTGTCAATGGTTAGGAATAAAAAATTTAAAAAAAGATATCAACTTATTTTGTTATGATTTAATTAAAACTTTCAAGGCAACAGGTTATTGTAGATTCCCTTGTGAATGTGTGTGTGTTTGTGTGAATGTGTGTGTGTGTGTGTGTGTGTGTGTGTGTGACTGTCTGTCTACAGAATGCTACATTATCATGCTTGTACAAAAAGCCTTTGTGAAGGCCCTCTCCTGACATCTAGTGGCTGATATAGGAAATACATAATGTATAACTGCCTCGCTTTTTTCTCATGCATTGGATACTGTTTACTGCATAGATAAAAGCTCTAGTGTGTAGTTGCTAAGAACTTCTAAAAGTGATCAGACTCACTCTTTCTCTCTACAGATAGTGGACACTTTGTTCATCGGCCGCTACATACTGCTGGCGGTGGTGAGCGTAGTCTTCCTGCTGGTGTTCTTCATGCTGCTACCCTTTCATTTCCTGGAGCCAGTGTATGCCAAGGCCTTAAGAACACACTAGAGCTGCCAGGGTCAGAGCTGGCACCAGGATCACATCGGCAGTGTGCACAACTTAGGACAAGCCAGGCCGACGAGAGGCCCCCCCTTCATGTGGAAACAAACATCAGAATACATCCCAAACAGAAGCGTCAGGAGAGCCGGTGTTTTCTTCACAGCCGACTCTTTACAGGTTGATGACTGCTCATGTACAACCGACCCAATTGAGATCTCGAACAGTTCCCAGGTTGTTTTATTTATATTTTGTATCATTTAATGAAGAAATATTAGTTTTTTTACTTATACTGAAACACTCCCTCCACCTTTTAATAATAAAGAAATAAAGTATTACATGGCCACAATGATTTTGTCAAGTTACGGTGTTATTGACAGTACATAACAAACATGGAACTAAGGATGGTGTCCCATGTACAGGTGTCTGAAGCCTGGATATGTGTGACTCTTCTACTGACTCATAAACAGTGTTTATATTGTGATTAAAAAAATAAATAAATGGATGTGTCTGTAATATGACACAACTACAAACATGACTAATATGACACTCAAAGAAGTTCACAGACAGTATTTGTATCACTGAACATTTCTATTCAGTGTTTTATTAATATGCATAAGTGACAAAATGACACGTGCTAATCATTTTAGTTAACAACTAGATGTTTCTGATTCCCCAGATTGTTACTGAAATTGAAATTGACTAAAGATCCCAAATCTTTCAATTGGTGCTGGATGGCAACAGATATTTTAGAAACACTTTCATTCCATTCAGTGGTCAAACAATGAGCTGACACTACAGTAGAAAGGTGGTTTGACAATGTCATGCAGACATGAAGGCAATTTAATTCAGACTAATGCCAACAAATGGGGAATCAAAAAAGTGTTCCAAGTTTTTATTTTTCCTCGGCTTATCTTTGTCTTCTGTCTTTCAGCCTGAAATAAAAGCCCATCTGGCTCTTATTAATGGTGCCACAAAAGCATTCTATTTACACACAATCATTTAGATATCACAAAGTCATGCGAATATCATATACAATGAGACTTAATTGGTCACTAAATACATTATAATTACACTAAGAAAAGGCTGTGCCTCCAACTGACACTGAATGGATAAATAAGCACTCTGGGTAAGAGGAACAATATGTTGTACTATGCTTTGTGGTGGCCTGTTCAGTTAAATATGAAGACAAATGTTCTTTGCAGTTGTTTCACATGATTAGCACATTTTTCATATTGTAGCATTTTGATTGGTCCCCTTTATCTTGATGAATTATTAGCAGTTTTCTGATAGGGGGGTATCACTTATTATGTAAAAGTATATCATTCATATATTTTTGGCGACACTGCTATCTGACCAACAGTCCAGCAACTCAGCAAGAAGTCAAGTAAGTGTATTTCACCAAATGTATGTGTTCTGGAAAGAAACTGCTAGCTGGGTCAACTGGAAGCACATTGTTAATTTATGTGTGTGTAGTAAGACGTTTAAGTAAGGATTGGGCTGGTGATTTAAAAAAAAAAAAAAAAAGGACATTTCTACTTCTAAGGCTTTGGGCTGCAATTTTGTCAAACATCTCCATTTCCTTCACAGCACATATGACAACCAACAGCTGTAGATTTCTCAATGAGAAGTTATTTAGAAGCTACACATGTCATTTCATTGTATTTTACCATTGCTAGTGCATTGTTATTCTACATTTTGGTTACACATTTTGCCAACCACTGAATCCTATCCTGTACTGTGTTGTACTTTGACAAACACAGTGCTGCATTCACATGGTTATGGTGCTGATTCCTTGGGGTATAAATAAACAGATGATTCCATAGAGAGTAATGAGCTTTTGCAGTCTAGAGGCTCAATTATAAACACTTGCCCCCCCTCCCACCTCCATTTTAAAAGTGTGAAGCCCGAGGAGACGTGGAGTGGAATTCCAACCAGGATGATGAAAGAGAATCTAATGAATCAAAACCAATCCTATTAGTTCCAGCCCACATCTCCATACTGTGGTCCTTCTTCTGCACAACAATCCACCGCATGATTTCACACAAGCTAGGGAACTGGGGATTTCAGCAGGGTGGGACAGGGGATCTAAAACCTTTCAACCTGGAGGGACTTGTTGCCTGTAATTGACCGCATGATTACCACAAAACATGATCTTAGCCCCAGCAGAAAGTGGCACTGAGAAACTAACCGATTAAAGTGCACTGAAACTGAATGAGAGGTTCAGCTGGCCAGGGTTTCCCCTTAACTTTAACAGAATTTGTTGGTTCTATCACTTTGACTTGTCAATGAAATTGCCCTTTTGAGAGCATCCAGCTACAGTTTATATGTCAAGGTCACAATGCAAAAGATGTTTACATCAACTCCTCGCTCTACCTCACATTTTTAATCTTTCTCTCTCCCCCATCTCACTCTCTCTCTCTATCCTTTCCTCATTTTAATTTTTGCTAAACTCTGTCTCTGGGGAGTGGGAAAATGAACAGAACAAAGCATATGGGGGTTTGAGGATCATTTGGAACTGGGAGACAGAGTCTTTGTGGAGCAGCCAGCTGGACATATAAAGAGATGGGGGCGGGCGAGATAGAGAAAGGGGGAGCTTTGCAAGGGCAAAGAGGTGCGAGCAGAAAGCTCAGGGTGCTTGGTTTTGAAACTGCGGAGGGGACGAGGAGTGCTCCTCTCCTCCTCCTCTCCTGCATTCACATGTATTCAAGCAGAACTTCTGGCTTGCCGTTCACATCCTCAGCCATCTCTCCCTCTTTTTGTGATATGGATACCGTCTCCGCCCCACCCAGCTCCCACAACACTGAATATCCGTTAAAGAATTTGGGCAAAGTTGGAGCACTTATCCAAAAGAATGTCTTTCAGTTCATGTTAAATCAAGCAAATGACAATGTTTGCAATCCTTTCAAAAAGTTTGGTAAATAATACTTGACAAGTGATCTTAAGGGGGTAAAACTAAGAGTGAAGGAGTTCATTTTAAATCCTAATAGGCATGGATTAATAAGGGTTTATCAGCCAACAAGACAACAAGACATCAGAGTTCACTGGCTGGGTATTTCACTAAGCTGTGAAAGAGTTGGTGATGGAACGTGGAAATGAACCGGGGCCTTGTCACCAAGCAACAAACTATGCAGTTTTCTGGCCAAGAAGAGTTTTTTCTCAGCGCTGCCTTGTCGCGCTCTATTATGCACTTTTTTGTATAGCCAGGGGATGCTATCATTGCAACACACACTAGGGGGTCAAAATCCTCAATCTAAGATCCTGGTGTTGCCTTGGCCTTTTACCTCTCTCTATCATGAAGGAATTACCCCAAAGCTCTGCCTCTCGGTTGGACGATGATTAGAGATTAGAGGTCAGGTCGTTCACCAATAGCCCGCTGCTGCTTGGACATGACACCCCATCGTGGGCCGGAGCTCGGCCCACTGGGGGGGGTTTCATTTTGACAGTGTTGAAGACATGATTGAATATTGGTCAGGCTTGAAAAGGCGATGGCTACGCTGATCAAAGAAAATGTTCACAATTGTTGAACATGGGTGGCCCGAGTGATCCACAGAGCATGCTCAGTTCCTGCTCGGCTCCAACTGACCTGTGTTTTATTTTATTTTAGATTTTGGATTGACCTTTACATACAGTTTGGCACAGAAGAGCAACACCAACAAAACTGATGAAAAAAAATATGACTTGATGCTCATAATTTGATGAAGAAGGTAATAGCTTTTAGTATCACAATATAAATGTGCAAGTATTTCATCATCATCACCACTGCCAACCTAGAAGATTAGCTTCAGAATTTGTCTAGTTTCTCTTACAGTCAAGTGCACAGGACACTGAAATAGATTGTGGTTGCTGTAGTACTCATTACTTCTATTCATACTAGCCAGTAATAGATTTCTTCTTGATGCACTTCCAAAGTAAGAGATGGGGGACAACTTCCACAGTCTGTGTTTCTCGCAATAGTCCAAAGTTTGGCAGAAGCAAATGTGAGGCTTTGGCAGTCTGTGTAAATTAATCAAGTTGGTGTCTTCCAAGTTCAGGTCTATTTAGAACAAAATTCCCTCTTTATGGTTCCCTGTTTCCCCGTTGAGCTGCAGTGGAGGGATAGTAACGCAAAGAGGGTATTTCCTCAGTAAGAACAGAGGAATGTGATGCAGGCAGTTCTGTACCAGAGCGGGGGTGCCACTTCTTCATCCAGAGGGCTTCTGATGTGGTGGGTGTTTCTGAGACAAACTTTCTTCAATATGTAGATTAGGTTTGATCTGAAACGCTCTACCAGACCAGTCTGAGGGGGGGCAAGGTGTGGTTCTTACTGTCTTAATCCCTAAGAGCTGATAGAGTTGCGAGGGTGTAGTAAGGACTTGTATAGGATTGCCTACCTGGCTCAAAGACTTCCGCATGGCTATAGCTACTTGCTTAGCTGAGATCCCTCTCAAGGGGTAGAATTATGGCCTTCTGGGTTCCTAGTCACAGATGAACCTGTTGCCTGACTGACTCCTTTCAACTGGGCCAACTATGTCAACCCCAATACATTCAAATGGTGTAGAAAGGACAGGGAGTAAGATGAGAGGTAAGGTGCTGTATGTTTTTCTGCAATACGCTGACATTCAGGGCATATAATCTCTTGCTTATTCTAAGGAAAGTTTTCATGAAGCCCATGACCAATGACCAATGACTTGCCCATGGGGTGGTCTGCCATACCTTTATCACCTCAGCCCTTGTGTCTGGGTTGTGCTCTTTACCCAAGCCTGCACCTCTACAAACAGCACCTAGAGACACTGCTCGAGGGCCATCATGTCCTCCTTGGTGCAGGTGTTGTACTGGACCCATTTACAAAACAGGTCATTGAGGTGGGTGTACAGTTGCTTCGGGGGACTCTCCAGCAGTTATAGACGTCCGCTCGGAAAGACGGTAAGATAATCATCAGAGTCTTCTTACCTTTATATCTTTTTGTTGTCCTGCTGGCACCCCCTGAGACTGTGGAAGGCTTTGTTACTTCCATATCCAACTGGACACTGAGCTTCTTCTCCTACTTTCGAAGTCTCCTTCTTCTGTCTTTTATCTCTTTCTATCTGTAGGAGCGTGAAATTCTCAAACATCTTGGCCAAATTGACATACCGGGATGGATTCCTTGGTGGGGGCCTGCTGCTGCTGAAGCTTTTTGGAAGGCATCCTCGGCTTTACTTGTGACACCACACATAGAGGTTGGCTGAGTGGTGGAAGGTGAAGTTGTGGAAATATAACCATATACTGTACAAAACTGAAAATAAACATAGGAATAAACTAAAACAACTTCAACAATGAACTGCCCTTGAGGAGTGGATGTGCGTTTCATATTTCTTTACTAGAAAAATTGCTTGTTTTTAATGGAAACAACATATAAGGAATATTATTTAAACGCTGATTATTTTTTATATATCTTAAAACATGTCAGGAGGGGATCTTTAAGTTTTCATTTCAGTTGTGTTTTCATCATGTTCCTCACTCTCATGTTATATTATTATAAAAGACTATAAACACAACCAAATTCCTGGTCTCAGTTGCAATGAGGTGCCTGTAATTGAGGATATACAGGACCTAGTGTAACACAGAAAAATGGCCAAAGCCTCAAGCTATCTACTGTACTTTGTATGCAGCCCCATTTGGTTTTTTGGTTTACAGACCAATAAAACACAGACCAAATCAGAAGTGTAATCTCTGTACACTCTGGGAGTCCACTCAAACCAGACAAACTCACTGTGTTTGGAATTAAAGCAGAACCTTCTGACAAGGTTGACTTGGTTTGCTTCTTATGGGCGAGCCAAGATGATGTATGAGACTCATACTGTGCAGACAGGCAGCTACAAATTAGCTTGGCTAGTTGACTGGTGGGAGGTTGGGTTGTGAGTGTGGGGGGGGGGACTTGAGTTGTCACATTAAAGCAATGCAGTGAAAGAAAGAGAAGCCTTTGTACCCATTTAGTCTTTTCTGAAGAAAAACATTATTCTGGTCCAATAATTTACATCCGAGCATGTGAACTGAAAATTGTACTTTGCGCAGCAGAACGAGATGTTCGTATTTTTGGCAAATGAAAATACTAACTATGTATGGCTCCGCGTGTGTTTAAAAAATATATGGGGTGAAATGGTTAGCTTTCAGAATGATCAAAGCAGAGGTTTTCATTATTCAACGTATGCAATGCTCTACATAATCCAAAACGGTTCTGCTGCATTTGATCAGTCACATAGTAGACATTTGATTAATGGAACTGATCGGACTTGGGAAAACAGGCCTCTCTGTGTTACCTCCCCCTTATTTCAACCTCCTTTCGTCTCCCCCCTCCCCTAGACTATGCCTTGTTTTCTGCCCCCCCCCCCCCTTTATCCCATGCAGAATGAATGGCACAGATGTTGTTGGACAAGACAGTACCCCTTGGTCCCCTTTCCCTCACTACTCGCTCAGCATGAGGTCTGAAACTTGTTTTTTGATCATTGTTTTCCCCCCCACCTTCTCCCTCCGCGGGAGGAAAAAAAAGACCCAAAGAGGAGGGAGATGGGAAGACCAAGAGCAGCCACATTAAAGAGGGAGGCAAGAGCAGCACAGAACCATGTTTAAGGAATATGAAGAAAACATACTGTTTAACTATCTCCAAATAACAAGTGGTGCTTGGGTCAGGTCACATGTTGAATGTTTGTGGAGCGCCGCAGTAGGGAGTTCAGAACTTGCCCAGAGTATGGATGGTACAGTGGAGCTGCAGTAGGGGTTCGGGTCTTGCATCCAGGAAGTGTTGACTGAAGATGCGGGTCAGTGCATGGCTTCTCTGGGTGTCCTGGTTCTACACCTGGGCAGAGTACTCACAAAGGTGCAAGTGCCAAGACATCTGTCCAGCAGAGTCAGGATTGGACAAGAGGTCAAAGAGCCGGGTTAAGGAGCATGTTCGTCACAGTGTCGGACACCAGCACACGCCTCACAGGAACAGGCCACAACGCAAAAAAGGTGAGCCGTTAACTCGCACTACTTTTCAGACCGGATGCACCCAACGCAGACATGCTGCAACCTGCTGCAGATGAACTGATTTATTGTCATGCAAGGGCTGTGCATTAAGGCGTAAAGGTAGGTAGCAGTAATAGGTTGATTTTGAATGTATCTCACCAGCTAAGATCATCTGAGAAATGTAATAATTTCACCATGCAAGAAATTATTTTAAAATATAAATCGTCCTCATTATTTAGTACCCCACAGACGCCACGGCTGTATGTGAAAACAATAATAATGATTTCAAAATTAATGTTTTATCTTTTCCTCTGACTTGTAGAAAAGTATTAAAGTAGTAACTTTTCTCTTTGTCACAAACTGAGGAAGCAACATTGGATAAAATACAGAAATTACCAAAAAAGTTACACCAGATATGGAAATATTATATTTCAATAAAAATATATTCCTTTTGTACGGCAAAAAGTTATCCACACATAAATAAATATACACTATGCTGGGTAGACCCCAGAGAGGTCAAACTCTCAATTAAGAAAAATGTATAACTTACTAAAGTGATCTGAGATTAGAGTAGTGCTGTGTAAAATGTACTGTCAACATTTATCACAGATATAGAACATACTATATGAACATCTATTGTATTTAACTACATTTCAGTCAACAGAAATCTGAAAAAAATGTCATCACCTTAAAATCATGTTTACAAGCAATTATTATAAAACTGGAAAAAGTGATGAAGTATCAAAAGATAAAACGATGCTAAGGTTTTTTGAGCTGTTGCAAAGGGCAAACCCCACATTAGGGTTGAAGTAAACGGCAGTATTTTAAGACAAATAAATCATGTATTGTGTAAAAGATTTCACAGTTGTTCAAATGTTTAAATGTCCTTTTGGTTTTGGTGCCATAGTGACAGCATCTGCCTCGAGCTACAATGAGAATCCTAATCATGCTCTAACTGTGTGTCAAATGTAAAAAAAACACAGATCTGCTCACTTCTAACGGTTTAATTGCAAAAGACAATGCAACATGGATAGAGGAAGTATAATATGTTATTCTTCAGAGAGAAGGATAGAATTTAGAAAATCTAATGTTGATGGGATGCAATTACAGTGTGTCTGGAAATGTTTTTTTATTGCATACATGGCGATAACCATTTTGCTGTCATCCACAGTCTTAAATTATTTCAATGAGGTTGGGTCACTAAGAAAAAGAGGCACAGTGTGTAGCACCTCGGATTACTTTTTGTTTAAACTAGCTCAAAGCGGTCATTCATGTTGACAGCGATTGTTGATTCCTTAACAAAACACACTTGAATTACACTCAGAATTTACTCTGAAGTCACTTTTTATCACATTCGTCACTATAACTGACACTTTCTTTCTTTTTTTTTAATTCCATCCCGCCCTCCACGCCCGTTCCAATACTTCTGCTGACCTTTGGTCGACAGCCTGAAAGAGGTTCCTTCCCTCGGCACATCTCGGCTCAGCTCCATTCCCATGGGTTGTGTTTAGCCAGGACTCATCCTTCATCCTCTCTAAACCCTTTGTTGCAGACTGAAAGCTGGCCGATGCCGGGTCCATCAAACCCAAGTTGTTGGATCAATATAAACATCCATCACTTAGCCCCGGGCCTTTCGGAGCCTCACAATGAACAGCTCACTAAACAATACTTCATTTATGTGAGCCATTGGAAGGAATGAACTAGTGGTAGTTCACTTATTTCAGGGTTACTCTTGCTTTGCTGTGAAAGAACTTGAAGTAACTCTGTTTATCATAATTTCAAAGTTACATTTCAGCACCTCCATTTCATTTGTGTATTGCATTGTGGGACACTAGTATACACACACACAAACTAGATTTTTTTGTGATGCACACAGATTTCAGGAGGGAGAGATACATAATTTCCTTCTATTGTTTAGAGACGTGGGAGACTTTGCACTTCCTGCTTCCTGGCAGTGTTGACAGAGCTGCTGCCACAAAATAAAAAAACAACCAAGATGAGACAGTGGCTTGTGTTTGGACAGTAAAAATGGATATATCCACTTCAGCCAAGTTCTGTGAATTCACTCAGCAGAGTTTGATAGTATATCTGTTAATAATAATAATAATAATAATAAAAAATATTAATAATAATAATAAAAATGATAAAAGTGCCAAATGTGCTGAACAAAACAAGATCGAATGAAAACCATAACACACACTCTGTTCTTGCAGCAGACAAGGAAAAACTTCCCAAAAAAACTAATTAACGGGGAAAAAGTATTAGAATCCTCAGGGAGAGTGACTCAGGAGGGATCCCTCTCCCAGGACGGACAGATGTGCAAAAAACAATGAATAAAAAAATATTAATAACAATAACAACAATAAGAACAACTCTAAGAATAGGACATGTGTTGTGCAGTAAACTATTTGGCATTTGTCTCCTTTAAAAAATGCACATTCAAACACAGAGGATATTGAATAAACAAACAGTTAAGTTATTAAGTTAAACCAAGTAGCCACAAACTTAAATAACATAAGGCCGGAAGTGTGGTTTTAATCCATTGTCCTATACTCCATTTAACAGCATATTCCTCTATTTCTCTGTTTACCATAATACCTTAATACTTCCCTGCTGTCATCTCACAGGATGCCATGGACCCTCCCCAGTAACTTTTCTTTATATGTGTGAAAAATCTAAAAAGCCTCACTGAACACTCTGAAATCTTTGTAATGAAGTGGTGTCATTCCCATAAAACCCAGAAGTTATTCCAGCCAAGTCTTCGGTTTTCAGGGGTTTAAGTGAAATCTTCATATTGTACAATAAATACTTAATAAACACTTATTACAGTGGAATGTACGTTTGTCAATATGGATTTTATTTTGAAAACCCATCTGACCGGAAGCTGGGTTTCACTGCGCCAGCGTCACCTCAGTGCGATCACACAGTAAGACATGAAGTTGCCGCTGATATTCATTATGGGACGGTATTTTTTAAAAGTAAAGTAGGAAGTTAAATGAAAAATGTGGTTGTAGTTAAAAGCAAAAAAATAAATGTTTCGTTCCCTGGTTGCGGTTGATTCACGCAGTTAGTGACAGTTCGAATAAAACGTTTGGAAAGTATTTCTGTGTTCATGATGACCACAACTGTTTTCATGAGCACATTGGCATCAGTGTTCGCACTTCTTCAGTCAGGTAAGTGCATTTAAGAGTGTGTTCATTCAGCCTAAAGCTGAAACTGTGAAATGTAATTACATTACATTATATATACTACAGTATAATACTCTTTCACTGGCGTGCTTACAATGTGTTAGTTTTACATCCCTGAATTTAATTAATTTTCTTAAAAAGATATTAAACATTTGTCGATTCCACTTCAGGGAAGTGTCTTGGAGTGGTGGTGATGGTACTTGTACCATGCAGGAAGGCTATAACTGGCTTTTAAATACTATATTATAATATTACGCATTGCTATTGCTGCTGTGTCTACAGCCCCGCATCACCATCTGCATTTCTTTTAGGAAGGTTCTGATGGGTCCTTCACCATTAGGGGATAATAGTTTACCTGCTTCTTCTCTTTTTAATTATAGGCTATAATTAAATTGTATACATTATTTAAGAAGAACTAAAACAAGGTTTCACACTGATTGCAAACAAAGTAAAAGGTCAATTTCGTTTGCCAAACAAATTGAGAAATAACTTGCAAATAAGTCAGTCCAACATTAATATATTTGAACACAAAAGTTCCACACCCACAGTGACTCTCCTAAATGTCCAGTTAAAATAATGTGACACCTAATTGAACCTTTTAGGTAACTCTGTCCTCCCATAACAAGGGCAGCGAGTAACAATTATTTAATAATCATTTATTATTATTAATCAGCTGATTCTTTTTTCAATCAATTGATTAATTGTTTGGTGTATAAAATGTCAGAAAATATTGAAAAATGTCCATCACAATTTCCAGGAGCCCAAATTGACATATGTGTATTGAAATAGCTTTAAGGAAGGCACTAAGCCCTGCTCATTTCAACATTGCTCTTTATTCAGTGACAGTGGGCTGTTGTTCGCTGTCATTTGAAGGTATTTCCGGCTACGGTAAATATATGAAACATATCCGTTGACCGTCTTCACCCATTTAAATCAGCCAAAACATATTTGGCCATATTAGGAGTATATACAATTCAGGTGTGAAGTAATTCAACCTTTCTCAGATGATTCTTAGTGTTTGCAGCTCATGACCATCTCCAGACCTTTGATGTGTTTGGTGATCTTTTTGGCACCCTCTTTTATTTTGTGAGGATGTAGCTGTGCCTGCTTCTGAATTACACAGCCAGCATGCAACATGTAGTTTAAGATTTTATGAACATTTCTTTGCGTGTGTATGAGACAGAACGCAGCATCTCCGAGTGTTCCACCAGTTCCTCCAAATCCGTTTAACCTCAGTGACTTATTTGAACAGCAACTTCATTTAAAAAAAATAATTTTGTTTTGCAAACCAGTCCAAAAGAAGTCAATGGTAAAATTCCACTTAGAGTGGTTTTTGTTCTGTTGCGGATATGCACGTGATGGGGGAGTTCCAGTCTGCTTTTGTTAGGGTTGATGTTTCTGAGACCCTCGAGTTTCCTCTCCAGTCAGGAAGCTGATCACAGTCTCCCTGTTTCCTTCAATGTGTTCATCCAACTCCATGGGGAAGTTCAGACAATGGCATTCCACTGCTGCTGGCTGCAAATAGATATTGTTTGTTGGTAGTCAGGCTTAAACGTGTTTGTTGTGGGTGTTCTGTTGCCAGTTAAATGAACTCAGAGGTGGGGATGCATAGTGCTGGTGCGCTGCTGATTGGGTGAGGCTCTTCTATACAGAAACAAAGAATACAGTTTACATTGTAGTCTCTTTTCCAAAGAAGAATCAATCACCTAAATCATCTTATAGAATATTGGTATGAAATGCCGAAGCTGAGCTTATTTGTGTTGGGTATCAGACACACATGGTCGATCCACATTGAACATAGTCATTCAGTCACGGCGGGCAACAGACTTCCATACTAATCCTTTCCATACCGAACATAAAAATTATCACAATGGGTTCCAAGCATGGAGGTGTAAAAGTTTCAAATTTGGGGGAAATAATGGGTTATCAAATTGTCTTTTGGTATCAACAGATAGCCTACAATAGTTATCAGGAGAGAAAAGGTTGCATCACTACATCTATGGGCTTAGTGTGCGCACAATAATTCTGTCATCATACACTAATCATACCGTCTATTCTGTAAGGCAACTTCACTGTATTTCAGTTGCTTCACACTCTCTACAAAATCTCTGTATCATCCTCAGGTTCCAGAGTTCATTCACAGGAGACCCCGCCCCGCATCGTCCACCACCCCTCTGACGTGGTGGTGAAAGTTGGGAATCCTGCCAAGCTCTCCTGCCGGGCAGATGGCAGCCCAAAGCCAACCATTGAGTGGCTGCGAAACGGCCAGCCTCTGGAAATAGCAAAGGGAGACGGACAGTTGACACCCATGGTTTTGTCAGAGGGGAGCCTCTTCTTCCTGAGCGTGGGAGGGGGCAGGCGAGGTCAGTCTCATGAGGCTGTCTACACCTGTGTGGCCAGGAGCAGTGCAGGCAAGGCCACCAGCCGTAATGCATCGCTGTACATTGCAGGTAAAACTTGGGGAGTCTGTCTTGGAGTCTTTACAGGACACTGACAGTATGAAGGACAAAGAGGCACTGTAGGACATCACTGTGGAACAAACAGAAGCAGTAACAGCAGAAAAGCTTATCGCTGATCATATATTAACATAGCCACTCCAATGTTTTCACTTTAATGATTGCTAACAGGCTTGAAAGTCAGTGTATTACCAACAGTTGTTGGTGATCAGCACGCCCCCAGTTTGGCAAAGTAGACAGGAGTTACGGCACAGAAGCTAATGTACTGTTGTGGGCATTAGCAAAACGTTTTTTATCCACACAATAAAAATAAAAGTAATTTCCCAGTGAGAAAGGGCTGTCTGACAGCAAGGTAGAGTGGTAAAAATATTCGAACTAAGGCGTACGCTCAAAGATGCAGCCACCTAGAATCTCCCCTCCTAGCTGGTTCCCAGCCAAATTCCAGCTGCTGGGAGTCTGCCCCCTCCTCCTGTTTCCTGACATGGCCTGTCTAGATTCCACTCTATACACGCCCATTCATTCAATTGAAGGGTTTCACCATGAGATGGCGCTTCCCTTTACCAAAACACATGAACCAGCTGAAGCTCACTGAAGAGCCATCTCTTCTTCTTATCTTCTTAATGCACACAATATGATTATTATTTTTTTTTTATTGCCGCAAATGGTCTCTATCTGTATATATACACTTTTTAATGATAAACAATTTTATAGCAAATCATTTTGTGGACCCCCTGGTAGAGTGACATGGACCCCCGACCCCCCTTTGAGAATCACTGGGCTATAGTTAGCTAATTTATTTACATTTTGTATCAAAATATAATATGTTATGTAGATTAAACCACCCAGCAGTATATAAAATAATTCAAATGAGTTCCATCTTCACCAGCTGCAACATTAAAGTGATGAAAACATGAATGAATCAATATTCATAATTCAACAATATATATAATATTCTGAAACCATAATGAAAACTTTTACTTTGGTACTTATATTTGGATGATTATACTTTTGTACTCTTGCTTAGATTTTGAATGCAGGACTTTTACTTTGAACAGAGTATTTTTACTTTGAACAGAGTATTCTTACTTTGAACAGAGTATTTTTAAACAGTAGTTTACTACTTTTACTCAAGTAAAAGATGTGAGTACTTCTTATCATTACACTATATTTAAAACACAACTTTATTGACGGTAAACAGCTCAAATTTAATACAATAAGCAATAACCACAATTTGATCATATTTGTTAACGGGGGAGAATATCTACCTAACAAATTACGCTGTTTTGTGAGTTGTTGAGTAAGAGGAATTGTTTTAAAGTTTCGCATAGCTGTATATAAAAAACAATAATTCCAGAGTTTAAATGCTTCAGCATGATACTGTCATGACCTGATCATCTAAATATTATCATGATATACCGTACCTTATAATAATCAGTAAATGTTGCCTATGCTCTGTGTGAGAACCACACTCATTCACATCAAATATGATGCTGATGATTTCAGGCTTCAGCTTCTAATATTTTATGTTCGGCATTAAATATGTTTCTGATATGACTCTTTGTGTGATGTGGTAGTGTTGCAGGAGGAGTTCAGTGTGCAGCCCAGTGATGTGGAGGTGGCAGAAGGAGAGGTGGCCATCTTAAACTGCGGCCCCCCGAAGGGACACCCCGAACCTAATCTGATCTGGAGGAGGAATGGCTTCCCCATCAACAACACTGATCACCACTACACTGTAAGCCTTACATGATGGCGTCTAAATAAGCCAGAGTCGCTTTGAAGTAAGACGTCGAGCCGTGTAACATTTCCACACTGTGCAGGTGTCAACTGACCGTGTCAGATGAATGTAGAAGGAGCAGGACGTTAGCCTGTGTGTTTGCATTCTTAAGAGCACTGTAATCAATTTGTCACTTAATTATCATTCACACAGGGATTTTCTCTGAGGCGAAATAAAACAATCCCTCCCTTTATTTTCTATTTTCATATATGCTGACAGCATGGATGACGTTATGAATATCTGGCAGAACGCTTTAGATACTGTACACTGTTGGCTTTTATAAAACATGCAGTAGAATTCTCTTTTAAATTATGAAATTGGATTATCAGGGGATTCAGTGTTAGAGGTGGTGGTGGCAAGCGACCCTCGTGCTCAGGATGGTCATTACTTAAGGCTTCAATAGCAAATGACGTTTTAATAATCTATCAGTGATGCAGAGCAAAGAGAAAACTCGGGTTTTATGCTTTCGGGTCGTCCATCCTTCTGTCCGTCTGTCCCATTCTCGTGAACGCAATATCTTAGGGACGCCACGAGGGAATTTCTTTAAATGTGGCACAGACATCCACTTGGGCCCAAGGACGAACTGATTACAATTTTTTTGAGAAAAGTCCAAGGTCAATATCACTGCAACCTCACGAAACACATTTTTGGCCATCTAATAGGATAAAATGATGAGTTGATGACATTTTGGACAGACATAAGTGTAAACTGTCGGCGGAGGCATACAAGTGCGAAGCGGTATTTCTAGTTTGTCAATGTTCTGTCATTTCTGAATTAATCTTATGTAGCAGAAACCTTGATGACAAAAATACATAACTAAAGATTAAATGAAGCCACCGTTGTTACATATTCCACCTCTGAAAATGGCGTGTGTCTTCTGTTAAGCGAGTCTGGTGATGTTATGATGAATTCTAAAAGTGAATAAACCACATTGTCCAATCAGAAATTCATTACTTCATTTAGCAGTTGTCTCCAACATAATACATGTCTCTACACATCACTCTTGAGACAAAGTGTCCCTAGTTTAGAGGTTTCTAAATCTGAAAAAGACAAAACATGGTATGGGGGATGACTCATCATTTTGACAAAATATAAACCTTTTTTTTTTTTTATATAATTTTTTTATAAATGATGCGAACACAAGTTCATATAAAGCAGCAGAGGCTCATACACAGATCCTACAGTTGTCATCTTACACTTTATGCTGAAAGCCATACATGCATCACACCTGGAGTTCTTGTCTCTGATATACTGTCCCTTCTGCACGCTGCGTGTGCTGCAGGAGCTGAGTGGGAAGCTTCTCATCGCTCCTGCAGAGAGGAGCCACTCTGGTGCTTATGTGTGCGTGGCCAGCAACACTGCGGGAGTGAGAGAGAGCAGGGCGGCTCGGCTCTCTGTGCTGGGTGAGACCAACGTTCCCATAACTACTTACTACTCTACATTATACAGTAAAGTTCCAGTACATTACCGATTTAATCGTCTCTTCTACTGCAGCCAAGCCTGTGTTGGTGCTGAAGCCAGAATATGTGTCAGTGAGAACGGGGGAGTCTGCCCAGTTCTACTGCCGAGCTAAAGGTGACCCCCCCCCCTTCTGTGGTCTGGAGCAGAGAGCAGGGGCCACTGCCCAACGGCAGGTACTTTATTATGGCAAGACACAGAAATGCGCACTCCATTAACAGAGTGAACTTTACACCTGATCAATGTTTATGAATTATGAAACATAGATCTGCCTTTACATTCCTGTAGTGTGCAGAAAAACGCAACATATTTGTTACACGGTGCTAACCTCTAGCACTAATAAAGATTTGACTTCAGACTTCTGTGGTTTGACAGTTATTCTGCACCAGTAGAACCTGTAGCTGGAAGCAGTTGGCTTCTAACTAACTGCTCAAACATTTGGTTCAGCATATACTTCGAAAATGGTCTTAACAATCACCCCATTTCATATTGCTATGCACTTATCCAAGATATTTAACTTATCTGGCCTCTAAGCTGCCAGTAAGTCATTCAGTTCTTCTTTCTTTCCTGACATTCGCTGTTGTAAATGAAACAAACTAAAATATCTCCTGAATCAACATTTCAGTTATTGCAAAAAGTAATCGGAGGGCCAGTAAATGTGAAAACGAATCACTCTACATGTGTGTGTAGGTATCTTGTAACCCCAGACCAGACTCTCCAGATCCACTATGTGACAGCCCAGGATGCTGGGAAGTACACGTGCACTGCTGTCAATGATGTTGGTGTGGTCACTGCCAGCGCACAGCTACTAGTAGAAGGTAAGATGATGTGTGAAAAAGCATTTCGCTTGCCTGCCGGGGGGCTGAGCCATATACTGGAAGGTACAGTTAGACAGAGGCTGTCATTCGTCTGTTTGCAGATCTACCTACCTCTTCAAAAATCATTCAAGTTTCGGTGCAACAAATAAATTGTGAACTGTTTGCGTTAATAAGGGGTTAAGAGTAAAAGCACACATCAGCCATTCATGATTGGATGACTGGATTGAGGCTAATGTTGGCTTGTAACAGATACAGACATTTTCAAGAGGAGCTGTTTGTACCATTAATCTGAGTATTAACGTTTGGCAGAAGGGAGCCTAAGAAAACTAACTAAGTTTTAGTAAGTGTGGCTGAAAGATGTTACAGCCACATTACCTGCAGAAAAGGGAAAAAACTGCCGCACGCTGTCAGGTTAGAACATTCATTCAGGTATATGGACCAGTGTGACAACAGCTCCGTGCTGTATATGTACCACTGGCTCAACAACGTGACACCAGGACCGGGTAGTGAGCACACCACCCACACTTTGTCCAAACCAACTATAAAGTCATTTTCCATAGACGGGAACCTGGCAGATTATGCATACAGGTGATTTTTTATTTATAACAATTTACTCAGTATAGTTTTACTACAGTTAACCAGAGGACAAAACTCAAATGAAATGCCAATATGTTGCAAGGCAGTAGTAGTAATCCAGTAGTTGCCAACATTCTTCTCTGGAGAGTTACTTACAACCATCACATTTGCTTTACATATGTTTGTCCATCCTTTAAAATAAAAATGAAAATGAATTCTAATAAATAAAACTCTGTGTTTCCAGAGGCTGCCAGCACTAAACAGAGAGACCTCCACAAAGAGCTGTCCGCCCTGCGCGTTGCTCTGGAAAATGTCACCATCATGGCCCCTGGGTCTAACATATCACAAGTACAGTGGAAGGTATGGGCAAGCTAATTCAAAGAGTTTCAGGGAGAGCGTTGGTATTTTAGGTGTATGATCAATGCTGTGTTTTCTCTCTGACCAGCTCCAGTCCCTCCCAGCTCAGCCTCATTACCTCGATGGCTTCGAGGTTCTCTGTCGCTCTCTGCTGCCTGCCGTCTCGGACTGGGCAGCAAAAAAAGTGACTATGCCCGGCTTCCAAGCTCAGGTGGGCCCCTTAAAGAGAGGCTTTAAGTATGAGTTCAAAGTTCGTCCCTACGGCAGCAACTTGTATGGGAGGGAGAGCAACACTCGGCATCTCAGGGTCCCTGAGACGGGTAAGACATCCTTTGATTTAGGAATATTTGTGTCCGTTCCTTTTGCTTTTTCAATACTTGCATGTGTTGAACTTGAATATTCAGTATAGCGAGCCATGTTTAGAAGATAACAGTAAACTCTTCCTCCTCTTTATGCAGTGCCCAGTGCCCCTCCACTGGCTGTGTCCATAACAGTGAGCCATGAGCAGAATAACACCATCCATTTAAGCTGGGAGCCTCCTCCTCATGAAACCCACAACGGGGTCATACAGGGTTACCAGGTAATCACGGGAGAACAGTTCCTGCCTCTCATGTAGTATCCCCTCCTGAGCAGAGTGGACATTACTGTAGCTTCTTACAACTACACAGAGGAAACACAATCCCCTACAATATACACCGATATGCTACTTTGAGAGCTGTAGTACTCGATGCAAACTGTTTCCCCAGGTGTGGTGTGTGGAGTCTGAGGAGCAGCGGTACCAAAACTGGACAGTGGATAGTGGCCAACACAACCTTGATGTCTCTACTCTCAAACCAGGGAGACGATATTGGATCACCATAGCAGCGGTCAACGGAGCGGGAGTAGGAACGCTGAGTGACCCTCATGGATTTGTCATCAGTGAGTTAAAGGGCACCCGAGGAATATGTAGCTGGTCATTTCTGCATCAGGACAGTGTGCAGATGAAATGGAGTCTGTGTCTTCAGTGTGTAATCCAACCACTGTTACCGAAGAGTTATCATGACTTCATATATGACTTCATCTGCTCTCTGTTTGCCTATCAGACCCACAAATAGGCGGCCCTCCTGGGTCAGGCAGCCAAAGAAGGGATCTGTCTCAGGTCCTGGCCCTGCTGCAGGACCCAGTGTTGATTGGCAGCATCGGTGCCATCCTGTGGTGCGTTCTGATGGTTGCAGCTGTCTACCTCTTCAAACGCCACAGCAGGACAGGGCACCTGATACCAGGTCATGGCAGGGCTAAAGGTGTGTGTACAGACAACTTTCATGTCCACCAGAAGAAAAAGGTGCTCAGTATGAAAAGGTTAAAAACGGATTCTCAGTTACACCTGCAGGACTTCAAGTCTGTGATTAAAGGAGCAGTGTGTATGACACTTTCGCAAAGTGACAGGAGGTCTGGGGCAGTTGAGACATTCGAGACGTAGCCCGGACCTCTGTCAAAATAATACCCATTGTTAATCTTGTCGGGCCTTAAGTTGAATAACCCTGGTGTAGGATTCAGGGGGAGAAATATAATATAACCTCCATAACTGTGTCTTTATCAGTGTATAATCACCTGGAACTAAGAATCTTTTTTTTCATTAGCTTAGAATGAAAAGTGGTGGCTTGAAATTGGTGGCACGAATGCATTGGAAGTCCGTCTTAGGGTCTTCTACAAGCCTGGAAACGAGAGGGGGTCTTCAGTTGCAATCTGCAGCCTCACCACTAGATTCCCCTAAATCCTATTCAGCTCCTTTAAATCATGTCAAAATGACAAAAGAGCTGTTCTATATAAGCAGTGTGTACATTTCCTCATGCACTGTATTCAAGTACAACTCTGAGGCACTTGTACTTTACTTCTACTATACTACAACTTAGAGTAACATATTCTACATGTTTTACTCCACTACATTAGATTGACAGCTTTAGTTATTATTCAGGTTACAGTTTTTCATCATTCTTCCTGTCTGACTGAAGGATGAAGTGTTCCTTTATGTGTTCAGAAGATTCTCCTCCTTCTTCAGATAAATACAGTCTTTTAAAAGCCTCGTGGATCAGCTGGAAAATGCATCGTTGGGCTGTTTTTCTGAGAAACTCATGAAAAGTTATTAATAATAATAACAATAATACATTTTATTTCTAAGCGCACTTTTCATTTGAAAAAATAAAACTCAAAGTTGAATTTTTAGAGACACGTGGTTCTCACAGGACAGAGACAAAGATACAAACATATGATGGTTTTATAGAATATGATGCATTGTGTAGATTAAACTACCAACAGGATATAAAGGAGGTCAAAACATCTGCAGCAGGAACATGTAACATGCACATTAATGCTGCAGGAATATTAATCCAGAAACATCGAATATAATAGTGAAACACTGACAGGGAAGATTTTACTGCACAATGAGTACTTTTACTTTTCATACTTTAAGTACATTATGCTTATAGTACTTATGATGTACTTATATAAAGGCTATTAATTATTCCTCCACCACTATATATCATTTTCTATACTTCTGTTTTTATAATTTCTTTCTTAGGTTTGCACAGGCTTGCCAGTGAAGATCTCATCATAAAACACAGGTAAAGTGGAGAGACTTGGCAGAGACTTGGCAGAGACTTGGCAGAGACTTGGCGTGTGTAAAATGGATAAATAAATAAATCCAAATTGCTAAAACGAAATCTGGTGTTATGATACTTTATATAAGCATATACAATCTGACATTTCTGATGCTAACCTGCGATCCACTTAAACCAATGTGGGGTACAGTAGAAGCAGTTATCTTTATGACTCTACTCATAAGTATTTTCCCTGGAGGCGATACTAAAGCACTGTAAAGCTTCTCCAACTCTTCTCCTGTGCTGCCTCATCTACAGGATGGCAGCTCCAGACTCCCCTTGGATCTCTGGAGGATGGAGACCTGCCTTCAACCAGAAGTATCAGGACTTATGGGCCCAGGGTCAGACACATCCAGGCATCAGGGGCACCAGTGAGTATTGACTGGCACATATGAAGAGGTGTCCCACCTTGGCCTTGACACGCATGATAAATACGAACACTCGTCCGTCTCACCGAGGTTAGAACGGATCATTGGGTTGGTTTTTGTTAGCCGGAGTTAGACATCGGAGGCTCCTAGGTGCTTTGGTTTCATACAAATGAAGTCTGATGTGTCTGACTGTTGAGCTCGGTTTGGTGTGAGAGCTGTCAATCAAACTGTGGTGTGAACGCAATAACCAGACTTCGGGTGTCGGTCCGCTTCTGAGTGGACTCTGATGCAGTTTGTTTGTGATTTGAAATGTTGTGATAGGATATGTTTTTTGTGTGAATTCAAAGCTTAACTATTATTAAATCCATCTGCCTCATCGTCAGCTGTTAAAATAATCTGCCAATTTATGTTAGCGACATATAGCCTATATTATACAAAATGTTGTTTGGTAACCATGGCAACACCTATGCATATTAGCATGTGAGTGCAATTTTCTCTAAGCAGTCAAAACAGGTGTGTTGAGCACTAGCGTGGTTACTCACAGCGGCCACACAGTAACTATCCTCTCATCATATTACCATACAAAATGCCCTTTTTTTTTTTTTGTCCCGTTTCTAAATGCTCGGCTGTTTACGAGCTCCCTTTCCTGTCCTGACTCGTAATTCTCATAATCATTTGTTTCTTGGTGATCTCTTTGTGACACCAGAGATGGTAAATAAGCCCATAAAGGACAGGAATGTGCTGCACGACCTGCTGTCACTCTCAGGATTTGATTGTCCACGCAGAGCTGATGATGCAGGATGACATCATCGAAACTGTCAGTGAGAGAGTTCTCTTGACTTCTTTGTAATAAGCCAGTGTGGACACGAAACAGACCAGAAAAACAACCGTTAAAGTTTAATTTTCTTTCTCCAAATGAACTGTGAGGTCATCCCTATAATAATTCAGCATTTCTGATAAATATGCTCCAGAGTGTTAGAACATATTCATCTGTGTTTCATTAGGTCTCCCAGTCTCCTGGAAGGACCCCAGCTGCGTGGACTCAGCTGTCCCCATTGTGACCGACAGCTGTGGCGTTTACGGCACTTTTTACGTGGACCTGATTGGCAACGGCCTCAAGACCTTTAACAGTCCCGGGCGTTGCCCTAAAATGCCTCATTGTGTGCCCCATCAGCAAGGAGCCGAGACCATCCAGATCTTCTCTCAGCCTGTCGCAAAGACCTCGCCCCTCGGTAGCCGCGAGGCGCTACCATGGAAACATGCTATACGCCCCCAGCCAAAGATGGGTGTGTTGAGGGAGTCACGGGAAAAAACCCACAGCAAGCAAGGTGCAGAGTTGGGAATATGATGTTAATACCACTACTGCATTTTATTTTCCTTCTTTTCATAGTCCTCCCCCTTCGTTTGTATCGGCACACCTTGTCCTCAGCGTGTAATACACCATGGGAATGCAGAGAGTAATACAGCTTTGGTTAGATTGTTTTACAACGTATCAACATAGATCACCATGTTTGATTCATTTCTTTCCCCCCAGAGTTGCATGCGGTGAACAGCGTCCCCATAGTGCCGACCAGGAGCCAGGCGTGTCCCTCCAGTGTCTACAAACAGAGACTCAGTCACATACCATCAGGCCGGCACGGTATGACAAAATCCTTTTTCCCAGTTGTCCGTGCACCAGCTTCTGTCTCACCCATAACACTGAAAGACAGACATCTGACACGTTTAGACTCTAAAACTGCCCTGTGATCTCGAACTGGAAATGGCGCTTATAGTTAAGTCAGAACTTGTACTACAACACAGATTTGAATTAATAGTGGTAGTTATTGGTTACTGGTAGTAAGTTAGTATGTATAATTTTTTTTCCAGGTGGACATCCAGAATGTGATAATATTGCTGGCTTGCATTACTCTGCATCATTACACCTAGTGGACATGCTGCCCCCCCCCACCACCAATGCCCATAGAGGACACCACGGACACACACAGCCTCACCTCAGATGAAGGGTAAGACACACACACACACACACACACACACACACAGGGTGAAAGGGGCATTGCTGATGCATCACTCATTTTCTAGCAACAACAGGTGCCATCATGCAGGTTCCACAGAGAAGTAGTGTTATGGGACAGTGAACAGGGAAAATCAGATGCATCAGTGCTGAATTGATGGCGTTAATGTCAAAAACAGACCGTTTCGCTCTAATGCATAGTACACCTGTTTGAAATCTCCTATTTTCTTTGAGAGGACAACAACTGGAAACACAACAGGAGCTCCACACAGTAAAGTATAAAAATAATCAAGCTGAATACCATGTTTGAAAAGTGAGGCTTTCCTGCAGTTCATCCTCTCTTGTCTGAGTCTTTTTGACCTTATTGGTCAGAGATGACATCAACCTCCTTCCTTTGAGTATGTTTCTTTTCCTGTTGATAGGCCCAAGAAATTACCACACTTCAGTGGAAACACCCAATATGGAAATAAAGCGAGAAAGATCTTGTTTTGCAGACATACATCTGTGTATAAAAAACATAGGAAGTTTCTGTTTCCCAACAAAGGAAAACATAGAATTCCAAACAAGAAACCGCCAAGCAAAGTGCGTCAGGAGTTGATATATAAGAGTTGAAATATTACGAGTGATGTGAGTGAGTAATGCCCAGGCGGTTTGCAGGATGATACACATGACCTGTAGCGCATCACTTACCTCTTACATGCCCGTCTCTTACATTTTCCAAGCTCCAGTCGTTCTACAAAGCTAACGGTGGACATGGGCTCTCTCCAGTCAGTATGTGCTGCGTCCGGCCACCGTGGGCAACCTCGACCACCCACCACCAACGGCTGCCCCTCCTACAGCCACCTGTCTGATACATCATATTCCATGTCAATGGATGACGAGCAGTGTGGCACGCTGACAGCACATGAAACTATCCAGTATCTGGAGCTCAGCCCGAAACCTGAGAGATGCAGGTACAGAGACCGAGGACGCTGGTGTTTAATACAGCTGGCTTTTTACTCAATTGGGCCTCGCTGGTTCTGATCCTAACACATGTTTGTAGAAAACATCTTGTGTTTTTAGAAGAAACGACAGTGAATATTATGCAGACGTCAACATTAATGCAACCGTTTGTTCTTTCCCTACCAGTTTAGTTTATAGCATGTGTAGTGATCTGATCATGAACCCTCTCTGTCATCAGTGCCCTTCCTCAGCAGCATCCTTCCCTGTCCCACCCCTTCTCCCCCACCCTGAGCTACATCTGTGGGCCGCTCCGCTCTCCTCAGATGGAGGACGCGCCTGCCACCGATGAGCCTGAGGTCCCACCAATTGGCTTGAGACGTGCCCGCCTCCAGAGCACGCCTTCCTCCTGCTACAGTGAATGGGACGGCTCCCTGTGGCACAGCTGGAGCTCGGCCACGGACAGCAACATGGCCAGCGCGCGCACCAGCCTCATCAGCTCGGTGGACAGCTGCTACACTAACGACAGCGCCAACTTCGCCCGCTTGCTGGCTGCGGCCGCTGATACCATGAGTGGAGACTCTCTGTCAGGTAAGCACTCAGCAGAAGCACTTATGATTACTGGCCGACGCTCATTACAAACACAATAGCTCCTCAACAGGTTCTGCTCAGTCTGGAACACCTGAGGAATCCCATGTGATCATAGACTTCAGTGTGTGTGTTCATGGTAATGAAGGAACAGGGTGGCTCATTGATGCATTTTTTTTAATAGTTTTTGGACAATGGATATTTGTGGCACAGAGGAAGAAGATATATCAGGCTTTGATACACACCACTACTTGTTAGTAGATGCATTTACTGTGGATTCTTTGAGATAACATTATCGAGTAAATCACAAGAAACTAAAATTCTGTCACCTGTCTGGTGATCCATTATGATGTGTTGGATTAGGTTGGGGACCACTGCTTTTAGACAATGTGTTAAAGGTGGCAACAACAACAAGTAAAACAACGAAAACGAGGCCATTAAAGGTCTCCGTCAGACAGAGGACCCTGGCCTGTTGTGTTTACTGCATTTCTCCACTAGATGGGGCCGTCCGCGTGTCTCTGAATGATCTCAACTGGAACCATGCAGCCCTGCAGGCAGACTAATGCCAAACAGGAAATATGTCCAACAAAGCCATGAAACTCATGACAGCAGTTTGTGTTCAGTGTCCTTGTTATATTGATGGCTGAGATTCTAAATACAACATTTTTCGAAAGGTTTGAGAGAGAGCTGTACATGTACATGTCGCTGCAAGTCAACGGTTGTGTCTGTAAGAGACAAAGATATTAAGTCTGAGATCTAAGGTGTCACCAGGCAATTACTTAGGACCGTTCAGCAAACTGAACCTCCAGATGAGTCATCCTCCCCCTGTGAGTAATCAGTCACTCTGCTCTCCATCTGCAGGAAGCTTTCAGCTTCAGAGACAAACTCTCCCTTTTTGGCTGTTTTCTGCCTTTATTTTTCCACACATACCTGAAGCCTGAAGTGTTTTCTCTGCAGTTGATGACGCAGTCTCACAATGGCTGATCAGCCATAGCTTGCCCCTTAACCCGCGAATGCCAACTTTCTGACCCAGAGCTGTGGTCGTTTCTCCTCTACAAGCTGTGTAGAATCATATGCATCAAATCAAGAATGCAGTTATTCATCCATGTGATGTGATGCAAGTTAAGTGGGCCTTGAAGGAAAACATTGTGGGGTTTTTTTTGTCTGTCTGTTTATATTCTCACTGAATACAAGTTGCTTTGTCGGCAAAAAAAAATAATAATCCAGCTTTACATTTCCCATTGAACTATCCACACTAAGGTTAGGTGTGCTGCTGTAAAGACCTGGCTTGAAGGATAAGGACAGTGTGGACTCATCATATGAGAACAGGGCAGCAGCAGGAACAGGCTTGTTTCACATTAGGACACAATATGCTACTACTGCTTCAACATGTCAGCTTAGAATAAACTAGTATTATATCTGGACAGCTGCATTTTTCTCAGGTCTTTGAAATATAATCGTGCCGTTAGAATCCAGAACGTGGCGGTTGTGAATGTCTGCCTTGGTGCCCTAAACATATTGGAATAGTTTTATTTTCAGTGACAGACAGCTGCTTCAAAGAAGCTTCTAAATGTGCTTTTCCTCAGGGAATCGGCGTGAAAGCAAAGTGCTCCTCTGAGGTCTTGAAATGTTTACTCGTTACCTTCTTCACAGGCAAAAGGCTTTCTGTTTTAATATAGTCCCTCCACTCGATATTGAAATGCATGTCAACGTGTCGTCCTCTTCTGTGTTTAGACTTCTCCCCGCGAGCCTCCCCCCTCAGTGCTTTGTATCCGTCATTTCGTGAAGGCGACTCGTTCGGCGAGCTGGAGCCTGTTCCTGCGTGGGACTGGAGCATGGCCTGGGTAGAGGAAATGGAGGCTCAGTACAGAGCACACTATCCTGGCAGAGTCCCTAAGTGTCAAAGGGTTTGGCGTTTCTGCCAGGAGAGAAAAACATACAACATAACCACATTCTGAGAACTTCAGGAACACCTCACAGCAGTGCCAGAACTGCAAGACAAGAAGAAGGGATGGACGTGATACGTCAACTGATTATCTGTGCTGGAATTTTAAGGTCTAAATAATTCAGGGTTTGATGTGTAGCAGTCAAGAATAGATACATATCTGGATTTTAAATATAATTGGAGCCAACTCCTTGATGGTTGAGACACTTCTGCTCGCAGATGCATGTCTGTTGTTTGCCTGTAATAGTTTTCCCAGTTTACGTCAGGGCAGTCCGGCTACTATTTTCATCCTTCAAATGACTTCCATTGAGTTTCTAAAGTTTTCCTTCCCTCTCTGTATCCTTTCCGCTCATTAGAGAAGAGGATAATGAGATACTTCCCTCGGGATGTTCTCACCCAGTGTGTTTTGAAAAGGCCAGAAAGACACAGACAGGATGCACGACGGTGAGAAAGCAGTCATTAGGCAGGCGAAATACGGCGCAGGAGTTTTCCTCACAAGCACCTTTTCTTTCTTATCTTCATATATGTTTGTTGCAGGATTTTATTAGCTCTGGAGTCCTACCAAATAGAGACTGTTTTACTGATCAAGTGTATACTGTACATTCAGCATATTCAACAAAAGTTATTTAAAGAGTTTAAAACACATTCCAAATCCTTTTCTGTCTTCCAGATTATTTTTGGTGATTTCTTTTACATTCTGGGAATTCTTTTATACTTTAAGATTGTTTTTGATTTTTTACTTTATACACTCTGTACATTTTTTTATGTTACACAACGTTTGCATCAGACAAAAACATTATGTAGTTCAGAATAGCAAAAGTAAAAGAAGTTATTTTTTAAAAGTCATTTTGTTCACAATTAATTGAACTAACTGAAGGTTTTGCCTTTAAATAACTTGGATTTTAGGATGCATTCGACATTATGCTTGAGGAAGTTGTATATAGAAGTTTACTAATGGCAGTAGATTCAAAGTTTTCCATTTTGTAAGAATGTGCATTTTATTTTTGTTTACGTTACAAATGTGTTTTATAATTTCGAATAAAATGTTAGAATTTATTGATACCGAGTTTTACATTTTGCAAGGAATTCCCATTGGGAATGTGTCCGAGCTGAGCTGAGAAATAAAAGCTCCTGCCATGTTTTGTTTTGTTTGACTCGAGCTGAAACTATTTCCTTGTGACATTGATGTTGTCTTTATTGTTATTATTTTATTGTTATTAAAAAACACGCTCATACACGCTTCAAATGATAGTGGTACTACATTTTATTTAGAAAATCCCCCATACAGTTTCTTACAGAGGGTTTTTTTCATTTTCGTGCGCCACTGTTTCAGTTTGCCTTGGGAGTCTCTGTGGATGTGGAGGAAGTGAAGTGAAGGAAGTGAAGTTTGTCTGCATCACACACTGTCCCTCAGTGGCCTGGGGGGCAGGATTGTGATTGGGCCCTGCTGTTGCTAATGGCGATGTAGAGCAGGAAGGTAATGTTTAGAACTCATCTGTTTGGCTTGATTAACCAAGACAAACTATGTGTCTGTACCTGATAATGGCTGCCAATCACAAACCCGTTGGAGAGAATATTTAAACCTCATCTATGTGTTTGTTGAAGTGTGATTTTTAACTCTGTAATGTAATGTTATTATTAATGTTTCCTATTTTATTCCTGTTTAAAACAGATTATTTGCACACTCTTCTGATTTGAGATTGAGTCAAACCTGGCCTGAGTTGAATGAGTATTAGGGAGGAAACATGATCTAATATGTATGTAAGCTAATATGATTTCCTCAATGACTTTGTGTTCAGTGTGTTGACTGTGTGTTCAGGAGTGTTGGTCATGCAGCTGCAGAGCACAACATGCTCTGTTCAAAGTAATCCGTGTCTTGTATCTGGGTTGCTCGGGTCAAATGAGACTGGCAATGTTGAGCTAAGAAGTGCTTTGCTGTCTTCTTCATTTACAAGCTGCAAAGGAAGAGATGTGCCAGGATCAGAATTTATGTGTGGAGTATTAAAAAAGAAAAGCAGTCCATAATTACTAGAGTTGAAAAAACACATAGGAATGTGAGTTTTAGGGGTTCATTTATTTATTAAAGAGGGGCAGGCTTTGTTTCACTGCAAAAATATGAAAGAATGAAGTTAGATCTTTTATTCACGTCTTCTCTCTTCTTGAATTATTTTGAAGATTAATCAGACCGCTTCACTCGCAGTTATTTCCAGATAAAGTCAAGCAGACCTGCAATTAGCAGTAAAGTCAAAGCAGGCTAAAAACATAAATAATAATGAAAACAAGGTAGGCTAAAAACATGAATATACAATAATAATGAAAACAAAGTAGGCTTCCAAGCACAAAGATCAAACTGTAGTAAAGTATCACATCATGTCTCATTTAAAGGCTACTGTGTGTGTGTGTGTGTGTGTGTGTGTGTGTGTGTGTGTGTGTGTGTGGACTGCCCAAGAGATTATCCTTCATCTGTCTCCTTCACTAAAGGCCATATGTTTCAACATGGAGCCCCCGGCTCCTCTGAGCAGCACACACACTCACTGATAGACGAGACCACACGCTATGAGGCTCGCATAGTAATGAATCAAGCACTACTGTACAGTATGTCTGCTTGTCTTATTCGTTCATACACACACACACACACACACACTCACTACCCTTGGGATTTGTGTATCACAGATTTTGGTATATGCCAAAATACTAGCTTTAAATAGCATCTCAATAAACGGATGACCCATATTAGACAGGGCCTGAAACCACGGACACGCTGCATCCACATCCACACACATGGACATATACTCATATAGATTTACTGCACGTCTTTCCTGAAGTCTGTTATTTTACCAAATGGATAATTATCATTCTAAGACCGGACAAAAATATTGGCAGCGGTGTGTGAGTATAATTAGCTGGACTTCTAGATGTATTATATACCTGCCACTCCGACATCCTGCGTGATCCTGAAACTAGAACCCTTTATATATAATTATGTGAAACTTGTTTATGTTAAATCATTTAGCAGTTTGACAGGATTATATTTACATCCTCAGGTTAGTTCGTACAAACCCCCAGCCATTCATTCCAATCCAATTACTTTATAGGCACCACCACTTATACAACACGATGAAACTGTATTGATCTGTGGGGAAATGAGGTTAGTTTTGCAACCACAAAAGTAATAGGATTCTACAGGGAATCAAAGCAAATAGAATATAACATGAGGAGAAAATAGATACACTGTAGCACATAATACAACAAGCAGCAGTGTCTGTGCATTAAACTAATTCCAACTATCATGCAGGCAGCAGTTCAGCTGGCAGTGACACGCTCACATTGATTGACAGTGGTGCGGTTTACTGTGGTGGTGCGTGCTCAAGTGGTAATCATTCAATTAACTGGAAATCAATTGCACCCATATAGGTGATCTATTTCAATATTGCCCTGTCAGTCACAGAGGGCCAGTTGTCTGCTCCAACACACACACATACACACACACACACACACACAGGCTGTACTGGTCAACTTTCCCACTAAGTATGGACACCAGATTTATCCATATGTATACCCACATCAATCAACGTCAGCTTTTGTCAAGCTAAAAAAAACAGCCCTGTTTCAGCTTTTCAGATCATTTATAAAATGGGTATTTGTTTCTTTATCTTTTATTTTTTTTATCTTGTAAAATGTCATAGTTTTGAACTAGTTGGGACTACTTTCCTTTCCACACAAAGTGGAGATGGTGGATAATGTGGCGCTTCTCGAATGTTTTTAAAATAGGACAGGTTGAGCTGATGTATTGAGAGGTACTGAGGTCATGATTATATGATGAACAAACTAAAAAGTCTCTTAGCTCTAATAACACTAGTGCCTCACTGCCAGTCAACATGCTAACGTGTTAGCATGGAGCAATATTCAAGATGACCTGGTCTGTTCACCCAGAGACTAGCCTACATATTCTTATATCTGTGCATATGGAATATGTTTTACATATTGTACAATTAGACTGTTAAACATTTCAACATATATGCAAATACACAATGAATAGGTCCAATATTGATCATTTTATAACGCCACTTAAATGTTGACTGTTATGTTAGAAGCCCTTCATTTACCTTCTACATCCTCTGACCCTACTGCCTACATAATGGCTTCATTTTAGCTTCTCTATGTATGCATCACATCAGCCAAAAAGTCCCAAACATCCATCTCCGCTGTCACAGGGAGAATTAACATGGAAATTGGTGTGTTGCATTTTGGAATGAGGGGACAGGGCTTTAAATGATGCCATCCCCTCCCTTTCATCCTTCCTTTCCTGTCTGCATCTCTTTTCTCTCCTCTGAGGCCGGCGGCCCTCTTCCTTCAGCCCCGGATGGGCGTTCTGGCCCTGACACAGGCCTAATGAATGAGCAAGGTGATTTATAGCTGAGGGAGAGGGGAAAGAATGGAGTGATGGCGGGGTAGAGGGAGGTTAAGGGGAGCGTGGAAAGGGTAGGGTGTTAGGTCACACTGTAGAAGGTCAGTAACGTAAATCTTCTCATCATTTTATCTGTTGTCCTTTGTTTTTTTTTTTTCTAATTTCACAGGCTCATGAAAGCTAGCAACCTGCTAACATAATATGCAGCATTTTAACATCTGTAAGGACATACTGTATAAGGACATATGAGGACATGTGACTTCCTCTGCAAGACAGCAACTCCTTAACCAGGGAAAAAAGAGAATTGGGTCTTAGTAACATATGCAGAATAAGAATATAGCAGAACATCTAATCCCTCGGAAAAGTTTAGAGGAAATCGCTTTGATAAAAACATTGTGTTTTTGACCTCTTGAGATTATTGCAGCAGCAGCCCTTTCACTGGTTCGGTCTGATAAGCCATATTTAGTCCTCTTAGAAAATAAATTGGTGCTTTTAAAAAAATCCAATTTTTGGGTCTGAAATCAATTAAATGAACAGATAAGTCATTCAATAGTAATCATTTATTAGAACTCTTTGTCCACACAATACATGAATGAAATGGACTTCTGTCAGGGGTTCTTAGATACAAGTGATGTACTGAAGTATTCTGTGTGAGTGTGTGTGAATGAGCTTCACATTGGATCCTGATGAGCCTCTGCCATCAGTGTATGAATGGGTGCATGTGGAGTAAAAGCATATTAAGTGTTTGGAAAATATTAAAATCATCATTTGACAGGAATGAAGTCAGCGCTGTAAGAACTATTCTTTATTTAAGAGAAGGAGCAGACACAACAATGTAAGAAAACACTCCAGTACCACAATCAAAAGTCCTGCATTCAAGTAAGAGCATATGCTGATAACAGAGAAGTGTTATCAATAGAATGTAACTAAAATATTACAAGTGAGTCCACTGCGTATATGACATTATTAGATCGTTATTACTGAAGCATCAATGCATGAGAGTGTTGGAGCTGCACGAGGTGGAGAAAGTTCAAACTACTAACATGCAGATAGTTTAGTCCAGCGAGGGGTCAGTCAGAATCTGAGGGGTTGTTGAGATGACTAATGTGGTATAAAAGAAGAAAGAAAATGGATAGAAAGTTCAAAATACACACATCTGTATTCAGATTTTGAAGTTTGCTTTTTTTTGCGAAATATTAAAGGTTAGGAAGAGCTGTTTTAATCTTTAACAATGCATTGTATTTTTCAACTTTATCATATGATTGAATGCAAGTTGTGACTTTAGCTGTTAAACAAATGTTGTGAAGTAAAAAGTACAATACATCCCTCTGAAATGTAGTGGAGTAGAAGTATAAAAGTAGCATGAAAATGTCAATACAAATACCTCAAGTACTTAAGTAGTACTGTACCGTACCCAGATTCAGAAAGTGCCTCTCCACTGGAACATTGGGTGACTCTTAAGTAGTTACTGCAAAATGCTCCCAAATCCAACTTTAATTTCCTCTCTTTAATCCTCAGAGTCTATAACATTCATCTGAGGGCAACCTCACTATCACAGTACACATTTCCAGTATGTCCGATTGAGCATAGCGTTTACCTATAAGATGATCTAACCAGAGGGTATAACCTACTATACTCTAAATGTAAGTTACGAGTCAAACTACGGCTGGAAAGCAGTTTTTTAACTAACCCCAGGATTACTACAAGCAATGGATATGAGCCCTGGTGAAATAAGTACCTGAAAAGTGGCGCCTGAGTCCTCACATAGCTGCCACAGGTAATTGGTATTCAGATCCAATACACCTGCTGTAATTTGACTAGCAAAGATTTCATATTTTTGTTTTACACATACAGTATGCTCAACCCTTTATCTGTATGGTCATACCTCATCAAATACATTCTGTACCATTGGACCGATTTCACTTACAGACAGTACATGGGACACGTTACTAGATTTAATTTTGTTCTGCTTATTACTTATGTTAAATGCTTTAGAACTTGAAATACTATATTGTGCTGCATGTTAACACTGATGTGTTAAATGATAAGCCTGAATATTCTAGATTTTTCTTATTTTCAAGAAGCAAAATATACATTTATTTGTATTGTATACAAAAGCTACAATACATTTATATTTTGCTTTAACCAAATTAATTTTACAAGCCAATGACATATTGGAGCAAATGTACCTCATCTGTTATGGTACTTTAATGCTGTTATTTGTCTGAACTGTCACAATCAGCTAATGGAACTTGATTGTATTCATTTCCCCACACACAATGACATTAATGTAAAATGAAAGTAGTAGCTTTCTATATACCTTGTTGAATTTAATCCAATTTATATTAAGTATGTCTTATTGTTTGCTGGTCATCACACCTTTAAAAGTCAACCAAATCTCAATATATTCATCAGGGTTATTGCATGTTTTTTTGTTTTTTTTCTGTGCACTGCAGCAAAGCTGTACTGAAGCATCTTCATCGCGCTCCTTTCAGTTGATCACAGAGCACTGAAAGAAGAAATACACTCTGGGCTATTCATGTAGCTGGAGCTGAGTGTGTGTCTGAGCCTGAGAGTTAGTGACTTTGTGAATGCCAAGACACAGCAAGCATCTGCAGAGCACCAGAGGGTAATGCATGCCTTGTCTCAGGTGGACAGCGGGAGGGAGTGTGTGTTGCACTTTCAGAGTAGAGAGTTTGGCAATTTCATGCTCCTCAGCGCGCACAGCACTCACCCAGGTGCAGTGCGCTGTGAAGTTGGAGGAAGAATGGGGCATTGGGAGATTAAGAAACAAACTTCAGCAATAAGGTAGTTTATTTTTATTTATTTAGGTCTGACTGAAAAGTATGGTCAAGGAGTTGAAGGCTTCAAGGAGTTTAGATGCTGAATGTTTCAGACTTGCTGCAGGAGTTTGTAGAAGTTTGCACTAACACGCGAGTGTACACAGTTCCAGCCTTCACTTTCAAATCAAATCAAATCAAGTTTATTTATATAGCCCAATATCACAAATTATACATTTGTCTCAGTGGGCTTTACAGCCTGTACAAGGTACGACACCCTCTGTCCTTAGACCCTCACATCGCACAAGGAAAAACTCCCTAAAAGATACCCCACAATTAGTGGGGGAAATATGGAAGAAACCTCAGGGAGAGCAACTGAGGAGGGATCCCTCTCCCAGGACGGACAGACGTGCAATAGGTGACGTGTGTACAGAACAAACAGCATAGTTAAAAATACAACATGGACAATCTATGCGAATCCACTTTATGGATTACTCATATGATTTACTGTACAACAAGAAGAATGTCAGATCTGAATCTACTATATAGATTTGGGCAAATGTCCTAAGAATGGTGGGGGAGTATGAGAGGATGGATAGAAAAACATTGTTTTCAGTTGATAATGTGCAGCTCTACTCACACTGTGAGTGTCAATGCACAGTTGCCAAACAACACACGCACAAATATATTCGTTTATACATATAGTTTGTGCCTCATAAGTGATGAATTGACTTTTTACCTAAGACTTAAAAGATGGATTTACATTTTTAAAACTACATCTAAAAAAACTAAACTCACATGTCCTTCAGTAAAATAAAAATGTTTTGGTTTGCTTATTCACACTGGCTGAGAGGTCAGCTCCTAATTTAATTATAATATAAGAGATGGAGGACAAAATCCATCCAGTCCTTGTTTAATGCAGAAATGCAAGTTTAGCTGAAGCTAATATGAGCAAATCAAGTGGGTGTATTTCTACTTATTTATGGTATTTTCAAGAATTGACCTGTTTGTATTACTTTCCCTCCACTGCAGCTCATCAAGGAAACAGTGTCCAGGGAAACATGAAGACAGAATTTCATCATTACAGGATTTTAACTTTGGAAGATACCAACTTGTTTTGTTTTGATGCTTCACGTTAGCTTCAGCTGAGCTTTGGGATGTATTTCATCACAGAACCAGAACTCCATTCAAACCAAAAACTGTTTTATTTTACATATGGGCATGAAGATTCCTGAAAGCGGCTCCAGAGAAATGAGCAAAGGCGTAGATCAGCAAATGTATTTTATTGTACATTTACAAAACAACAAGAGTACAAAAAAGTCAGTCCAGAGACATTTTTCTGTTTGTTTTGGAAGGAGTATATGCAAATGTTTTCTCACAACGGCAGCAAACAGTCCCTCAGACGAACAAGTTGGGGGGGAGGAGTTACAATCAAACTTTTATAAAGCTTGTCTGTCTGCTGGCTCACTGGAACGTTTAGCAGCAGAAAAACCAAAGGAAACATAGAAAAGTATGACATTCTTAGCGGACTAGATGGGTGCAGGGATCCCGGTGGGAGAGCGCTCGGGCCGAGGCGCCCCTCCAGGAGCGAGAACCCGCTCGTTTTGGCTTTTCCAACCGCCCCTATCAACCAGCAAACACACTTTGTGCTTCATATTTTCTGTTGTTTGGCCATCACAACAAGAGAGTGCAACAGTAGTTAATGCTTTACCAAAAAGAATACATTTTGACAAAAAGGTTGGCACATTCAAGAAGACATGAGCTTATTTATAATAACAGACTTTTTTTTTTTTTTTTTTACATGTTTTTTTTTTTTTTTTTTATCCTCATAAATACAATATATGTCTCTTTCCCTGTATCCAGAGGCCACAAAATAACAGTACAGACACAGGTATTTACAAATCAAAGGAGAGAAGTGAACTCCATTGCTCATAAATAATCGTAGTAATACCAAAAAACATGATGTAAAGTCTGTTGTTGCTTTCATGACAGTCCAGCATCCTACAACCCAAAAGCTTTCCTCCTGTCCAGCTCATTGTGTGGTGGATGAAGGAGGCAGCAAAGGTGCACTGACAGAGTCACTGGTGTCCTTATCTCATTTCCTGGGAAGACAGAAGAAATATTTTCACATCAAAATTCAAACTATTACATAGAAGACAGCAGATGTCAGCTTATGTGAGTATACTAAAGTTTCACAGACTGCGAGTTGAGCCAGTGAGTTTGTGCGTACCTACAGTTTTATACACGATAGCATAGTGTTGAATCATGTATTAATTACTGAATTGGTTGGATACTTTGTACTGAATATGTATTGTACTTCTCTCTGCTTCACATCAGAAGACTCATTCTGGCCATGGTTTAGAATCACAATTGTAATGATGAGAATGAGTGTCAGGGATAATGACGTCAATCTATTCTTCTCAATCTTGGCCACATTTCCCAGTAATGGGGTTTTAACATTTTTACTAGTGTTTCCCAAAGCAGCATTTAAGAGCAAGTCTTTGCTGTGAAGCGCTTTTTAACTTGGGCTTTCCATGGTGGAGGATGCTGAAACACATAATGTGGTGTACTTCTGTCAGCCGTGCTGTATATCAAATATACATGACTCACTAATAGTGAATGCTGTAAACCACACGTAGAAAATGTTTTTATATTTGGAATCATTCAGTGTGAAAAAAAAACAAAAAACAGTCGTCTACAGCTTTCAGCTCTCTGCCTTTTTTAATTAATGTTGCTGGGTGAAAGTCAGTTTAAGGGAGAAACTTTGAGTGATTTCGCTGCTACACACAGACGGTTTGCATGTTTAATGAATGCCCTTTCATCTACCCTGACTGGCATTCTATCGTCATTTCCTTATATAAGCATACCTCAAACAACGTAGATAAAAAGCTAAGAAAAGTGAGTGGAGACAGAAAACACATCATCAGAAAAGTGGCATTTCAGCCAGAAGAGAGTAATATATCCTGCGAGGGAGAGGAGGACAAAGACGACGAGAACAGGCAGATCTGCGCAAATAAAAATAGTTTAGTCTTGTTTTCTTTATACCTCCGCCACGGAGGCCATGTTTTCTGCTGCAGGGCTACAGAAGAACTACTGGAATACACCAAAGTCGGAAGAAAGACTTCCCAACTCTCTGAGAGCCATTTCAGTATTCTAATCATCATCACTCATTTTACATCCAAAGTCACTTAAAACCTTCAGAAAGCTCCAAATGAAAGTTTGGTATGGTGACGTTGTCCTCTTATGTTACCCAGAATCTAACTAGCAGTCGAGTGTGTTTCTCATCCATGCCTCTCCAACGCCACTGATTCCATATATGATATTCAGTACACGTGTGTATTGTGCCCCCAGAACAGCAACAACTGCCTGGTTGTCCTCCTTGGTCAAAAGGCAAAGATAGCAGTCAGCAGCACGACAGGAGGAAGGGGTAACCTAACCCAGACTTCCTGTAGAAACACCCCAAACTTTATTGCCAAGCTTTCATGTCCCCAGCAAGGCGTGAAGAGGTCAGTACGGGTCAGCTGGGGGCAGCGAGGGGGGTGAGGTGTTCTTTACTGCTCCACAGGGGGGTGACCTGAGAGGCATGAGATACAAGGGAGCTGTGTGTATGTGTTGAGAAAAAGTGAAAAGAGCAATTGTGTGTGTGTGTGTGTGTCTCCCTTTTACAAGTTGCTTTGCTACATTCCCATGTCAGATGTGTGTTGAGGTGAGCGTTGGCTGACCCATGACAGATATCCTCTCTCTCTCTCTCTCTCTCTCTCTCTGTCTCTGTCTCCCTCTGTCTCTCTCTCTCTGTCTCTCTCTCTCCCTCTCTCTCTGTCTCTCTCTCTCTCTCTCTCTCCCTCCCTCTCTCTGTCTCTCTCTCTCTCCCTCTCTGTCTCTCTCTGTCTCTCTCTCTCTGTCTCTCTCTCTCCCTCCCTCTCTCTGTCCCTCTCTCTCTGTCTCTCTCTCTGTCTCTCTCTCTCTCCCTCTCTCTGTCTCTCTCTCTCCCTCTCTCTCTCTCTCTCTCTCTCTCTCTCTCTCTCTCTCTCTCTCTGTCTCTCTCTCTCTC
>CALSBV010000001.1:855825-878905 GCA_943590825.1 Bovichtus diacanthus | reverse complement strand
TCTCTCTCTCTCTCTCTGTCTCCCTCTCCACACACAGGCAGCTTTATGGTGACGCCTCAGGTTACAGCACTAAACTTAACAACTACAGCACTAAAAGAAAGCACCAAAGCTGCTACACTGTCCATTGTTGATTGTTGCTACACAGGTCATAGCCCTCCCGTCCAGTGAAAACGCCCTTTACAGCCTCTAATTCACAGACACACTCACAACGAGCTGACCGGCCCATCGGGAGAGACTTGGGGTTCAGAGTCTTACCCAAGGACACTTACATCCGGGGATCAAACTGAGAGATTGGTGGACGAACTGAGAGATTGGTGGACAACCGGCTCTACATACTGAGCCGCAGCTGCACAACTTTCTATGTTTTCTGTCAGCTACTACCTCTACAGTAATGTTGAGGGACATGTCGAACGCTGTTTGTAAGTGTTGCCTCACGAGCATGAAACACCCGTAGAGCTTTCCATTCGGCTGGCACAGCTTGCTCTGCCATAAAAGACACCAGCTTGTCGCGAGGGAGCCTGCAGGGGGGTGCATTTAAAGGAGCGCTCCCACAGTGAAGTATGGCCTCAGAAGTGCACTCCAGAGAGAGAGCAGTGGGCGTGCACGCTGAACATTGTTTCCTACTGTTAAGCCTATCCTGAGTAGACGTAAAGGTACATCTGTATTTATGAGCCTGGGAGCATGTTGGTGTGTGTGTGTGCAGAAGCTCTTTTCATGAGCCTGCACGATAAGATTATGTGTGTTTTATGGAGCGCAAGTAATGGTATGTAGATAAAACTAAACCACAAGAACCTTTGTAACCGCGCTCATAAATATCTAAAAGCATCAATCATTAAAACCATTTGAGGTGCAAAGAGAACGTTTTAAAACCGCGGTGGAATTATAAAATCCTTTGCATTGCTGTATCGTACCTCGTTGTGTTTCCTGGCTGAATTGAGCCCCCGGGAGCCCGTGGAGCCTCTGGACGAGGAGCTTCCCGTGGTTGAGCAGTTACTGGATATCTGACTTCTGGAAAGGTAACCGGCCTTACTGTTGTACGGCATCATCTCCTCATCTGAGAAGGAAATCATGACAGAAACAAGATGTGTTTTCATTTAAGGTCACTAACTTAAGAGTATAGCTCCATGTTTTAAATGTGACAAAGGCATTAGGAGATTGATGATCTGGCAACCAGTCATGGACACACGTTTTTGTGTCTCATTTTACTCTCCTGTGTAACACTTGAGGAGAGAATACTGCAGTTCAACAGTCGGGCACGATACAGCATGAATGTAAAAAGGCTACATGTGAGCGTTGTTACAACACTGTACACATTTTACAACTTAAGTGTTGTCTTTTTACCTAGAAGGAGTGAAACATTTCAGGAAGATCCTGCACTCTGTGCGCTAAAGTAGCTTCTGCTATCCTTAAACTAAATGATGATTAAGATACTACACTCTGGAAAACTCTGTCTTACTGTCGGTGTGTCTCTGTCCCGAGCCTTTCCGTTGGTGGCTACAGCTGCTGTACTCGCTCTTCTCCAGGGATGACAGAGCGCCGTTCACCATGTTGCTGGCCTCCATGCACCCCTGGGGACCCTGCAACCTCTCCCCCCCTGGGGGCGGCTCCGGAGGTGGGGGCAGGTCTAAACAGAAAGAAGTGGAGGGAAAAGTTCAGACTTTTTTTCAGTTGATGCATTTAAGCTAGGAGTCAGGTTTCTGTTACATAACAGCGTTTTATTGCTTTAAAAGAAAGAACGAGAGCAGTTTTGTTTTACTGCGTATAACTGAGTAGGAGCGTGAGATTACCAGTGTTGTTTTCCTTTCAAAAACTAAACTATGACTTCCTGCTTTTTAAAATAAGGCTTCTGATTGTGTGAGTTACAGCCATGTGCTGTTGAATTAGTTTCAAGGTTACTGGATTCACAATGTCGTGATCATTTATCATTTCCAATCTGGAATCTGGTTTTCTGGTCAACACATGGTGTGTGCGGTGTGTCTGTAAAATAAGATTACAGGTCAAGTCCCTGCACACAACAGGAACAGCCTCACATCTCGTCTTTGTACCAGAGTCGCAGGTATCCAATCACAGATAGGGTTGCAGAATGTGTAAGTGCTGGATTATTATAGGGTTTATTTATTCACTCACTGACAAGGAGCAATGAAAAGTAACAGAAAATAACAGCGCACATGAATTCCTTTTTTGCAATCGAGCTGCATATTCAGCTACTCAGAAAACACTTGATGTCCTACGAGTGTCATTGTCACTTTTATGCAAAATAACACCTTTTATCTGAACTGTTCTCTGTTTGTTCAATAACTCTTAATGAATTTGAAAGAATTGCAATAATGAAAAACAGGAATGTAGCAGTTATTGTCCCCCTGTCCCTGAAGAGAATGTGTCTGAGTCCAAACTGCAATGCACTCACCTCCTTGTACATCTCTTCTGTACGCTGAACTCTTGGACACCTTTTTTTTCACTCGAGATTTTTGGTTGGGATGAGTGCATGTGTCTGCTGGTGAGGAGCGACTGTGCACTGTATGAGGAGAGGGGAACACAATCAGAGAGGGTTTATTCTCCATACTCAACAGACACGGAGCATTTGATGTATTCAATGCATACGGAGTATTTAAAACACTAACAGTGAGTTCGGGTTTGTGTGTGTGTGTGTGTGTGTGTTATGTGCATGCTTGTATGCCATTAACTCTACCGGGTGTAGTGCTGACACTGTCTTCATTCAGCGCCGGCCCCTGGCTGTGGAGGCAGCGATGGGCAGGACTTTGGCACTGCAGCGTGCCAACCTCTGATGAGCCGTGATGCTGTTGGCCGGAGAGGTTGGGGTTGGACTGGGTGAGCAGTGGGCTCGGTGCCTGGGGAACTGGCACCAGACCGCAGGCTAACCTTCTGTTATGGGAAGTGAGGGCAACGTGTTACTGGACAGAACCAATCACTGGAATCGGAAGCTAAATCTGTTCAGCCTGTCCTCTCCTGTCACGATTTTATCGGCATTATTGTTATTTAAAAAATTATTTAACATCTGGCCAAGGGATTAGACATTTGGCTAACAATGGCCAATGAGTATTATCGCTGTAAAAGTAAAAGAAATAAATCCTGAATATGAAAAAATTTTGGAAAATGTGCAGTTTCAGTGTCATCATTAAAGAGAGACTATGTATGTTTACACTTAGCATTTAAAGTTTGCAAACTTCAGCCCCTTTAAGCTACTGCTCATACCAGAGCAAACAAGGCTGTAGTGAACTGAGGGTTTGTGAATTTCACTTTTCATTTGTAACAGTAAAACTGTGTTATTTTGTCCACAAAAACTTACATTGCTTTAAAGTCAAAGGTACAATAAAGTCACTTTTTCTGTATTAGAAAATGCAAAAGAAAAAAAAAACTAAACAGGGAGGAGCTGTAAATTGTTCAAATGGATTAACTTCTGTTATGGAGGAATTTCTCCATGTTGACAGATTGATCTGAACTAAACAATAACTTTATTAATTCATTGCATCATAATGACCATTGATTGCACTGTAGCATTAGCAACAAAGCATCCTGTTAACTGAGCAGTAAAGAGTGGACAGTAAAGTCTCTGGGGTAAAACATTAGGATTAATCATGAAAAGTGAAAGTCCTACCACCGAGCAGAAGTGAGGTAATTCAGTAAATTAGATGACAATGTATTTTTTTTCGAAGAGAAGAGTTCAGAGTCACAAGTTAGTGTGGATTCAAACAGCAACTCATCCATTAGCTGGCAGTCAATGCCGAGCCTCTTTACATACCGTGACAGCTGCTGGCTGTCTAGTGGCTTGAGGCGTGGGAGGTCATGTGGTGCTCGGGTCTCCTCGTGAGGCGACGGGGTGAGTGTGGCGGTCGACTGGTGACTGTAGGAGGTGGCTGGAGAGGAGGCGTTGTTCCTCTGTGGGGGAGAGGGTCCATCCTCGCAGCCCTCCATCAGGTAGGTCCTCTCTGGGAGGGGAGGACACCACTCTTCATCCGAGCTACATGGACAAAGAGGAGTGTTGCAGTAAGAGATGTAGCTGGGTCTTATCTGTGTGTGTTCCTATAAAAACCTTGTTTAGTGGTCTATTGTCTGACTGGTGCCTTCAGCTCTAACAGGATATGAGGCTACTTAAACATTAATGCTGTTCTTTCAGACTCAAGTTAGAGGGCCTTGCCGTTGGCAAAACTGCAGGAGGCTAAGCTTCCACTTGGGTGGGATTGCTGCTACGAGCGTTATACTGAATGATAGTTTGCTCTGAGGTTGCCAAGAGTGACTGGTAAGGAGGAACACAGCACACTGTGTTTTAAGGGTGGGGCAAACAGTTGAATCACTAAAGCTATTAACAGACACAAAGGTAATTGAGTTGTTAAAGCCAGGGGATAAGAGCCTTGTGGGGTCCGATACATAATGTGCCTGTTAAAGGTGAGTAAGTCCAAACGATGATGTAGCAGTGTAATACTCATTTATAGAGACATGTGAAAGGGAAGGAGGGAGAATCTGACTCACCCTATATCCATGTCCTCGTGCTCTGGGGGCTGCTTGTCCGGCTCACACTGTTCCAGCTCTCCATCTGGCGGAGGAGGGGGGCAACGCCTCCATCCAGGTCAGAGACGGGGTCTTGACAGCCTTACCCATCGCCTTCTGCTTGGGCTTACCTGTAAAACAGACAGAGACACACAATGATCCACTTGAAGGAGACACTTTGTCACATTGAGCATAATTGACAGAAGACGCACACGCGACACACATACCAGCATGCCCGAGACTGAAAGATATTAATATGGGTATGAGAGAAGTGCAAAACTAGGTGTGAAGCCAAAGGGGTCATCTTCAAAATGCTTGTTTAGCATACCAGAAAATATCACATGCAACCAAAAATAAGCAGGAAGTCCTCATATAAAATGGGAACTTGCTTGACGAATCATTTCAACTCTTAAATAATTATAGATAAATGTGAAAATATTACAAAAAACAGTTGTGCAGTCATCATATCATTTTAACAGCTCAAAGCTTAAGAAGAAAGAAAAGGTCTTTTGGCTTCATTTTCATAGTCTGGAAGCCACCTTGGCTGTTAACTGGGAGTGTGAAATGAGACATAGTGATGGTGGAGGTACACTGGGGACTGATGAGATTAGAGATGGTGTCACACAAGCACTGCATGCTAAGAACTAAACACAAGCTGAACCGGTAGTGTTGGTAAGATGAAGTCCTGCTGCCCTCCTCACCATTGCAGCGGTCTGGCTGGGCGTACTGAGCTCCAGAGGGCCCTGGCTGGGGGATCCAGTGTCCATCATCCAGCTGATCGCCGCAGTGGGCCGACGCCTGCGTCTGATTGGTGAAAGGCATGATGGAGGTGGAGGCGTAGGGGGTGGTGGAGGTGTGCTGGGCGTAGGGGAAGCTGTGCAGGTCTTCATTGGTGGTGTTGATGGTGCTGTAGATGGGACCTTCGGTGGAGCCGCCCATGCTGTACTTTTCTGTCTGATTCAGGTAGTTGGAGATACCGGCTTCTACACAGGGAGGGATGGAGGTCACATTTAGCACAGTTTTCTCTCCGTGCTCTGCTGTCATATTGAATACCTCTACTTATTACCGCACTCAATGAAACTGTGATACTGTATCGACCAAAATATTCTGTCCTACCATTGTAATATCGCTCAGCTGTGTCGTGATTGGTGGTGCAGCAGTTGACTGCCTCTTTACCGCTGTGGACCAGGTTGGTGGTGGGCCAAGAGTCTGCCAGCCATGGGTAGTTGCCCATGTTGCCTCCCAGCACGCCGGGCCTACAGAGACATTCTGCCATTACTTTAAGACATGGTGGGACACAGTACAACAGCAACAGCCAAGAAAACGCTGGATAGACAGTGAGAAACATTCACAATAATCAGTCCAGTCTATTGATTACTGCGAATTCAAACAGAATACAGACAGATTGCAGGATATAAATGTACTGTAGGAGATTATTTAATCACCTTCCATTGAGTCCTGTTCCTTCTCCATGAGGGAAACCAACTGCAGAAGACGGAGAGAAACAGAGAGTGGTGAGGGGGAGTTAGTAGTGGACTCATGGATGTTACAGTGTTGTGGTCTACTTTGCTTTCCAATAGTGGTTTTGTTCAGTCAAGACAATGCTTATTTTCAAGCTCAGCTGTTCTCATTTCCAAATGCTTCTCACTTGCAAATGTACATTGCAATAATTTTTAATGGTACTTTTTCCCTTTTTTGTTAAATATATCATACTTGCACCCAAATGTATACATATGAAATGCCTTGTGCTGCAATCGTTTCCACACCTTCTGCAATGAAACATCAGAAAACAGTCGGGACAATACATCATTCTCCCTGACCTGCTGGCGTGTAGGCGAAGGAGGCAGTGTAGTGGCTCAGCTCCTTCCTCTTCTTGCGCCGGCAGTAGATCCAGACGCTGAAGCCCATGAGGATGACCCAGCAGGCTCCGCCAATGCCCGCGATGAACGCCGGCTGCTTGACCACATCTGTGATCTGCTCGGCCAGACTCACGTTGCCCTCCTCGCCGCTGTCGCTGGTGCCACCGCTGCCGCCTGGCACAGAGGGCTGTTCAGTTGGCCGCTCTGGGGGAAGAAAACGGTAGGAAGGAGGTCAAAGTAAGATAATAATAGGAAGTGAGAGAGAACTACAGATCATTTCACCATTTCCTTTGTTGATCTGTTGTATTATCTATCCAGTGCATTTCATACTGTACAGCTTTAATGGCTTTAAAGCCAACCAATAAAAACTGAATGTATTAGACAGTAATAGCACCCTTTTTATACATGAATGAGTCTAAAGCAGTAGAGAAATTAGAGAAAAAGATACTATAGTATAGTATCTACAGTACTTAGGCACAGCAGCTAAATGCTAACGTCAGCATTTAGCTGCAGTGACATGATGATATAGCAACTTAAGATGAAAAGTGGATTAATCACTCAAATCATCAAGATTTATCCTCTGGGACCATAAATGTGTGTTGATGAGATATTGCATGTCTGCCGGACAGACAGAGCCATCTATTGGGAAACACCGCGAGCATCGCTAAGGATATAAAAAGAAAACAAAGATGCTAACATTATTTTTAAAAGAACTTATCTCCCCCTTCTAACTTTTCTTGGTGAAAAACAGTTTGCATCTCGGCCCACTCTTATTTATACAGCTGCTTTTCATGGACTTACTGATGAGCACAGACACCGGCTGACTGCGAGTGCCTGTGCCGGCGCTGGTCACTGCTGCCACCTCCACCTGGTAGAGCACGCCGGGCATCAGGCCTTTCAGCGCTGTAGACAATGTGTTTCCATCCACCGTCTTGTTGATGTAGTAGCGTGTCTGGTTGTCGCCGCCACTGCCCACACACCAAACCTGTTGGGATACACATTGTTGGCATTGCATTTATCATGCAGCACATTCTTCTGGTTTGCTTTTTTGACACTTTTCAAAAATGATCAGTCTACGCTCTTCAGTTGAGAGTGTATTTTGCATTTTCGTTCACCGATGAAATAGCTAAATATAGGCTGCAACGTTTCATCAGTGTGATCAGTCAGATATTCCCTGTGGTAAACGTACAGTAGTCATTGAACCTGACCACTAACCAGTGTGCTGTGCTTAAAAACAAAGCCTTAGGATTTTTCTTTCCCTTTGACAAGGTTTTATCTCTGCATGGAACCAGAATGAACAACATATTATATCTTTTTTAATCCTATGTACTTTCATGCACTGGTCAATGTTGAGATTTTGGGCTATGTTGCTTCCATAACACACCTTCTTTCAGACTAGTGGAAAGAAAAACTTCCAAAATACACATTTAGATGTTTATTTTACTAGTCTTAGACTTAGTCTTTCTTAGACTTGTCTATTTACATGTGCATATAAATAAATAATGCCTGTTTACAATTTCAGAAACTTTAAGAAGAAAAAAAATTGTCTTGATGTAAATAATCAACTGGGTAAATATCATGGTGATATCTATTAGTTACATTACACCTGAAGTGTGTACAAAATGTATGCATTTTACAATCCATATCTTTAAAGAACATTTTCTCTATATTATAATTTTCTTCAGAAATCTGCACTTCAGTAGCACTTACATACACCAAACTTTCCACTTTCATTCCTCTCTATATTCTGAAGTTTTTTACAGAGGGGTGTGTTCACATCTCATTCAGAGCCGGATTTATAGAACATTCTATTACTAAACACTTGGGGAAAATTGATTTTTGTTGACATTATTTTCTTTTTTATGGAGTGATACAAAGAGATATCCAATTCCATATTCCCTCTGTAAAAACCTTTGATCCTAACAAATGAAACAATAATCTTGAACCTGGCTTTGTCCAATATTCAGATTTCTATTTTGGAAATGTATGAAAATTATCACACATTTAATAAGATGATGCATCATTTGTATATTAAACCATATCATTTCAGGAAACTTGTAATACAAAAAATATTTGCCTTTGTGTAAGTAATCGATTGATTTGTTGAACTCTTTTCAACCAGGGTGACCTTTTCACTCCACTTAAGTACAAGTTTTGTGTGAAAACAAGCTCCTTGCGTGCTGTAGTAGGAGTAGTGTTTTATAGCAGCTTTTTTCTAATTGTTTCATGCTTTTCGTTTTTTTTTTTTTTTATTTCGTGCTTGTTGCCTTCAGACAAAACCCAGCGGCACATATGTGCCTGGACTCGGCTGAGGTAGTTACCCTGTACTCCTGGATGATGCCGTTCTGCATCTCGCTGGGTGGAGGCTCCCATGAGACACTGATGCTGGAGCTGTTGCTTAGCTTCACTGTTACCACTGTAATAGCTCTGGGTGGGGCACTGGGGACTGTGAGAGGTGGGGGACAGCGTTTCATCAACATACTGATAGTGAGCACAGTGACTGGAGTAATCATAACAAGTACAAAACATTCAAACTGAAAAATTGCTCAAGGTAATAAAAGGGAGGATAGTAAAACACCAGTCAAGAGACATGAACGTGAGCTGTAGCAGGAGGGGAAATTTGGTTTTATCGAATGCTCTAAAAAGTTAATAATGCTTTTTTTCCCCCCCAGACTAAGCTACTCAGGCAGGTCGATCCAAAGTCTATAAGTGCTGATGGCAGTGTGTACTCCCTTGTTTTTAATCTTGAGTTTGGATCAACCAATATAAACCTGCTGAAAACTTCAGGCTGCAAAAATCACTGTGTGGAGGCTGAATTTAATGAAAAAGGGGATCAATATAAATGAACCCAAATTGCAGAGGATATAAAATTAACCGCAAAATGAGATAACATTACTGAGATTCATGTGGTGTCAGACAGGCTAATGAACAGCCATTTTCAAGGCCCCGCAATGTCAGAAGAAGCTTCTCCTAGTTTATTAAAAGACGTTTAGGTTTCAAAAGTCACCAGATTTATTACCCTCTTCTGGGGTTCGAACCAGTAATGTTCGGCTGTCCTTTCCCTGGAATTCATCAAAATAGGGACGGATCTTTATCTCGCACTCGGTTCCTTTGAGCAGGTTGGTGAGGATGGTGCTGCGTTCGGAGGGGGAGTTGATGTCCTGGAGGAGCCAGGTTCCCCCGCTGGGTCGGTAGAAGAGGCGGTAGCCCTGGACGTACTGAGACTGACGGTCGACCTTGATGAATTGACATAGGGGGAAATTAGAAAAAGATGAGTGAGGGGAGAGATGGAGAAGGAGTGAAATTGTTAATTTCTCCATTCTCTAAATCTAACTGAACCCTCAAATGCTCCTTCCCTAAATAAAAGAAAAGAGCCACTCACAGTCCAAGATACTCGGATGGAAGATGTAGTAAGCGTGACAGGCTCTTGCAGCTGGACGGCCACCTCTCCCAGCTCCCTCTGCACTTGCCTGTGGTCCACTCCCTGACCCGTAGGACTCACATCTGAGGGAAACACACATATTCACTTCTCTGCACACACGATTGTGGTGTTTTTTTTCTTCACGATTCTAGAATTTTATTTGGTGCGAGAGAAACAAGCTGACCTTGCGTTCTGACAGGCTCAGAGATGGGGCTCGGGTCACTCAGGCCGTAAGCGTTGACAGCTCTGACAATGAACAGGTAGATGGTGTTGGGGAGAAGGCCGGTGATTGTGTGTGTTTCCATCTTGACCATGTCTGCTACAGTCTGCCATGTGCTGCCTGCTGATTGGCTGTGTAAGGATAGAAGAAAAAACGCAGGAACAGTTCAGGATATTTACCGACCAAATTGTATCTGTCCTCTAAGACAACGCAGGTGCTAATGTGCCTTCTCAACTTTCAGTGTGCATCACATGACATTGCATGGGGTTTTACAGCTGCTACATTACATGCACTGGAGAGTTACATGTTCACTTATTATACCTATCCTTACAGAATCATCAGGACAATGTACTTAAAGGTATGTTTGGTAACTTTTATAAAAAAAACTAAAAACATTTTGGTCATTTTTTGCTCAAACTGTCACTATACCTGACAGAAGCGCATGAGACAGATAATCTGTGGGGAAAAAATCATGTTCCATCTGCCTCCTGCTCCTGATGGCATTTGAAGATTCCAGTAACTACAAGCAGTCAGGGACTCCTTGGCTGTTATAGCAGTAAATAAACTGGATAGTATAGTATTCTATACTGAGGTCATTATTACTCATGCAATGCTGTGTAAGATTGCTCCGAGCCACTTTGTATCTTTCTGATTTATAGAGCCAAAGGCTGTGTATGAACATCAGCTGGTGGACTGTGAGGAGATAAACAAAAAGTGTATTGGATTAGAATCGCTGACTCCCCCCTTCAAGTACAACACTTGTACATGTAAATGTACTTAGTTACATTCCACCACTGAAAGACTACATACAAAGGACTGTGTCTGCTGACGTTTCTTACTACAGTCAGGAGTGCTTTGCGAGGCTGATTTGATGTGCAGTCACACCGTTTCACCAATGCATGAGAAGATCTCCAGGCAATAGCGGGATCTATTTTTGGCTTCCTCTAATATTTTCTCTCTGGTAAACAATGGCAGATGTGAGCAAAGTCATTCAGTACAGAGAACTTTGTGCTCATTAGAAGATCTCCAAATAATACAATTTGCTGTCCTGTTGAATAATGTAATGAGGCTTGTAAGAAGGCACAGCTGCCAGCAGGAAATGAGGGCATGTTCTCAGCCTTGTGGCACCCCCCCCAGATGCATTACCCTGCCACCCTTCAACCCCATTCCCCCTTCTCTTCCTTATTCACTGTGAATGTACCGTCACCTTGGCAGAGCAGCAGTCACAAAGGCCTCCTCAACCATTTGTTTGACACTTTTAGATTTTCCTCAAGGGTACTGTGCGGGTTTGTGGTGAACTAGCTTCAGTGCCAAACTGCACAATTAGACCAAAGAGGAAAACGACTCATGAATACTCCCCTCATCTCATTGTGTGTGTGTGTGTGTTTGTGTGTGTGTGGAGGAGATGCTCAGAGGGAGTTCACACACAAGGCTGTGGCCCCTGAACAGAAAATGAATGCAGTCTCACCAGGAGAATGGAAGTCTGTCTTTGTACATTAAATAAACACTTACACATTGCATATGAACGAACACACACACACACACACACACACACACACACAAGCCCCCAAGCCTAGCTCGTCCCTGTGCTCCTACAAACAAACTTTAGCACCTCAGGCAAGGAAATGTTATTGCAAACATCCCACCGGTCCCCTTTAGCTGCTTTATAAAGATTCAGTTTACGTTACTTGGAAACGCTCTGCCGCTGCCACGGTGGACATCTAGATCTGATCAAGCTCTGCCGGTGTTCCTCTCTTTATCAAATTGGCAGGACAGATTTTCCCATAACGCTGCCTATGTTTATCTGGAGGCCTCCTTCCCTCTGTGGAGCCACACATCCCGCTCAGATAAATCTACTTTCCCCCTAATTAATCCAAGGTGGACTTCCTCTCAAGCGGCAGTACCTTAGGTTCAATGTTACATTCCCTGTACATTTTATCCATTCAATTGTTCTGAGTTTTTGGAATATTATTTTCAAGGTCTAATAATAATGACTTCATTTAGCACCTGAGTGTGTTTAAAGAATTGCATTAGTCTGGGATTCAGTGAGGGTATTTTAGTGCCCCAAAATATAAAAAAGGTTTTCTATTTTAACCAGACCAATACTTTTACATTAAAATTGTCAAATTCAATACAAGACGAATACAGTCTTGACTGCTAAAAAAAAAGAGAAGAGGAATGATTTGTGACAAAATGATTTGCAGAAAAAGCATATGAGTAAAGCAGTGAAGATTTAAAAAATCCTCGACAGCCGGGAAGACAGAGTGTGTGTCCACTGCCTTTTATGTAGCTTAGATTTTTGCAAAACTCACCTGAAGGCTTCAATGATGTAGGAGGTGACGGCGGCTCCTCCCTCGTGGGCGTTGGGTTGCCAGGTCAGAGAGACACTGTTCTTGGACACATCTGTGACGATGGGTTTGTGCGGCGGACCTGGCAACTGGAAGGGCTCTGTGGCCTGAGCTACTGAGGGGTCTGCACTGTCTAGATGGTGAGGAGCGGACCAGGAAACATAGATGGAGGCAGGAAGGAGGGGAGAGAGGAGGGAGGTGGGAAAGAAATAAAAGTTTATATTTCAACATCCACCTTTATCGTTACTGTTTCAAAATGGAATCCCGCTAATGTTGAACATTTGCACCGCCGTCGCTGCGGGCTGACTTCCTCACTTCTAACAGACTTCACAATTTTGCTTTTCACTTCAACTTTGAAACGCATCTCAGAGTCAAAGCAAACGTTGGTGTCATGAGAGCAGCTTGTTAATTGAGTTGGTGCTACTTCATTTAATGCCACTCATGAAATCTCTACAGCTCGAGTTATTCTGTGTACTAATCCCTGTTGTTGAGAAAATAAAAAGGGCATAGCCTCACGAAGCAGAGCGTGTATATGTTGTGTCAAACTATTGATTTATTTAGTAAGCAGGCGTGTAATAAGCGGGATAATGTACGACGAGCAGGCCATTGGTGCAAAATGTTCACTTCACAATAATGATGGCTGCAGAACATTATCCCTTACTTATGTCAATAAAGAGCGGACCCACATCATGCTTCACATTCATACATTCAGACATATATTATATTTGCAGTCTGACCAGCAGGGGTTAAGTGTTTTAATTAGCAGCAACTCGTTTCATTTGAGCAGTTAAATAGTGACAAGGAACCTTCATACTCTTTAAAGAGAGATCTCACATTAAAGATGACTTCTAGGTGCAAAACTGTTCTGCAAAAAGTTAGACAATTTAATAAGAGAGTGATGTCAGAAAATGCAGTTTTCAGCCTCCCAAATATGGAGATTTCCTGCTTTTCTCTGTTTTTTATATATTAAACTGAATAAAATTTTTGGGTTTCTGGCTCACAAAACAAGACTTTCAGAAAGTGGGATAGACATTTGTCACTATTTTCTGACAAAATAATCGCCCTAGCAATAGTCAGGATTCTGTTTTCAGCTGTATAAAAGGTAGAAAATAAACTATCTGTGTTGTTATACTTCATGGAGCTGTCATTTGCATGTATTTAAATCACACAGAGACAATTTACCTTTCACAGTAAGCACTCCACTCCAACTCGTCTCTCCACTGGAGCTGGAAGCCAGGCAGGTGTAAACCCCAGAGTCTGTTTCCTGGCAACAGTAAAATGTGTATCATTAGATTATTGTGTGAGTGTGTGTGTGTGTGTGTGTGAGAGACCATGATACAACGTTAATGTACCCATTACCAGTGATTGAGACTAAATGTCATATCTCTCAAAACCAGAATTGTTTGTACTTGTAGAATACTGAGCAGAGGAAGTTGGCAGAACAGAGAGCTGTTGTTCATATGAAGCCGACCAGGTGACTCGTTCCCTTCACATCAAAGTAAGATTGGCTTTTAGTATCAGTTTAGACACCAGTCATCACCTTTTGTCTTTCTGTCTTTTTTGTATGATTTTAGCATTATGAGGTTATAGACGAAACCTCTCATCTCCGCAGGCATAAAAATCACAGATGTTATCATATAAGTGTCTAGGATGGAAACTCAGTGTGCATTGCGGACGGTACGGACCGGATTATTTCTGCATAGACAGATATAGCAACACCATATAGAGGCGGAGTCATTTACATGGTTTGGATGTGAAGTGACACCATGACTGAATAATTGTGCTATATATTTATCTTATGCATCAGTAACGTGGTGATAATATAACTAACACAGAGAATATTGGATTATAATATAAGATATTCATATTAAATTAATATAATATATTCTGATCTAATTTCTGCCAATAATTTCAAAGTAAAATCAGCAGCATTCAGCCAATAAATTGGTTATGTTTATCTAAATCTGTTATTTTTCATAGTAAGAAATGGCTTCTCTTGGGCCTCAAATATTGTTAATTGCATATGAATATTTACATCCTCATTAAGTGTAACTTAACATAACATCTGTTTTAATGAACTGCTTTTACTTTGGACATTTTGTCAATTGTAGTTATTGAATTTTTTTCATGAATGATATATTCTCAATGGACCTATGTGAAGTTAGAGCTAAAGTCAAGCTGGTGGCTTTTATGTTCTCGTCTGATTCCTACACGGCAGAGGAGGAGCGTTAAAGGAAGGATCAAAGGACAGAATTTTAATGACCAGCTAGAGGTCTAGAAATGTCTGAGGCGCCGGTCTTTCTACTCAACAGCTACTTAGCATTCTGGACGGGCTATGAGCAGATGTAATTAAGAGGTGTGTGATGAATGTGCATGTGTGTGTGCAGACTATCACATTTTTGGGGAGGCAAGCCAAAAGCTAGACGGGCTGTGAAATTGCTTACAACAGAGGGAGATGTTGGGGGTCTCTACACTGGGGAATGTGACACTGAGGTAAAAACATGTTTCTGGTGCTTTATCTTCACTGCCCAATTTCTTCCTTCCTTTCTGTCCTTCTTTACTTTTAGTTATAATCAATCCTTCATTTAAGATGTAGAATGGTCTGTAACTATACATGGGCATTAGAAGACAAAGGAGATTGTCAAGTGATTTGAAGTCCACTTACTACCGGAGTAATATTATGCTGTAGCACTAACCCTGTTCTGGATTAAACAAATTGTGGCCATGGAGCGGGAAGAAATCTCTCGATGCATGGTGATGAGGGGATATCTTACTTTAAGCCACCCTGTGCTGTGAAGCCATGTTTTTTTATTGAGCGAGTTCAGAAAGACAACAATGCTGTGTGAACAAAGTAACCCCCCCCCCCACCATTCATTTGACTAGGTGCCGACGCTGAGCGCTCCGGCAAAATAGGCAGGGATGCTCCACAAAAAGAAGTTGAACCAGGCTCAACTTTTGGCACGATGCAACGCAATGTATTTCAACTGCTTCCCTCATGACCATCGCAGCAGCAGATACAAAGAGCTGCGCAGAGCTGTGGTGTCTGATAAGCCTTCATCTGTTACTCCAGCTAGATTATTATTTCATCACTGTTACCCGAAACAATTCGCCACCACCAAAGCCCCTTGCAACGTTTTGTTCAACACAGCGCTGTTTCTAGTTTGATGCCGAGTAACGCGCCAACAAACGTAGCAATGCGCCTGCAAAATAAATAGCTGTGAATAGCTGTGACATGTTTGGTTGGCCTCACAGACACAAGTGTTTACTTTGAATGTACCATGCAAAACATTTGAACACTAGCGGTGTTGTAGAGCAACGTGTCGATGGCCGTAAGTTATTGACCAGCTCTTGCACGTTCACGCCATCACTCAACATATTTCTGCCAACAGAAAACAGTGTCGTGCATGTCAACCACTGGTGGCCATAACAGTTAGCAGTGCATAAGTAAAACAGGCAGTGAAGAAGAAAAATATGGCAGGTTTCCACAACAATCACAAATAAAGGTTTAATGAGGTACGTGAGGTAAGGACTCATGACACTGAGACTGCTGAGAAACAAAACCATATTTGTTTACAATATAAACTCAACAGAGTCTGTACAACTAGATCAATTATGAATTGAGCTTCATCTCAGTACATTGTGAGGGCAAAGGCTTTAATATTAACTGCACCTGCGAGGACTGCTGGCTCTAAATACTTATCCTGTGACAGTCTGTGTGTGTGTGTGTGTGTGTGTGTGTGTGTGTGTGTGTACAGGTGTGTGTGGGAGTGTTATGGGGATTTTTTTATTTGTTCTTTCATCTGTTTGAGGCTTTAGAGGCTTCAGTCCTCTGTAGATCATCAATTTACATGCAGACCCAATCCACCGCAAACACAATCAGCCATCCCTTATTCACTTATTCCGCGAACACCGCCCATATTACTCCCATTGAAAACCTTATACATTATGCAGAGGATGTGCAAGGCAGAGCCTATCATGACTAACGCCTCGCTGAGCGGTGTGCACGTACATGTGCACGTCTGGGCCTTCTCATCAGTAACGCTGACAGAGGAATTACTCAGGCCTAAGTGGCTTGTCAGAGCATCCTGCAGGACACGGGACAGGTGACTCTCCATCCCAAACAGCAGCGTCGTTGCTCCTCCTCTCTTTCTATACGCTCTGACCTTGAGTTGACCTGTGGGGGCCGGCTGATGCTGCCTCTGTCTGAGGGGGTAAAAAGCAGGTCCCCAGATGGTGGCGTTTGATCGGTGGATGGGGAATTGGCACAGAGGGCGGAGGGGGGGGGGTGTAAACAGCCGGGACACCTGACTATTAATCAAGGCCGGCAGCTCTGAGCTGCGCGAAACCGACTGCTGAAAAATGGATTAGGGAAGAGGAAAAGAGAAAAGAGGAGAACAGGAGGGAGGGAGGCTGCAGAGAGGAGCTCCACACTTAAAGGGAATATTACTTATTTATTAGAGTTTGGTTATATCTTTGACATTTGGGACAGTTGTGCACTGCACTTCAAATCCTCTGCCAGTCAAACAGAGTGAACTGAGCTTTTGTGTCTTGTTCCTTTTCCGTGTCCCACCACCTGCTAACTACCCGGCGAGCGCGGACAGCAGCCTTGTTCACAACAGTGCACAGAAGGTTACTAATGATGTCGAATCCTTCTTTAGGAGGGTGCAGAAGGGAAATGTGATTACAGACTATAACACGTGTATACTGGGATTTAAAGTCAACACATGAACTTGATTTCCTACTTTAACCTGATTACTCCCAGTAATCTGTTTTCTTTTGTCCATGTCGTCATCCTCACACTCCTCATGCTTTGTTTGGGTTCCTCTGTTTCCCAACTGTCCCTCTCCCTTCCTTTTTAACTTGCCATACCCCCGACCCCACACCCACATTCAACTGTTTAGCAGAATGGCAGCACAAACCTCTTTAACCCCCCCCACCAGCACCACACACACACACTTCCCGTCTGTCCGGGACATCTTGGCACGTGGGGGACTGTGGTAGTGTGTGTCTGGCAGAGATCCCAGGGTAATGGCATCTCCTCATTGCCAGGGTACGAGGAACAAACAGACCATCTGTCCCCCTCCAGGCGCCCTGATGAAATCGACTTATTTATACTGATTTCTTCCAGGGTTAAATGTGTTTTATGAATGCTGTTTTCATTTTTGTTCCTATCACACAGAAAGAAGATGATGTGCTCGATGATTAGTGTTTGTGTTTCACACTCGCTTTTCATTTTAACTTTGGAGCTAATTCAGAGCAGAGTTAACATAAGGCGATATTTAGGGATTTAAATTGATGTGTTTGAATCTAACATCTTGGTAAATTAATTAAAGGATTTTACTTATGAGAATTTGGGAAAAGCCTCATTTCATCATAGTGATATCATTAGCTAATAAAAGCAATAAACTCATATGAGAAATGACTCTGTGCTACTCGTACTGTGGTATCCACTGGGATTCGATAATGAATTTCCAGTTTATTACTACTAATTTCTTATTTTTGTAGCTTCGACATCAGTTGTACTCACCAAGTTGATAGCTGGCATCTCAAACCAAGGCATATATACTATAGAGCGTTCACCTTTGTGTTTCTCTTCCACAGACTTCTTTTCATCCATGTCGCCACATTGACAGGTCTCAGCAATTAAATCAGTGTGTACAATACCACAATAACTGATTTATGATATTGAACATGGTAAACATTATACCTGCTTAACATCACTATGTTAACATTGCCATTGGAAGCACATGAGCATTTAGCTCATTGTACTGCTGTGCCAAAGTAGTGCCTCACACCCCTTCAGCGTGGCTGTAGACTCTCAGGCCTCTTCTATAACATCATTGCAGCTTATGATAAATGGAGAGAAACACTGTGTAACCGTGGGAATGATTCTTTGTTTCAGTGATGGACTCTAATGTCCAACCTGTGACATCACTGACAAGCCGGAAACTGAACAACATCTCAAATGAAAACGAGCTGATGCTTTCTACAAGTCATTTTGTGATCTTATCTCTGAAATCTAAAGCCATAAACACTGGGTGTTGTGATGTCTGCTGTAAAACAATACAATCAAACACCCGCCGTCACTGAGGGCATGTCTGTTCACTGTGCAGAATGTGATCAAATAGAGAGCCAGAGTCTACAGAGACCTTCAACATAGAGTTTGACAACTTCAAATGGGTTCCAAAGCATGAGCACTTCCACGTTGGTGCTCTCAACTGTCAAGTCCCTGCCTTTTATTCTTACATGACATGAATGCAGCATAAAATGTACTTCAGGCTTCTGACTCCCGACTATGTCTCCTATCTTTTCCTCTCACTCAGCCTCCTGCAACTCCATCTCTCTCTCTCTCCCTCTCTCTCCTTCTCTCTCTCCCTCTCTCTTCAGCCAGTCCTCACTTGCAGTGATGTATTGAGGATTTAATTACAAGTCTCAGCGATCGTTAATCATTGAGAACCCACAATCAATTAATGTGCGAGCCTCCTCGAGTCTCGCACAGGCTGCGGTGACCTCAGGTGCTGCTTCATACCCAGGAGGGAATTCTGTGCGGAATGGATTTCATTAGCATGGAGTAAGACCATGCTAACGACTGCTAATGGCCTCGCACGCTCATTATCATGGTGATCACGCCTCGCAGATGCGGTTTTGCTACATTCCCCAGCTCTCCTCCTCTCATAAAAACTCATCCTTTGAGTCGACGGTAAAAATGTCCTCCATTTTAGTGCTCCGTACTTTCCCTGTAATTAAAGCCGGTGTTTTATCATGTGGAATATGTTGATCTTGCGTGAACTGCATCCTGTTTGATGTGCAAAGAGTAATAGATGAAGATCGTGAATACATTTTAATGAGTTGGGTGAAAATTGTGCTGTGATGGAATGAGACTTAGTAATAAATATACAATGAATAGAGATGAGTTGAAGGTCATCACAGAAAAGCTTTGAACTGAATGGCAAAATGACAATTAAAAAGTATTTCATTAGTCTGGGGTTACATACAAATAAATTGTCTCTGCATTTTAGTTCTTGAAGTCTTTTATTCCAGTACCTGGAGGTTTGTGATTTGGAAGGTGCCGTTTTCCATCAAGCTGATTCGACCATCGTTCCCCAGGATCCTCTGGCCGTCTTTCTCCCATTGGATGCTGGGGATGGGGTTGCCCATGATGTGGCAATGCAACTGAGTGGTGGAACCAGGAGCTAAAGTGTGATTGGCTGGTCCCTGGCGGATGATGGGCGGGACGCGGTCCGAAGGTGCTGCAGGGACAGAGAACCAAGTCGGATAGTTTGGGATACAAGGCCAGAACTGAACTCCACTGAACATTTCCACTGTGGTCAAGATGTCATTCACTGTAGCGCTTCGGAGTACGCACCACGCAGTGCGATGGGGGTGCTGTCTGTCCATATTTTTTAACAAGCAAGAGAAACTCAAGACCCAAAACATGTCCTTATTCCCACAATAATACAGTCCGACACACAATTCCTCATCCAACTACAAATTGGCCTGAAATGTGATGATCATCAAGTGCTCTCACTCTCACCCTATGTGGGTGCTTCATTCTTTTAAAAGCTTAAATATTTCCCGCTTAAACAAAACTCATGTCCAAAATTAGAAGGGCACTTGGAGAGCGCACACCTCACAGACCAGATCCCGTAATGTTAAAGGTTCTACATCCGGCATTCAGAGCATTAATATAGCGGCAAACTGCACAGACATATTGGCTCACACAAAATCCACAAGATCCTGTGTGGTACTGCCACCTCCACAGAATAAGCTACAGGGCTGTAAATGATCTTCTCAACACTTCAGAAACTGCCTTTTATCCAACAGCAGGCTACATGGAAACGTTACATCTCACCTACATTTCAAACCATTAGGCGTGGTTGATATGATTGATGTGTTGCTTTGGGGTTTTCAACTACTGGAGGTCACCGGATCAGACACTCGTGCACGTGTCAGGCTGCCCTCCATGTCTTCATGTCAGTAAGTCCAATTTTAAATGTATACACTGTGGAATGAGTGTTGCCAACTAGCGAGTCGATTCAATTCCTGCACATTCATAACTGGTTGTGGAAAAGGAGCTGAAGACCGCTTTGTAGCCGGAAGTTTTTATTTTCTTTCCTGCGAACCGACGCTCACGAAGCCCTCGGCAGGCAATGACTGAGCAGAAAGACAGCGTTTCACTCACCCTACTGTTTGACATTTTGACTTCAGACGTGGAGCAGACCCTCATTACCATTCTGTGCTGTAGAAAACTATGATATCGTCAGCTAACGGGAGCTAACTGGAGCTAACTGAAAGTGTGAAACGTCAATATAGGAGTTAGTGTAGATGGAGCCGAACAAAATCCCTGTTTACTCCCTGAATGTGAGGGATGCAGGGAGGGCAGCATATGTTGCAGCGGGGCTATTTGCATAGAACTATCACCGGTTGTCCCTTTTGATCACATCAGATAAGGACTCGGGGAAGAATATTTTGATTTGAGACAGATTTAAAGGACAGGTTTTTTAATTTATATTACTGCACATTTGGGGGGAGGGGAGGTTGAATCAACAGACTGGGAGATATTAGTATTCAAATACGAAGCTGAAAAAGTTTAAAGATTAAGTTTAAAGAATAGCAAAGACTTGTTGTTGGTGGTTAAACTAGGACTGTATCTTCTTCTTGAAACACATGCTTAGTGCATCTTCTTTTTACTTCATCCGGTTTACAGAGTTTCACTCTTGCTCCTTTGGCTTGACAATCATTATTATTAATAATTTATTATTAAACCCATCAGTAAAATGAGTCTGCAGCGGCACACGCTAAATATATCTTTCTATTGATTCAAGTTTTAACACAAATGCCAATAATGTCCATATTAATGTGTCATTTAGTTCAGTAGTGTCTTCTGAAAATCAATGAAAACAAAGGCCAGACATCACACTTCAGTGCAGATTAAAGATGTAATTTTTCAAGCATTTTAAGACAGGACTTTTAACTAAATTACTTGCTAGGAGGGTCATGTTTGCGTTGCCTTCAATCAGATCAAGATAAGACAAAAGAAGATTCATGGCGTCTCTGCCAGGACACTCCTGAAATAGAGATTCTTCATCTCAGTGAGGCACTAGTCCTGGTTAAGTAAAGTTATATCGACCAAGCTGAATTCAGACTTTGAGCAAATATATAACAAGTGAGTGAATTTGAACAGTGGAAGCCAAAAGCCAAGTAACAAGGACATCGGGTTTGGACCACAGACAAAGTATGAAAGCAGTGAAGTTTTAACTTTAACCAGGTTACTGTAATCCTGTAATTCCACACACTGCCTGCCTGTTTGTGTGTTTACACTCACCACTTTCCACCTCCAGCAGGGCTTTAGTCAGGATGCTGCCGGCCACACTGATGGCCTGGCAGATGTAATAGCCGGAGTCTTCGACTTGGACGTCGGTGATGGTGAGCTCGCCGCTCAGCGACACAGAGAAGCGGCCTGACTGTGATGGCTCCTGGATGGGGAACAGTAATATCTGGAGAAGCAAAATGTTTTTATTTAGTTTCTTCACAATCATTTACAAACTCTGTACCTTCAAATTCATTTTGCAATTGATATCAATTTGATGTAAATTAAAGTATCCGTCATGCATTTTTTTTCCGGAATTAGTTCAACAGACAGACATTCATTTGTTGTGCTTTCAATCAGTAAGCTGACATTGAAAGAAGAAAGAAAGTGTTGAAACCATCAAGCTGAAACACAAATGCCAATGCCGGACATGAGCTGTTCCTCTTTCAGCTTTAGCAAGAATTATAATTTTAAATGTACACAATGCTAATTCATAAGTGTGGCTCTCGTCAATGTTCAAGGACAAGAGCTTTTGTTCGCTTGAGTTGACATATTCATTTAGACGAAAGACATACTTGGGGTCACTCGAAAATAAAGACGTGAAGACACGAAGGATAGCTGTGAACATGCGGTGTAAAGAAAGACAGATGAACTGAGGCCTTTCATTCAAATGGCAGACCTTGAACTTGTATCTCTTTGTGCATATGAATATGTGCGTCCTAAAACTCAGAAACCTACACCAATATGTACAAATGGAGTAACAGAAAAATAATCAAGTGCATGAAAAACAGACAGGATGTTGGGGGGGGGCAACAGCACAGAGGACGGACAGTTACAAAGAGAGGTTTCCTGGGAAGTAAAACCTGGCTTGATGTAAAAGAGCCACTGCATATTACACATTGTTGCTAATAATGTATTTTCAGTATTGGTCATCAGTGTGCCTCTCACTACTTTCTTCCATTACATGCAGAACCTGAGCAGAAGAATGCCACCAACAGTGTCCCGAACCTCATCCCTGATCTTCTCTACTTTTCTTTTCTCATTCGTCAGTATGACATAAAGATATATTTCTTGTTTATGTCAGTAAAAGGCAGCTAACGTTCTAAACGTGCGACCCACATTCTCCCCCACCCCCCCCCGCTTCCTCCGCGCTTTCTCCTCTTTATCGCTCTCCACCACTCTTGTTCTCCCTCTCCCACACACACATTATCCAGGCCTCCTCCAATCTCACTCTTCCCCCTCTAATCTGTACCTGGGAGCCATGCTACCCACCCACACACTCTCATCGGGCCTTTCAGTGCATTCCAACAGGCTGCAATACTTATCACACGTTCGCCTTCCTCACACTCATACTTATGCACACACAACCCACACACACACACACACACACACACACACACACACACACACACACAC
>CALSBV010000001.1:839390-855815 GCA_943590825.1 Bovichtus diacanthus | reverse complement strand
ACACACACACACACACACACACACACACACACACACACACACACACAGACCTGAGCAGACTCACACTTTGGTGAATAATACCGTGTGTGGACGATGGGAAAATTAAGTGTGTATGAGTGTGTGTGTGTGTGTGTGTGTGAGTCACCCTGGCACTAAACTACAGCACATAGTGATACAAGCAAAGGATAACAGTCAAGAACCTAACAGTGAGAAGAGATGGAGGCTTTTTTTAGAGAGTGGCATGTGCATGACACTGGCTTAAACTCGCATCATAACAGTCTAGGCTGCTGTGTTTATCATAGTATATATATCATTGATTTAAGTAACTTTTATACTCATCATATTTAGACTTATCTGGTTGGAAATACTTGGTTGGAACATTCAGATCATCCAAGTGCTTTACGTCTGTCATATAAAGTCATGTAAAAGTTGTAGAAATGTTACATAATGTAATGTCAGGAATGAGAGTTTTGGAGACCGGAGAACAAAACCGTTTCTATTTATGAGTCTTTGTTGGTCTTCACATTAGTCTGCACTCAACCAGCTCAAAGACACATGCTTACAAGAGCTCTCGGTCTGTGTTTGAATATTATCCTGATAGCAATATTCTGTCATTTATTTATTTATTTAATTTTGTTTACTTCAAACTACAGTGAACAGGGAACACATCACATCCCGCCGGATTGATCATTTTCAACTTTCAAGATGGATCTAAACTTGTATTTTTGTACATTGCACTCTGGGCCTCCAATCATTTCCAAGACAAACTTTTTTATGGAAAACTACTTTTACATCAGGCTCTGAAAGGAAGTGACTCAGAAGTATTTCCAACCAGATACATCTAAATAGGATGAGTTTGAAAGCAACATACAACAATAATATAGACACGATGATGCACACGGCAGCCCATTGGGTCGTCATGCATATGTACCAGGATCAGGTTTGATATAATGGTCACGTGGTTTTAGACCAATCCCACTCCTGTTCTGGCAGCGAGGTAAGGGCTGTGTCTAATGTTGGACACAGGCTGAACATTTTTTAGAATTAAGTGTTGCTGGTGCTTTGATGCTTCTAGGGTGACTCTTTCTGGAAACAAGTGCCAACACCATCTAATCCATTATCCAAGTTGTACAATAGATTTTGACAGATGCATTATATTCCTGTGATGTTTGTAAAATGACCTAATTTCCCATCATGGCTTCACTGTTCTAACTCTTATTTATATGATAGTACAGAAACTTCTATCACCAGTGGGAGCCCTGTGATGCCAAGAGGCCGCCCAGCCACCCCATGTCTGAGGCCCTGATGGATGCTTTAGAGGGCAGAAGCGATGTCATCCTCTATGATGAGAAGGTGTCACAAGACGTTTCTTACCTGGCTGCCTTCTTTTTGCCAAAACACGGCTGGCGGAGGGTTCCCTTTGGTGCCACAGAGGAAGGTTACGGTGCGACCCGGAGCTGTGATCTGGTCCCGTGGCCGAACCACAATCTGAGGGGGCACTGCGACACAGAGCATGGAGAAAATCGTTACAATGAAATAAACTGCGTGTGTGTGTGTGCGTGTGTGTGTGTACAGTGAGAATGCGCCGGCAGTGACATTGAGTGCATTAAGCCGTGACAGACCACCAGAGACAGACCACCAGAGACTCATAACTGACAACTCTTTCTCTCAGGCTCTCCCGGTCTCTCATACACACGCACTCATGCACATTCGCAGTTATCACAGTTAATAATAAACACAGTTCACTGAGGAGAACTACGTTCAAATATTCAGTGTGTCCACATATTCAATCAAGGTTACAAACCAATTATACTTGATTCAACATCTTAACACAAGATCATTCTGTTTCAAAATAGCAATTACACACCATGTCAAGGCGGGGGGGGGGGGGGGGGGGGGGGGTTTTTTTATAAACAACCAATCTTTTTGTGTTTGCTTTTTTCTTTTTAGGGTTGTAGAGACTCAGGAACAAATATTGCATTTTCAACCAGGAGGAACCAGGGACTACATTTAGTTCATCTAGTTCCTGGTGGCAAAACAAGAGGCAAAACTTTACACTAGTTCAGGAACTATGGTATGCTTGCAGGGCCGAACATCATTAATTGGTCAAACACAAACCCAGCAGCTGCTTAAACGTATGTAGCAGGGTAGTACTGGCCGCAAACAGCATAGATATTAAAATATAATATTTGGAGGCAGACGTTCAGGAGTTCAGGATTGTGCAAAGAGGACTTTTACCGGTACTTCCTGGTCGAGTTCCTCAGTTTGGTTTCTGTGGCTCCTTAGTGTCTCTACCAGGATGGGGCTCCAACAAAGATCAACTGTGACCTTAATTTGTTAGGCTTTGAATGATGAAGATCACTATAGATGCTTATTGGTTAAACTGTATGCCACGATACTCAATCTCTATCTATAATTGGTTGAAGAGCCCAGAACCTACAGGAGCCTAAATTCAGGTTTGTGGGTCACCTTTATGATCCCGGAAGGGCGTCCTCTCTCTCTCTCTCTCTCTCTCACACACACACACCTCTTTGATTGTTATTGATTCTGTAGCATACACTCACAGTGACACAGTGACAGGTCTTTCTCCACAGAGGGGGGTGTGAATGTATAATGATGCCCTCCATCAGTCCTAATTGATTTCTCATCTTCCCACCTGATCTCCTGCTTCTCTTTCATTCTCTGTCTCAATTAGCATCGAGGGAAACGGAGAGAAGCCAGTGTTTCCATCCACATTTTCTTATGTGAAATTTTAATTTGAACAAAAAATAAATAAATACCACCAAAATCTCAGGACTATCAAAAGTCATAATGCACCTTGACATTTGCTGTAGTGGCTTTTGGTTTTATGACATACAGTGTGCAGTGTTGTTGTGTGCCCTCCTAACAATATACCATGGTTGATGGAAACATGCAATAATTTGCCTTTTCTTCAAATCTTTAAATCCAATGAATGATGAATACAGAAAGATACCTAGTGAGAGAGAGAAACCCTGACCATGACAGGTATTATGTTGCGTTGGGATCAAACTTTAATTTATCAAACAAAAGCAACTATACTTCAGGAAATGCTTGCTTACTCCAGAGGAAGCCAATTTCTCTTACATTGTGTCGAGAGGCTCAGAGTTTGATTGAATTCTTAAATGAGGAGAACGCAGCATGTAAACGAAGATAAACAGAAAAACTAGAGTCTCAAATCAAAAAAAGGCCAGCACTTAAAGCACTTGAGTGCAAAGTGTTGAATTTTTCTATGACATGACATGTGCAGGGTCTGGATTGAGAATCCCTCTTTGAGACATGGCTGCTTCCTGTAATCGCTCACCTCAGATGAGTGTACAAGCTTCATTTCCTGACCTGCATACACATTTTACTCCCGTGTCTTGGGAATTACCCTGCCCTTTGCTATCCTAAAGACTGCTTCCACTATGGGCCCTTTTACACAGCACGGGGGGTGTCATGTGTCATCCTCAGGATAAATCCCAGCTCAGGGGGCCTTGGCCAAGGTGGACAGGGTCATGTCCTGGGATCATAGATGCAGCCCCCCATTAACCCGAAGGTCAAAGACCCAAAATGCCCCCTGTGTTTTGGGAGTGCACCGCAGAGTGCAGCATGGGACAATGGCACTGAACCCCTGCTTTCACTTCCCAGCTACCTCAAAGAATGATGCAAGGGCTGAAATATTACAGAAATGCAGTGTAATACCCACTTCTTATGTAATGAAACTCAAGGCTTGTGCTCACACGGACGTGATGAACACACAGGAGCAAAGACACAATGTGCAATGCTAAGCAGGCCATTCGACAAAAACATGTCAACACCTGAGCATTTACCCTCACGCCTGACACAACGCCATCCTTTTGACCCAAATACAGCGACAGCATGGAATATTCAGGCTATTGAAATAATAATAATAATTTTGGTGCGCTACATAGCCCTGTCTGGAGAATAACAATGTTTGATTTGAGGAGGCAAGCCGGCACATTGCCTGAGGCTGTAATAAATAATTAGCAATAATGGGTGCACTCGGCGCGACACTGAGCTTTAGATTTAGGGCAGGGAGAAGCATTAGCGTCCTCACATGGGATGGAAACAGGGAGATGGGTTGTAACAGAGCAGCTGAAATATACATGACAAAAATCAGCAAACAATGGCTGCATGTCATGGATGCTATTTGCACAGCATGACACTTGTACAGTCATTTACTATTCTAAGCTGCTAGCTTTTAGGCCCTTAACAGAGAGACTGACTGCTTATCAGACACCATGGCATCTTCATTTTCCAATTTTATGAAATATATATATATCTGGGTTTGTAAAAAGGATGGCACATATACTGATAACAGCGGGAGGCAGGGTCAGGGATGTAAATTGGGGAGCATCTAAATGAAAAATGAAACACTTGGGAGTAAGAGATAGGACTTTAAAGGAGCATGGAGACTTCTTTCACATGCACATTGATGTAGCAAGGCAGCAAGTGAGGGAGTAGAGGTTGAGACATGACATGTGTTTTAGTTGCCTAAGCTTGAAAGAAATAGTTCACCCAAAAAAACAATATAAATTGTATATAGCACTCGGCTCCCTAGGTTCTCTATTGTCCCAGGATTTGTTTTTTGTTATCGAATGGCGTTAATGGGAGCAGAACGCCCAAGAAATGAATATCACCATTTGATAGAAAAGGTGAGTCCTGCAGGATCTTCCTCAATCAAACTAAACCACTCCAGAGCTGTCAAAAAACATTGGCTTTGAAGATAATTGAGGAGTCGTTCCATATTGACATTCTTGCTTGGTGATAGTTTTGCTGATCCCAGCTTTAGTTGGGTTTCGGAGGGAACATAATCAATGGAAGACATAAACTAAGAAAAGAAGACCAATTTTTGGAGCGGATCAGCTGCTCACCACACACTGTGCTCTCACTCAGACAGATCAGAGTGCGATTTGTCCCACTGCTGTCGTATGAACACGGTGTGTTCTTCAATCACATAGCAAAGGCAGACAAAGTGCTTACAACCAAAGCATCTTATTTCCCCCACTCCCCTAAACACACTCTTGACGTTTGATTTGCACCAACATACTGAAGCTATCACGCGAGAGGGAACACAAATACACACACTCACACTCCCAGCAGGAGTTCCTCAGGGGCCTTGATGTGACAGGCAGCTGTCACAGTCCCACGCTGATGCAGACAGCCTGTTTCACACGCATACGCTTGAGTAAACACGCTCTCACGCTGCTGCTGCTGCTGCTGATGCTGCTGCTGCTGCTGCTGTTGCTGCTGCTGCTGCTGCTGCTGATGCTGATGCTGCTGCTGTCTTAAGCTTCATCCTTTTCATATAACTCCCTCTCTTTAGACACACACACACATTTTTGTCATAAGGTGTTTTAGCTGGACCATAATTCATGTATGCTTTTTTTAAATTTGGAGTGGGACCTTTGTGCCTAAAACTTCTGCCTGAACTTTTATTTATCCAACATCAATATATGAATTGGATGGCTGGCACAGCTTTAAATACACTGAGTATAAGTTATAGAAGTTCTTTGTTTTTATAATGTCTAAGCACCCACAGGCAAGACGAAGAGGGTAAATGACTGTCTGTACATACACTATGGAAAGCATTAGGTATCAAATTGTGTGGCACAACTTGCAGCTGCTCTTTTCCCAGAACCATTTTCTTATTTTTTCCTTCCCTATCCTTGCTCCATTCCCCAAGGCTGGCTGCACATTCACAGACAGGACGGAATCAAGTCAGGCTTGAGACAGACTCAAGTTGTCAGAATACACATCAAGTCCTGTTCTGGACTTTGCATTCAGTAAGCAATCCCAATGGAATACAAAGCAAATGGATGCGCTTGTTTCTGTTTCGCTGTGGGAGTGATCGAACAAGCCACATTGTTATTCAGACCAATGTCAACATGGAAATCACGTTCCAGGTAATATGAGCCGTTACACACCATCGAACATGCATCATGTGTCAGAGGAAAAGGAAAATGTTCACATTGGTCTTTTGGCTCCAGCACATTTACTGTATTTGTGTGATTTTTGTGGTGTTTGCTTTCAATGATTTGACGCTCCACGTCCACCCATCCCATTCATTAATGAGCAGGATTGCCCTCGCTTAGCAGGACTACATCTGGAAAGATACCGACAACTCAGTCAAACAGTACTGGAGACAATTCTCTCTCTGATTCTTTATTGTTGACAGATGTAAGACTCAAGATGTCAGGCGGTAGTGTGGAGCATTGTGGGATTGTTCACACCTTTTGCCCGTACTGGCCCAAACCTCTTTAAAGTGTGTCTAATGGACATAACCCTCTGCCACTGTGTGTCAAATTCTTGAAATGTTAGGCGGAAAAAGAGGAAATGTTAGAATGATGTCTGCTTTTAAAGGGTCAAGACCCACAGATACACACAAAGACAACACTTTCTCCAAACACACACTCGATGTGTTACCTAAACCACCATTTACAGTACACTCCCTATATTCTTTATTCCATTTGTCTTGTGGCAGTGAACAAGTAAATGACAGCAGATTCCTCAGACACCTGGAAAAAATGTAAACTCATTTCCTCAAATATTTTTCTGTCCTCCAGGAATGCCAATGAAAAACTCCTACACTGTAATATTTAGTTTCTATGTAAAAGTTTTTTTTTCACTGCTCTGTTAGCTGTAAAATGACAATTTTTTAAAGAATAGAGGCACTATTTTCCAGTAACAAAATTCAATTGTCAGAGCATGTGTGATTAATTAGTATATTACTGCAGCACTATGATACTATTTTCATTTATTTTATAGTGTGTAGGATATTTCAGGTTGTATGAAATTCTTCTTTTTTATTACCATTTTCATGCATTCAAAAGTGTTTGTGTAATAAGTTAAAGATCACTTGTATTAATGGATTTTTCTTAAGAAGCTCCACCTAAATAGGCTAAAGCACAATTTAAGATCAGATGTGGAAAATCACAAGCTTAGTCCCAGCGTTTTGCGGAGTTACTTTAATACTAATTGACTATTCTCTATTCCTAATTGGCATAAAGAAAAAACTTCAGAGGCAGTGGGGGTTAGCCTCAAACATGGAAACTTAAATGTATGTCTCTGTATGACTCTCCGTCTCATGTCGGTTAAGTCTCGCTCTCACACACACACACACACACACACACACACACACACACACATAAAATGGGATGAAATGGAATACTTACTGGATGAGCCGACTGAGATGGAGTGATGCAGAAAAGGGTAGAAAAGAAAAGAGGGAAAGAAAGATGATTGAGTATGAGATAAGGAGCTCATCATGAACTGAGTGCAACCTGGGAGCAGCACAGCAACTCAGGTCTATTCAAAACGAATAATCCCTCAACGTGAATGGACAGTAGTGAAATTGTCTGCTATTTAACTGAATCGCTCCCGAAGGAAAGGCACAGAGGACGAGTAGCACCAGGAAGGATGAATTGAATGTGGACGTACAGGTGAAGGTGAGAGCTGGTGTTCTGATTGATCTGTGGTCTGTAATACTGCAGCTGCATGCACCGACCCGCAATCCATCCCCGTTTGCCTAACAGCTGCTGCTGGGAATGACTTCGTTATTCTCTAAAAAATGAGAGTGTATGCATGCGCAAGAGTGTGTATATGTGGGTATGCATGCTTGTGGATGTAGTATGTGAGCATACATGTGTTGACGTGTAAGATGTGTAGGTGCATACTGGAGGGCTCACTAACAGAATTAACTGATACAGAATAAAACTCTAAATATTCCCTTTTATCATGACAAGTGACAGATTTCTCTTCCGAATGCCTCTCTTCAAGGGACTGACTTTATTCTAATGAAATTGAAATGCTTTTTGATCTCGGCTCTCTCTCCAGAGAGATGAGCAGTCGAAAGGAACTCAAAATCCATTTTTCACTTTTCCCTCTCTTATAGTTTTAGTTAACAGCATGTTACCAGTGGCATACTATGGTGAGTTTAAACCAGCCACAATGTCTGTCTGGCCGTCTATTTACTGACTATAAACATCTAAATATTCAATATGTTCTTAAAGAGACAAGTGACATTATGGCAAATCTCCTTTAAAAGCTACAAAATTAAATGAATCAAAAGAAAGAGAGATGCATCATAGCAACACGGTCCATCTGTGTAAATCATTTACAAATGTATTCGGTGGTAAAATCTGATGTTCTGCCAGTGCAGAAATGCCCCCAGTGAGGTTTCACTTATTTAACAAAAAACTGTGTTGAAATGAAGCAAGGTGAGACTTATTTTAGTTGGCAGATTTCCACCTTTATATTATTGACGAAATGAGACCTTTTATGAGACATTTACCAAAATATTGGATATATGTTTTTTTTTCACATTATTCACACATAAAAATACATTAAATGAGTTGCTAAGAGGAACAGTTTGTTTGTGAGTTACACATTCTGCAAATCCACTTGTATTCATTCTCAAGTTGCAACCACGACATCCTGACTGTCAGTCACTGCAGCAGGAATCCCAGTTGTTTGACATTTCAGGGATGACCATTTACGAACATATTGCGGATGCATGCCCATGTCTTACCGTGCACTTGCAGGCTGCCCGATGCCTCGGCTTTGCCCACGCTGTTCTCTGACACGCAGGTGTAAGTGCCCTCGTCCTCACCTCGCACCTGGCTCAGACGAAGACTGTTGTCGCTGCGGATCTCAAATCTGCAAAGACAATACCTTTGTGAAAACTCCACTTGTTGGTGAATTTCATTTTTTTTTTTTTTTTTTTTTTTTACATATAAAATGCAAGTTATTTGGTCCATTAAACCTTTTTGAGAAAAGTTGATGTAATGCAGTCGGCAAAATTAGATTTTGTTTGGTAAATCTCAGATTACTGTCCTGTACAGCTGGAGGCACCCTGTGTAGATCTAAATCCTGCTCACAACAAGGGAACATTTTCCCCTATTTCCCCTGAGGTGTCATTAAAGTTTTATCCAGTCTAATCCACAAAGGCTCTCACAGTACCACAGCCACCGTGTCACCCTGCGATAGTGTCATCACTGTTATCCCGTGTCCACTGTCATTATTGCTGACCTAAAAGGCACGTGGCAAGTTTGAGATCTGCTTAAATATGTTGCTAAGTATTAGGATGATTGTCTCTGGACTTACTAACACAAGCTGCTCCATATGAGGCATACATTTTGATTCCTGGAATATCTTTGGAATTACATGTATTGTGAATAGCACTTGATTTACTTGTTGCAACATTTTAAAGACAATCATTATGGCTCCATGGGATTTGTTTCAATTTGTTGTCTATTAGACCTCCAAAAAAAGGAAATAGCATCTCTCTCTTTATTTTGTAATTTTGTTCTCTAAACTCAAAACAGTGGGATTACATCCACTCACAGGAAATCATTATTAAATGGTTTCTCATCTTGCCTAGCTTAGCACAGAACATGCATGCAGACGGTTGTTCTGTATTTGGAAGCTGTTATATTATCAGTGAAATGATCACTACAATACACTAGTTACCGGAAATGTAATATTGCTAAGTTTATAAGTAAGACCCTGGCAACAAGCATGACTGGTTGGTATAATAATACAAGGGTGCTGCTGACGCATCAGGCAGTTCTAACCGACAGCACAGGTGTCTCTTCTGCCGTACCTGCCCCGGGGCAACTCTCCCTCCTCCCTCCGCCAGCGGACAGTCGGAGTTGGGTCTCCGTGCACTTCGCAGAAGAAGTCCACCATATCGTCTGCCAACACCACCTGGTTCACCGGCTGTTTGGTGAATACTGGCCTCTCTGTAATTAGACAGAGACAGAGGATGAAAAATGCTTGCGCTGCTAAACTTTCACTTAAATGAACCTCCAGGGTAATTAGATTGTTGCAGCAGCAGTGACTGTGATGTGATGAATGTAAGACAAATAGTGACCACTGGGGAAATGAATAGTGAAGACTAAAAACCAGAACGAAACGTGGTGACATTATCAAACAAGAAGGAAGATTCTGCATCACCATTGACAGAGTTACAGGCCTGATGCAGGTGCATAACAAAATTAAGTCACACAGGTAGAAGATCCACCAGAGACATGTGACCAGAGAGACACATGTGCATGGTAAGCTCTTATCATGATCATAATCGGTTTTAAAAAACGCCGATAGCCAGAAGAAATGTGTGCAGAGAGGCACTGGCTATTATCTTGCAAATGTCACATATGGCGGTAATATTAAATATAAGGGACAGTGTTCTCGTGTTATTTTCAGGAACCACACATTGATAAATTAGTTTTCACATTCTGGGTTAAGGTTTACTATTGCACCACAACGTGTAAGAGGAGCAGCATCTGGGTGGTGGTGCGGAGGAGGGGGTTTGGTGGGAGTGAAAAGAAAATGTCAATCTTCTATCTGTTTGCAGGGATCAATACACACTTTGAGAACGCTTATGCTGCTGCTCTGCTGACAGCAAAGCAGAGAATCAGAGAGAATGAAAGAAGCGGAGAGGTCGAGAGAGCAAAGCTCAGGGCAGCTGGGAGGGAAACCTTCATGTTCTGCTCCAACATTAGCTGAGGAAAGAAAGTAAAGCCCCAGAGAAAAGGAATCCAAAAAAAGACAGAGCACAGAGGATACATGTGAAGCTTACTATCAGAACCATTACACATTTGCCATGAGAGTAGCTTACTCTAAAAGATTATTAAATGCCCTTCACTAAATTAAAGGAAATTTATTAAAGTGCAGTGCTTTTTACATAGTCAAATAACTCCAATTTAGACTATTTACACTGTAATTTGAATATTTTATCATAATTTACAGTCTAACCTTAACTGTTAATATTTAAAGATACAGATCTTTGAATCTGAAATATGTGTTTGTGTACTTGAAAAATAACCATGCTTCCATAGGAATGTGTAATGTAATAGGATTAGCCTAATTTCCATATGTTTCATTTCCCATGCAGTGTTTACAAGTTGACCATAATTAATGAGATGCAGAAAAGATTACTCACCAAACACCACCAGCTCAGCAGGATCGCTGTCTTTCTCTCCAACCATGTTGGTCCCAACACACACATACATGCCAGCATCACTTTTCCTGGTGTTGGAAATCATCAGTTTTCCTCCTCGCATCTGAAAATGAGTAGCATAAGGAGGAGAAGAGGGGATGGAGAATAAAAGGAGAGGCACAGAAGGGAATGAATGAAAAGGTAAACAGTGAAGAAGGAGGAGGATGGTGGAGAAGACCGAGATAAGGAGGGGAAGGAGAGGTTGTGGTGGAGGTGGGGGAAGGAAAGAAAGACAAATGGAAAGAGGTTGGAAACAGGATATTGAAGCATGTTAGTCAAGAGAGAGACCACCCCGTCATTTCCAGTCATGACAGATGGCTCATCTGCTGGTTCTTACACTCTGGATCTATCTCCAGACAATTAACAGAGGAGCATCTCCCACTGCTCAGTTTGTAATAGTTGCATTGATTGATCCTGGTATATAGTGCTTACACGCATGCATGCCGAATTATTGACTGGATGACAAAAATCCATCGGAAGATCACTTGTGTGACCCTAACACCACGATGCAAAAACCTCATAGGTTGCAAACAATTTGATCTTTACAACACAAAGTTCAAAAAGCAAAAATGAACATGTCTGAAAATGTTTTTCTTAAAATAAAGGGTAAAGAAAATCAGCACTTCAGCTGTTTTTAGTTCAAATCACAAATGTGATGATACATGTAGGCTAAGCAAGGTCCACATCATAAAGAAATACACACACACACACACACACACATACATATATATATATATATATATATATATATATATAATTATTTATTTTATTTTTTATTTTTTTCTAATAAAAAACTTACAGTGATCCTCTCATCTCGGTCAGTGACCCGGATGTTGTTTCTCTTCCAAGAAATGGTGGGCTCAGGATGACCTCTGGGGGGGATACACTCCATGACAGCCGGCTCACCTGCTGCGACCACCACATCACTGGGTGTTTGACGGAAGTCATCTCTCAGAACTGGAGAAAAGACAGAGAAGAAGAGAACATACATTGTTAAAGTCTGAACTGTATAAACCTCTTTGCTGATGATGCTCTCTTTAATCTGACTCTGCATACATGGATCCTGATGACTTTGTACTGACATTTGGCCTTCAAAAAGAAACGAGATGAATGCCAAAGCAGGAGCAAATCTCAAATTAGGTTCATCTCTCACTGTTTCACTGAGCTGATTAACGCAAAGCATGACAGGACATTGCTATTGATACAGTATGACTGTACATTTAACATGGTGTCTCTATAGTCTTCATTGACTCTGTGCCATGTCTGCGGCAGCACATCAATAAAGAAGGCTCTTGTAGCTGAGACACATAAAAATTAAACGTTTGAGGTTTGTTTAGCCCGCCTCCTTTACTTATGCATCTCTCCGTAGTCAACATTGTGTGCCCCGTGCCTAAAGGCATTGGACTTTTTCTTTCTCATTTCAGTCACTAAAGCTCTGTGACCTCTCACGTTACAGTCTACAAGGACGAAGCCAGAGCTATGCAGGCCGCAGGCTTGGCCTCAGCCACTCCAGGGACTTACAAAGGCAAACCATGGTTTCTTTGGCATTCCTTGGTCTCCCCCCCAAAAAAAATTCTTTTTCACAACACAATCTTTTCTAGGCATTTATTAAGAAATGTCCAAAGTCGAGCTGCAACTTTTTCAAAATAGCTTTCAAATTTCTACTCTCAAATATTCCTCTTTGAAGGTATAGGAAGATGTGAGATTTGGACATCAAGGAGTTGGTGGATGATTAATTGATGCAAGATGAGATCATGGCGGATATGCACGCTCTCTTACATTATATTGATATATCTCAGTGTATATATCAATAAGTTATGTCAATGTAATGACTTTCCACTCATGTCCTGAGTCCTGACTCAACTTTCTCTGAGTGTGCTAACATCTGCTGGAGGCTGTCATAAAGATGAGAGATAGAGAGAGAAGTTATTTAACCTTAAAAAGTGCAAGTCATGTGAAAGTGGTGTCCTAGTTTACACTCACGATGACGCCTCACAGACATTTGAACATCGCTACTAAAATAGCTGTTAAGTATATCACCTGTCTGTAAAAGGACAAGCTTCTTTAAAATGCCCTTAGTACACAACTCAATAAGACCAAACAGATTAAGTACTTTGTCGCCATACAATTCTTCAATGATTACCCATCATTATTCCTCACCTTTCCGGTTAAAGAGAAATGTGCAGCAGCAACATTTACACATTCAAGACCAGGGGTTGAAATTAGCTGAATATGTAAATACTGTTCTTAGTATAATTGAGCAGCTTTTCCAAGAACTACTAAGATAATAAGTACAAATCAGCACAAATTACAGCCTACATTGACAAGGTTATGGTCCAATCATTAAGATTAACATTTGAGAAAATGACCTCCTTGGCGAATGGGAGAAAAGGCTCGACAATAAGAAGCTGGTCACTACATTCAAGAGCATCACTGCATTATCGGATGGACTGATGGACGAGGTGAACTCATATTGCATTCATATTGGCCTTTTCATTAACACTATATGTCAGTAAGTGTGAATCCAAATAGTCTGTACTTCTGCTTAGGTAAGTAACAACACAAGTAGGTACATTTCTACATGAGCAATATGTACCGTAAGTCAGGTAACATTGCTTCTTCTTGAGGTGAATGTTCTATGAGTCTTTCCCAGCCCTTTCAACCCTGAGGAAAACACCAATACTCCTGTAACTCCCAGTAAAACTGGATATATTTCTCATGTATTTGATTCAAAGGGTGGTCCTTTTGAAATGTGTCTTCAGCATCACACACAAATGTTCTGTTTACATTCGCCCTGAGAATTAATAGAAAACTGAATAGTTTTCAAAGCTCATATTCACATATCCCACTGATACCAGTGGCTAAAAACAATATTTACCTCTGGCCAGTCACATGATTTTATGTTCATGTAAAGCAGTGACTTGCATGTGTTATTCTCATTAAATGTCTCCTCAGGGTATTTTGTCTTCAGCATCTATCAATACTCATGGATCATGGAATGTGTACAGCACACGTGTGCTTGTGTATTTTATTTACGCACATATGTCTTGATGCATGGGTGGGTATACACACAAGGGTGTGCATGCTTGTGTGCCTGATGTCGCGGTAATGTCCTGTGCTGTCATTAGGGGAGGAGTGTCATTAATCAGATGAGGCGGTGACTCTCTCCTGCTGGCTCGGGACATTACCGTTATCGTTACCATCCATATATCTATGTGTCCATATTACCTCGCTTACACTCAGACTTGCGACATATCTCTATCTGAAAAACCTAAGCATTGTATCTCAAAGTCAGACTGTACGCCCTGAAGGCTATTTTCTCTTCTTGTCAAGATAGCGTGGTGTCCTCTTGGAATGAGGGTAAACTTGGGTGTGTATGTGAGGAGATAAATCAGCCTGTTTTGTTTGTAATCAAGGTCGTGTCAGTGTTTAAGGAAGTATATTTGTCATTTCCTCATTAGCTCACAGAGCCTGTGCTTGCCTTGGCCCTGATAAAATACAGGTTTAGGCAATTCATTGTGGGCATCTGAACCCCGATATTGCTGTTTTTTTTATTTTATCTGTGACTCTTAGACAGGTCAAATTGCCACTTATGGCTTTAGTCAGACCTATATCCTGATGGCCAATTACTTAGCCACAGAGCATTTGAGGCACTCCAAATCCCATTGGCCCTTCAAATCCTGGAATGATATGCCAAACCACACCCCCGACCTTATCTGTACCTGCTGCTGACATTTCTCCCAATCACTATTCACAGCAGATTACAAAAGCCTGACTAAATTGTTCAGTAACCTGTCCCATCACGCGGAGCGAGGGGGGGAAATAGGGCAGTGCGTTGCACCCCAGATCTGCATTACCATGCAGCAGGGTTAAAGGACCGCCGCGATGACCTGTCACACACCATTCTGAGATCGTGGCTCCAGGGGCCCCTGATCTTTCCCCATTCTGCCCTCTGCACTCTCCAGATCTGAGTGAGAAGAGGATGTCTAGAAGTTTATTAGGCACTGGCAATTACCCAGGAGGCCCTTTGGGGCCCATATTAAGTGGGTGCACTTTGACCCTTTCTTTAAACCCCTTCAACAAAGCCAGAGTAATCCCCACCACTGGGCCTGAACGGTGTGCGTTAATCAGAGCACAGACACACAGTAACACACACAGGGTGAGAGATAAGGACCACAAGTGCATATATTTGAAATAAAGATGTCTGATGATTGGAAGTGAAAAGCTGAAAATGTAGTCCTATAATATACGTGTTCCACCCGGTCTGATGTGTACACCTAGACTCGGACAATACATACCATAACACAATATATGTCTCATTATAGATGTTGTTATATCGTTTTAAGTATATATCTTTAATGTATTCAATACTTAAAGCTCTTGTTATTTTGGGCTCAACTGCAGACGGTTGTGGGGAATGTTGTGGCGATATGGGATTTACAGATAGTTATGTAACAAGTAGCTTGATTTGTCAGGTGATTGTTGTTTTAACCTAAACTGATATCATTTGAACCTTTTATTGGTTAGTTATTTTGAAACCAGCAACAGAGGATTAATAAATGGGCTAGGTAATCAAAAGTCAAAATGAATCAGCAACTATTTTGAGAGTACATGTTATCATTTTTCAAGCAAAAATGCCAAAGATTCTTTGGTTCCAGCTTTTCTTTGTCGTTTATGATACTTAACTGAAAATATTTGAGTTTTGAAGTGTTGGTTGAATAAAACATACTATAGAAATAGCTTGGGCTGTGGGAAATTTGAATAGACACTTTCACTATTTTCTGACATTTTATAGACAAAACAATTAATCAAGAAAAGATTGTTAGTTGCAGCCCTAATTGTTTCCCAATTACATTTCTTGAAAGCGAACTATTGCACAACACATATAGTTCAACGCTATGATATAAAGCCATGTATACCATGAGAAGATTTCATCACACACTGCTAAACACAAGCACGTAAGTCTCAACATTAATCAAAATCAGATATGTGAGGCTTCAGCTTCACTGTCTAGGACAAATTGCTCTAAGTCTGACAAACACATTTGTCACATAGAAACTAAAATGGCACATAGAGCATTTATCAGTGGCGTAGTCTTCCCTGATGGATTACAAATTACAATGAATCATTACGAAAATGATTAAAACCACAAACTAGATAATCTATTCTATGCCAAAGAAAGTGTGTTATTGTATGGAAGTAATATTTATCTGTGACCGCTAGACTTCTGTGATTTACCATATGTGCTCAGTATCACAACCCTGCTGTATATCAGGGCATCATTTGAGCATTTAATTGGACGTAAAAAAACACCTTTGGGGCGAGCTCAGGCTCACTTTTAATTAAATGGCTTTATGTGTGTGTGTGTGTGTGTGTGTGTGTGTGTGTGTGTGTGTGTGTGT
>CALSBV010000001.1:793968-827819 GCA_943590825.1 Bovichtus diacanthus | reverse complement strand
CACACACACACACACACACACACACACACACACACACACACACAGAACACAAGAACAAATTCTCACAAAGTCAGAGGGAGACAGGAGTTGCATCACATGTTCACCTGTTTATTCCCCAAATTCCACAAGGCAGCTGCCATCCTGAACCTTGAAGACTTGACCTCCAAACAACCTTTGAAGAAAGGGGCGGGGTTGATTTGGAGGCCCTAAAACCCTTAGAGGTTACCCCCAGTCAGCTTTATTTGAAATGCATCTGACTCCACCTCTTCCCCTCCCCTGTTAGCTTGAATATTCATGAGCCATAAAGCCAGGCAGTAGAAACGTAGCAGGCATAATAAAAACGTCAGAGGTATAAAACATTCTTAAGAAAAAGCCGGCAGGAGCTTGGGCAAGTCACTCTGAATGTCAAATTCCCACCCAGGGGTGTCTGGCCCGTTAGGTCTATTGTGCTTGACTGACTTTTATGCATCTGACATGAATTGGTCTCTGCTCCTGGCACATAACTTTGTAAGCCGCATTTTCAGGATCAAAGAGTCTCTTTTAATGCATGAAATGGGATAGGAGTGGGGTGCAAAACACAAATTCTGGGAAGAAATATTCAGTAAAGTGGTATGGGATCTGGTCTTAATGCAAGATAATGGAACTTACAGTTTGAAAATGCACAAAGGATTGTAAGGTTTATTGCTGGATGACAGCCACACTTGCAGTAGATACGTATGCATTTAGGTAACTCATAAACTGTGTGTGTTTTTCTATTGATCCTACGTGTGTATTTATGGCTCTTTCTCTTTAACAATGTCTGTAATAAATGCACGACTGTTACCTGCAAAAACTACATCGTATCTGAGGAGAAAGCTCCACCTACTGCAGCTTGAAAAGACTTATGCATCAAACATTAATAATACGTAAGTGGAGACTGTTACTGAGGTAACTTAGCAGAACCTACCCTAATGAGATATTGAGTGTCTGATTGTCAGGATGAATGTGTCGCCTTGCTAACACAAGATCATTGAGCAAACTCCATGCCACCACTGCTGTGTGAGGTCTGTTTGCTGGCAGCAGCATTGTAAATAAATACGCTAATTTTAAGATAACTGAGACTAATGAGACACATTTCCACTGAGGTGGACAATAAAGCCACTCTATTTCTCTATCAATCTATCCATCCATCTGTACATCTGCAATGTATGGTATATAGTATTTAAGTTCAAAGGGATCTATCCTTTCCACTGACAAACATTCACCTCCCATAGCAATCTGTGTTCATAATTTATAATTATTCATCATTTCATAACATTGGATTGATGTTGACCCATCAAATTGTTTCCAAATACAACTACTATGTGCACATATTCTTAAAGGGACACATGTTTTTAGTCAGAGTTGGCAGAGGTCTCAGGATACGTTGGTCAAATATCTCAACAGCTATTAAACAGATTGCTCAAAGGGATGAATCCTAATTTGGGAATCTCTTGAATTGTTATGGTTAACATTTCCCATTGGCCAACACTGCATTCATGACAAGGCACAGAACCTTTGTCCACACTGTATTCATGCTGACTACAGCAGATGTTCCCCGTCAGTGAGAAATCAAACATTTTACAGCCACATTTGAACCCTGCACAGGGTGTTTGATCTTCAAAAGATAAGATTCAAAAGTTGAACTTCTTAACTGTGTGCTAAGACGATGGAGTGTGTAGTGAGACATTCGCTTGACCTCTAAGGTCTACCTTATCATCTGCCACTTCTATTGTACATGGGAAAATGTCGAGGCAAGCTGTCTGCAGTAAACACTCTACTTTAAAAATGTCTGTGCTCTTGGCCCCTTTAGTACAAAGAGGTTAACATATGACATGAAACACAACAAAATAAGCCCATTCGAGACAAAACTGTCAAGTCAGGTGTATTTATCAGCACTTTAAAATTCTGCCAGCATCCATATTGCAGCTCAGTGGCCTTCATCACCCTGCCTGCCCTTCAGCCTGCAGCAGATGGACTCTGAGGGGTTAAACCTCCTGAACCTCCATCTTTTCCCACTGTGTTGGCTCCCACCCTGATACCAAATATACACACCGATACACAATGCCGTTCCCTCTTAGTTTGCCCCACAGTGCTGCCACAAAGTGCCACGTTGTGCCTTCGCTGGTGCCACGCTGAGCCCCCTGGCAGCTACAGGCGGGCTTCTGTGCCTGTGGACTTATCTCCGGCCCCATTGGTGTCATGCAGAGGGCTGGCAGGGGCTGGGACTCGCTTGGCTTTGGCACTGGCCACTGTTTGTACTATGTAACCTCTTTCTTTCTCTGGAGGCAGTGTTTGAAAGGTGCGTTTAACGGTTTGTGTGTTTTTTGCAGGAAGATGCACACTCAAGAGGACACAAGTATGACACACACTTTTCTTTTTCTCTACCACCATGGATAAAGGGATTCATATGTGTCAGAACAACTGCTGTACGCCAAGTTGTGTCCCTGTGCATGTGTCTGTTTGCAGACAGCTGCACAGAATGCCACTTCCCGAAGGACCACAGAATTAGGAAAGTAAGAAACAGAAAGCTCGATCTACAGAAAAACAGACAAACTCATCAGCTGCAGGCCTTGCAGACTGCAAGAAACTGGTATTAAAACCAAGATGTTCAGAATACACGTCAAAATCTTTTGACTGCAAACATGACCCTGCGCAATATTACAGAGCCTTGTTTGTGGGAACTTAGACTCTTTTATAACTATCAGCAGCTGCCAGGGTGCTGGCAATAATAATAATAATAATAATAATAATAAAAGTAATACTAATAGTAATAATAATAATAGTAATAATAATAATAATAGTAAAAATAAAAGTAATAATAATAATAAAAGTAATACTAATAGTAATAATAATAATAATAATAATAAGAGTAATAATAATAATAATAATAAAAGTCATAATAAAAGTAATACTAATAGTAATAATAATAAAAGTAATAATAATAAAAGTCACAATAAAAGTCACAATAAAAGTAATAGCAATATTAATAGTAATAATAATAATAATAATAATAATAGTAATAATCATCATCATCCTTATTACTATAATAATCCATCTTTGGTGTTAGCAATATCCTAATGTAAGGAAATAAGAAAAGCAAAGAAAAGAGCTTTGGAACTCAAAAGGAGAGTTTAAAACGAGCACAATGCAAAGAAAAAGTGGAAGAACACATTCGAGATTATTCATGGGGAGTGAGAACTTTCTACTCGATTCCTTTGCTCTTTTTCATAACCAGTTCTGTGAAAAGTGATTCACAACACCTCTGCCTATTCTATCTGCTCGGCTTCCATATACAGCTTGTATCACAAATATCCAGCAGCTTCTGAGGCTGGCACCTAAACAGAGGAAGAGCAAGGTGAAAGGTAATTCTTCATTCTGCTTTTAGGAAAGGAGACGGACACACTGCACAGATCCCAGCTGTGTGTAGAGGATAGAGAGGCAGTCAGGGGAAATTCAGCTTGATTATTAAGTTAGGGGCTGGAGCCTTTCAGGGAAATATGATGCCCGGCCGTAAGGTGTTTGACAGGAGTCCAGAGTTTTACAGGTTTTTACTGGGAATGGAGTTTTTTTTACCGTTTTCAGCTGGTCTGTGTTAGTGCAATAAGAATTTCCTGAGATGTTCTCTATTTTAAATGGTGAAATGTTTAAATCTTCACTGGTGTTCCTGCAAAAGCTGAAAACAGCATGCTGTCAAGACTGATTGTTGTTCAAGTTAGAAGAGAAGCAAGGATGAAAGATAAAACGTTAATTTTCAATATAATGATCAGTACGTTCAATCATTTCATCCATAACATAAGTCATTCAGCAGCACCTGAGTTGTATTCTGTTTTAAAAACAGAAAGCACATTATTTTCTGACAATGTAACAGCAATAAGCGAGTCCTTTAAATACTACATACAAACTGCCTCCATTTATTTAAATTACCTGCTGCTGTCAAAACAAAGGTACTGAGTACTTTATAGTGATATTTTAACATTAAAGATTTAATTGGTCCTGTCTGCATTTCATAAAGGTGCCACTGATCAAAAGCAGCCTTGTTATGTCCGTTGGAAACCCATCTGACAGGAGTGTCGAATTTTAAGGAACTAACATCTGCTCGAGAGAAGCTGCCAACCAACAGTGGCCTGTCCTTCCCTCCCTGTGAGAACGCTTTTTTCCTGTCTAGTGGCGACAACTGTTATCTCTTTGTAAGAGCTAGCTGTCATCCATCTACAAAAACAGGCCTGGTTGCCAAGGCCTGGTCACAACACGACAGAGGCCAGGCCCTCTGCAGCGGGAGAAGATGGGACGCAATGTCGGAGGGTGCAAGCTGCCAGGAGATCTGACACCAAGGTCAGGTGTGGCGTCTTAAGTTAACTCAGCCCAGTGATGATGATGATGATGATGATGATGAAGATGATGATGATGATGATGATACGGGACCAGAGAGTCCTCTGAAGCTGCTTTTACTCTCCTCTGCTTTTATAGTGCAGCTAACATTAATACTTGTGAAATCTATCTGTGATTCAATGTGTTTATTATTACTGGAAGTGTATAATATAGGACATGATGTTGGACACCTGATATATGGAAAAGCACTGGGATATCACAGGTACGTGTTCTTGCCTAGACATGGACATGTATTGTGGGAATGGACTACACTAAGGATGTCACAATCCAGAAATGTAGTGGTCGAATACCGGCAAAAATTCCACGATTCTCGATACCCGACTCGATACCACGGTAAAAGCAAAACAATAAATCCCATGAACTTCAACATACACTCCTCTATTACTGTTTGCATACTGCTTTTTACAGGTCATAATTCTCTCTCTAATATCTATTTTATACTATTGTGAAAACATCTTCAAACAACTGTATTCTATTTATTCAAATTTCTCGCCAAAATATACATTTTACAAGATTAGATTTTCAGAACATTATAATTGACCCTATCCCAACACTAATGTGAGTAGAGCTAGAACACATCGTAATGTAACTCAAAGGGACTTCGCTCGTAACGTCAGCTGTGAGCTCAGTTATTTAGCCAAGCAGGATTGTGTTGCCCACCGGCTGCTAACATCGAAGAGAACCAGTTCTCCTCCTGCCGATCTCAACATGAATATATTTGATGAATTTCAACATCGACTTATGGGATATCATGACATCCCTACACTATGTTCCTTTTGTTTTCTCTGTGTGAGGTTCTCTCCTGCTCTACATTTCCTCTAAAACAGTCATGTGTATTTCAGCCCACCTGAATAAACTTCAGAACAAATTCTGTCTTTTGGTTCAATCACGCACACACACACACACACACACACACACACACGCAGACATGCCAGACTTACTTGCCACCTCCAGCGATGCATTGCGACTGACTGCCTCGCCCAGGTAGTTGCGTGCCACGCAAACATAGACACCTTCGTCGGGTTTGCTTCGCCTCCCGTGTACAATTCGTAGGAAGAAGAGGGAGCCGCTGGGTAAGAGCATCCGGTGGGATCGAGGATCCTCTCGATCGGTCTCGACGCGCTCACCATCTTTGTACCATTCCACCATTGGAGTCGGCCGTCCTTCTGCCTTACAGTTGAGGGTGGCCGGCTCGCCCTTGGACACGATTAAATCCGATGGGTGTTCTACGATCCGGGGAGCCGCATCCTCTAACCTGGGTCGAGATCCTGTTGATGAGACGACAGAGAAAAAGGAGAAGGTAAAACTTTAGCTCATGATAATGACGGCGACAGTGAAGCATTCTTTATTATGATGGTGCAAACCAAGCGGCATCCTGCTGGGTCTGAAAAGTGAAGACAATGCGAAAGGGCCTTAAACCTGCATTCTTTCTAATAGCCAGCAGCGGGCGATTTCACTGGTTGCAGTATTCTTCAATACAGCTTGATCTTAAGCTTATGCTTAAGGGCGTGACTACCTTGTAACAAGTCGCTACCACAGCATTGCCACGACGCCGTTGTTCAGCATTCAGTTGTACTAAAAGTATAAGTTTGTACCTCTGCCAAGGAGGTTATGTCTTTGGCTCAGTTTGTCTGTCAGGATTACAAAAAGACAACTGGCCTGATTTTCATGAAACTTGGTGGAATTAACCCATTTTGAGCGGATCTGAATCATGGGGCGGATACACAAATGTGTTACAGCCAGCAGGCTCCTTGTCTGTTCTCTGTGTTGCCTGTCTGTTTGTGTTGGTGTGTTGTTCCTGCCCCGCCTCTAATTGAGCACAGGCTGCAATCACCTCATCACCAGCAGTATATCTACCCTGGGCTGTCCTCCACTCTCCACCAGATCGTTCACCGTCGACAGTGGTACATGGCCTGGGTCCTAGTGTTGTACCTTTCTTTCTGTTAAATTCTAGTTTAACTACGATGATTACAGTCCATGCCTGACCTGTTTTCTCGCTTCTGCCTCGCCTTCCTGCCTGCCTCCCCAGTCACTGCTGACCGCTTCAGCCATCTCTGCCAGAGATGGCAGGCAATAAAACCGTTATTGTCTAACGCAAACTATCAGTACCCTGTGTCTGTGTCCTGCGCTTGGGTCCACCTGCAACAAAAGCTTAGAGTCTTAACAAAATGATGTCTCACTTTCACGAACATTGCAAGATAGGGCATTTGAGTGGCATCTACTGTATGTTGTGTCGGAATAATCGGAAAAATGTGTTCACAACTGGGAAAATTCACATGAATGAACAATGAAAGTGGGAACAACATCTTGGAAACTGATGTCAACGAGTTGTTTAAAAGCTCTGAGATATAAAATACAATACATCTTCTTTCTTCATCCAGCGTCCATGTTGTTTCCTTTTTACGACTTAAAGCTCACGAACACACGGAAGTCGGAAGAATGACTTACAAACGGTGGAAATGGGACCATCCAAGGAGCACGTGAATGCAGCATTGGCCTTGCCGCAGGTCTGCACTCTCCCAGTGCCATTCTTTGAAGCATGTTTTTTTCATTAGTCAAAATTAGTATTCCAATTTATATTACAGCAAAAGTGAATTATGGATGCACCTAACCAAGCTAGCTAGCGCTAGCATTAACTGGTAACTTAGCGTTTGTTATGCTAAATTACAAGTCCCCGTCAGGCATCACTACACTCCAGCTCCACCCTATGGTGCTCACTTTTGGTTCCAAAAAAAACAAGATGGCAACTAAAATGCCAAACTCGAGTTTTCAAAACTGTAGTCCACAAACCAATGGCTGACGTCACTTTGACTACGTCCACTTCTTATATACAGTCTATACAAACTTGTCTCCAAACCAGAGCCATTTGGTGTTTCAAAGCTTGAACAAACTGAAAAGAAAGGCAAACATTTAGATTGCTAAAAGATGCCGGATGTAAAGAGTGTGTTTGCACTAGTGTAGGAGGAATAAAGACTATAATAAACACAACATTAAAAATCATCTGCCTTTTTTTACATTTTGGCCACTGCACACAAGAGGCAAGCGGGCTGCACAAATCTCCAACCCTCTTGAGATTGGCGTGTGAATGGCTGCAGAAAAACACACAATTTTATCACAGACAACATGGCTGTGGGAAGCAAGCATGTAATGTAATTACTCAACAGTTCCTCCAAATATTAATCAAGAGGACGTGTGAAATTACATGCTCTAGATTCCACATCTATCGAAACCATATTCTCCAGCAGTTGTGGGGAAGAAGGAGAGAAGTAAACCTGGTAGAACTGTGGTAATCATGGGAAAGTAGGTTGACTGAACGACTAAAATATTTAGATATCAAAATATACAACCAACTCCAATGCATACTGTTCTGAAAATACTTAAGACATTTAAACTGGTGTTTTCTATGTAATAGAATCATTTGCAAGGCTGTGCGAGGTGCAAGTTCCTGTAAATGAATGATCAATATAAATTTACTGTGTTTCTGGTCAGTGTTTATGCAGTTTGCAGACTCAAGCTTCTTTTAAAAGTCTGATTGTAAGACATAAAAGAAGAAAGAGACAGGACATTATTCCCACAGGTTTTTTGCAAGCTTTGAAATAGTTTTTTCCCCCCTCTATCTTTCCTCTTCCTCGTGCAAGTTAAATGACAGCATGTTGGCACGTTTATGTATGAAAAGCAATAACACAAACTAAAGCACCATGAGGCGCAAGTGAAATTTCCCCCTGGAGAGCAAATGAAAGAATGACAACAGGAGGTGCGTCTTGCCAGGTTCTTTCAGAATAACCTGATTTTGTTCCAGTGATGATTGTTGCAGCATTCATGACTTTGCAACAAGGGAATTGTATGCTGTTTTTAAACTAAAACCGTTTTTCACTGTCACAGTGTTTTATGCTTTAGTCATGCCATATAGTGGCGTTTTGAGAACATTCACAGCAGGAGATTGGTGGGAGCAGTTGTGCACATAACATGAACATGAACAAATGAATTCCTTTGTTCAGTGTTTAGGAGTTTTGTAGCTCCTACATCACACAGAACTTGAAACAAGTTACACTTGACAGCCAACAATAATGGTTTGGTGCTGTCTTTCAGGCTTTGGGCTCGGCCCCTGAATTCCAGTGAAGGACCTTCTTAATGCTCCAAGATATGAAGGCATTTTAGCCAACTGGGCCAAACTATTGCCAAATTCATGGCAATAGTTTGGGGAAGGCATAAAGTTTGGTATGGCGAAACTCGATTGGCCTGCACAGAGCCTTGACCTCGACCCCATCGAACACGTTTGGGAGGGATTCAAATGCAGATTGCGAGCCTGACCTGATTGCGAGTCTGAATGCTCTTTAGGCTCAATGGGCACAAACTCACACACTCCAAAATCTCCCCAGAAGAGTGGCAGCTGTGATAGCCCAACTTCATATTAATGCCCATGATTTTAGAAAGGGATGTCCAACACGCTCATATACTGTAGGTGTGATGGTCAGGTGTCCACTGAGTTTTGGCCATATAGGGTATGTTTAACTCTTAATTCAACATAACTTGGGCTCACATTTTAGTTTTGGTTTATGAACAAAAACCACTGGAGGAAAAGAAGATTGAGCCACAAGAAGAAAGCAGTCAAATGATCTGACCTCAAAGTGACAAATCCTCCATATGGTTTTGGGGAATTAAGAACTCAGCTTAAGTTTGTGTCGCTTAGGAAAAGATATAGTACCGTCTGATTGCCCTGCTCTCAATGCAATTACATTCACAAAGATGGAGGAATACGATGCTCTGAAAAGGAGGAAATGGTATTGAGGATTTAAAATTGCGTCCAGTAAGAGTCAAATTGTAGCTGGTTTGAAATCTACTTCCAAGCTAACACCAGAATGTTTAAATATACCTTTCAGGGTATATTCCACTGCCATTAATGGAAAAACCCATCACTACAAATTCCTTTCTTTGTCTCTTTGCTTCTTAAACTCTACATTTACAGTATATTATCTGAAGCCCAAACCTTGCAAGAATTGAATGGAAGGCCTAAAAACTTGAGGGAAAACAGCTGAATTGTTTTAAAACTAGCATATACATTTGAATTAAATCTTCAAAACTATCTGAAATTGATTTGGCATGAACTGGGTTCAAATTAAAATAAAATAAATACACACAATGTGTCTTCACTATGGACTCACCAACTACTTTTTGTTTTGCTGACTATCACAGTAGAGTACAGGTACTATATCAATATTCAATATAAATGAATATATATAGCACTTTGAGTTTTGTTTATTCAAATGAAAAGTGCGCTTATAAGTAAAATGTATTATTATTATTATTATTATATTATGTACATTTGCATGAACCAATATGCATACTGTATATAGCTGTACAGTTATTTTCAACATTCATCTATGCCATTCTAATGACACACCTTGCCATATAAATACAAGATGTACTAGACTTGAACCAATCCTGTAAAGAATATTACCTGGCACGATTGTATGTATTCAGAATTACAGTACACTACTAGTTTTTAGTTGTTCTACTGTGTTATGATTTCATTACTCATTTCTTATCTACCACTTTGAGTGTGGGTCCTCATCAAATAAAATATTGTTATGTAGCCTAATATCACAAATTCTACATTAGTCTCAGTGGCTTTACAGACTGTACAGGATACGACCCCCTCTGTTCTTAGACCCTCACACAGCACAAGGAAAAACTCTCCAAAAGAAAACCCACAATTAAAGGGGAAACATGTCCAAGATGACATGACATGTCCAAGATTTTTTGACATGTCAAAAAATATATATTAACGGATATTTTTAGGATAATTAGGATATTTTGCCTAATGGCTTGTCGGACTTCAAAAGTTATAAAAAAATGGTCTGATAAAAGAGGATTGTGTGGACAGACTAATAAATGTTTGATTTCAACACCATATGCCAGAACAAGGTCCAGAGTTTAAACAGTGAGTTGGTTCATGTACATTCTGACTGAACCCAATTAAATCTAATAATGAGATGAACGCAGTAATAAGGCTGTTATTATCAACGACCACAAGAATATTAAAGTCACAATACAATAATTACTTTATCTGTTTTCCATGTTGGGTTTGAAAGTGTAAGAACAAGGCTTTCAAAAGAGCTATAGTTTAGTTTAGGTTTAGGATTGATTAATAGGCTTGAGTCGAATATGGCTGCAACTCCACCACCTCGGCCTGTACCCCGAGGAACGTGAGTATTAATATGACGAGACGGAGTGGATTCATTTAGACTGACATATTCTTCATGTCTCAGCCAGGTTTCAGTGAGACAAAATAAATCAACCTGATTATCTGATATTAAATCATTTACTAATCCAGCTTTAGATGACAAAGACCTGATGTTTAAGAGTCCACATTTAATTTTCCTATTTAGTTGCACTTTTGCAGTGGTGGTGTTAATTTTTATTAGGTTTTTATGTACAACTCCTCTTCTGTTTACTATTGATTTTATTGATTTAAGTGGTCGTGGGGCAGACACAGTCACTATGGGGATTTGAGTCATGTTATTTTGTGATTCTTATGTTGGATTACGCTGCTGTAAGAGTACAATCTATATTCATAAAATAATGATTAGAGACAAATAATTGTCAGAATAAAAAACAGCAGCCACTTCTTATTAAGTGGGTATAGTTGAAAGTGGTCATGATGATGACGAGTCTTCATGGATGTACGTTAAGTGCATGTCGGGAGACACCAGGCAATCCAATGTTCCCTGTACCTAATACACATCTTCTATAGTGCACGACTGCCAGATACAACTTCTGATGTGCTACATTTATTTAAAAAAAATTAATAAATAAAAAGCTAAATTTTTTACAAGGTATAACACCTTGAAAAAATAGAGATTTAAAATGTTTTTATTTTTTTAATAAATAAAAAGCTCTATTTTTTACAAGGTATCCTGTGGAATAAAAACAGACAACAGCCATTTTGTTGACAGCTTCTCCTCCATCAAGGTCTCTGAGCAGTAGATAGAGACTTTTTTTTTAAAATCTAATAGCTTTAAGCTAGCATATGTATCACGACTGAACTGAGTCCGTCTGCTCGGGAGGGTTTGGAGGTGGTGGTGGGGGGGGGGGGGGGGGGGGGGGGGGGCTCAACAGGACAGAGCCTTTAAGAGCTGACTCATAAATTTTACAGTCCAAGCTGGTTGGAACAAGCCATGTGGAAAAGTAAAGGGAAGGCTTTTAAAGAGGAAGAGACCATCATGTTTACTGAGCTAATATCACCAAGAGCACATCCAAGTGGCACCAGCTCCTCAAGACGACATGTATATCACCCAAGGAAATTTAGACTTGAAGGAATGATCTCCCAGCTACTGTCTTCCACACATAGAAACGCTCTGCACCCTTACTCTGGGATGTAATACACAGCTCAGCAAGGGGAGATGGAAAAAAATAATAACTGTGACTGAATCCAAGACGATTTTGAGACATCTTCAGAATCTACACTGATAGCACTATAATGATAGTGATCTTTGCACACACTTCTTTTGTGTAGCTGCAGGCTGCACATTAGTATGACAGTACGCTGGTACAGATCTGCATGTTGATAGACTGACTGCGCTGCCACATGACTCAAGGACATTTACATTTCTAAGCTGCAGAGTATTCCCCAGCTACACCGCTCACAGTGAGTGTGGACGAATGAAACAGATAAGGGTGAGGCTGGAAAAGATGAACTAAAAACAGGTAAAATAGACAGCTGGAGTCTGGAGAGAATGACTGGTTGTCTCCAGAAGGGTGTCTAATAGGAAAGTGTGGACCCTCTGAGGACCTATTAGCTCCTGTCTGTGCTGTACTACAGCAGCATGGCAGAAACTCTCAAAGCTACATGTGAGCTAATGAAACCACAGGGATGCTGTAGGAGTCCAGCCAGTGAGAGCCAGAGTGTGTTTGACACATGGAGAAAAGACTAATTATTGTCTAAATTCCCATGCCGAAAAGAGAAACGTAGTGCACTTGAAGGATATATATGTGATGTCCTTTGTACATCTGACAGCTGTCAGTCATCAGCGGTAGTGACAATGTTTTTATATCTTCACTTTAGAGGAGCAAACTGTCATTTTTGACGATGCAAATTGACAAATCAAAGGAAAAACCTGCAAACATGTTTAGGAAAAACACGATACAGGGCATAAGGGCTCTGAATAGTTCGAAAATATTAAATTAATATGAATCATATGCTATATCCTTTACCGTTCTCAGATCTCAGCTCAAAGAACCACCTATGGGAGACCCATTCACACCAAAGGCAAATAATGGGCCCTTGCTTTATTTTGACATTTGTACAGTATCTCATGATGCAAATTAGTTACTGTATACTTGAATTTCTCAATGCGGCTGTAACACCACTGTTCCTCCGCTCATGTGCAATACACCCCGTACTATTTATTACTATTCTTACTGTGCTTACTTACTTACCTTACTGTGCAATACAATCACATGCAATACATATGTGCAATATATCTCTTTTTACTATGTATTATTGTTACCACTGGCTGCTAGAGTATTACTCTCACTGTTCACTTTCTGTATTACGTCAACCTGCCACTTACTTGTTGTTGTGTTTTTTGTACTTATACATTTGTACTTAACCTTTATCTGCACTGTCCCTTTGCTGCTGTAGCGCTGTAAATTTCCCCCGCTGTGGGACGAATAAAGGTTTTTCTGATTCTTTCTGATTCTGATTCTCTTGTAGTGTGTTTATATGACTGATCAACCCAGCAGAGAAAAACCGAGCACTCCTTTTCTAATTAACTCTACTCAGCACAAACTTTGCTGGCTTACTCGATGTGTCCAAACTGACACACTCAAACTCCAAAAGGCTCATGTGGTGCACTCTGTATATAGATTATATTCAAACATCCAGACAAAATGCATACACGGAGTGAATTACTGTCAGACTACTTCAAAGTCTAAAGCCTGTGAGAGTGACAGAGAAATACTGCGCAACACAAAAGTGCAAAAGAAACAAATGAGAACGTTTGCAGCACAACTCCTGCGGCAAAGTCCTTTCTATAATGGAGGATGGCAAAGTGTTGAGTCAGAACTCGTTTTCATCTCGTACAAGAACAAATGACCACTGCCAAAGATCTACAGTGGACCCCCCCCCCCCTGAGCTTTATTTCACCACAACCACAAGTAGTCTTTCATCCCTAAGCAGATTTACTTCCTCTGAAAGAAAAAACATGAGAACAACAGCCAGTAAGTCACACACATCACTCCAGCACTCTTGACTTGCATTGAAATGCGGTTAGAATGGGGGGGGGGGGCGCTGTTTTTTGTATGTGGGGGGTCAGATTGTTGACATAAAGGAAAGTGAATTCTTGTGAGTGTGAAGATCAACTTTAAAGTGTCTGAAAGTCCAGAAATAGAGAAATGCTCAAATATAAATGCCATTTTTCTATTTTAATACCAAATTAGAAGTGCATTAAAAGTTACTTTGACTGACAATGTGATGATAATGCAGCTTTTTCTGGCATTAAAATTATTCGGCTCAAATGATCCAGAAATGATCCCCTGCTAAGAACTGACAACTTGATCATCAATTATTAACAAAGAAAAAATGAGGTTAAACAAAAAGAGAACAATTGTTGTAAAGTAGGTGGAGAATGTTATCTTGTGTAGAGCTTCTGATTCAGAATATGGAGAGCAGTGAAAAGTAAATTTTTTCAAATTTGTTTTAGGTGACAGGCCGTTAAACCTTTTTCTGCAGCTCAACAGTTCTGTATGTAAAGTATCCCGTTCACCCTGCATCTTTCCCAGACTGCATTTCACAGGCACCATTTTCCATTAGGGATGTCACGATAGGCCTCCCAGAAATGTAATAGTCGATATCAATACCAGTGAAATTCCACGACTCTCGATACTAATTCGATACGATGGTAAAAAACAAAAACAAAAGAATAATTCTCATGCCCTTAAACTTACACTCCTTTATTACCGTTTGCATATTGGTTTCAGTTAGAAAGTTAAACTGGTCATGAATTCCTCTCTAATATCTATTTTATATTGCAGTGAAAGCGTATTCAAACTACTGTATTTATTTCTGGCCAATTTCTTTTTTTTTAGAAGACTACATTAAACACATCATGATAACGTTATAATTTACCTTCGCCCAATTCTCATCTTTACTGAATAGAGCTTGAACGCACCATATTGCAACTCTATGGAACCTCCAGCTAACAGCTAATGTTAACTAGCTGTCACCTGCTGATTTGTTGTTCACAATGTAGCATTATCAGGGAAAGAATAGGCTGCGTCCCCTGAACGCGTCATAGGGACTTTACTGCGTCACAAACACATTTTCTATCGTTCAGTGGGAAACCGGGACGCTGTTAGTCTCGAACCCTGACGGAGCCTGTGCTACTGTAGAAAAACAAGTTCTGTCACGTTTTCCACCAGCACCCACCGCTGAGCCAACCCAACCCCAGCTCATTGATAGAGTATGTGTCACTACACATAGGATCAGAAATATTCTGTTCACTACAACCCTGCAGGGAAAAGAACCTGAAGCATACATGACACTTCAGCCCTTTCTACCCAGAAAGGTGAGAAATGCCTTTTATTCTGCATGATGGACTTGAAAGTAAATCAGAATACTGCAGTACATCAAAAGCCTGGAGTCCTTATCCATGGTGAGTTATGGTAAAAAGAAAGATTAAGCCATGCTCTGGCTTAGCAACTAAAATTAAGGCTAAACTGAGCTAACCCTCACACTGCACTCAAGATAGCCACCCTCCCAGCCCAATTCCACAAAAAAAAAAAAAGAAAAAAGACATATCTGTTCATGGCTAAGAAAAGTATTTTTAAACTAAACTTCTGGCATAATAAAAGTAGCTGCCACTGGTGAACAGAACAAGCTTTATCATCTTTAAAGAAGGAGCAGAGGAGAGGACATAAGATCACGATCAAAGACAATAACAGCTTTCCTATTCCCATCCCTCCCTCATCTGCAATTCTTTTTAGCTTGCTGGCTTCCCTCTTGAAGAATTTGTTGTTTTACAGCTTTGTTGCCCCCTCCTCCTTCCCTAGATTTCCACCAAAGCCACAGAATTGATTTGCAAATGTGCATTCAAAGTTAAATGGGCAGCAGTGAGGGAGGCAGGCTGGAGTGCTTTCTCTGCTGCCTCCTCCTCCCTGACCCTGTGGGGACAAGAAAATGAGGCACTTGCATGAGAATACAAAGTGCAAGCCATACAGAGACAGCCTTCTTAATTGAGCCTGTGCTGATGCTAAGCATCTAAATGGGCGGGGTCAACTTTGCAAAAGGAAATTGGGTGTTTTTATCATGTCTCTCTTGGGGCTGTGAACAGATTCATGAGTAGGGGCTGAAGCAACTTCTTTTTGCTCTTCCTTTAGAGGGGGTTGTGGATATTGGGAGCAAAATGATCCAAACTCCCGGGGCAGCTCAAAAAATGCCCTTTCCACTAACAACTGTGTTTCATGCTCCCTCTGAGTATGGCCTCTTGCGCTAGTGAAGCAGCTCTATTGAGTTCTGGCTAGATGTTTGGGCAAGTCGACAAGACAGAAGCAGCTTGCTAAGAGATAGAGAGCAAACAGTGCTGTCTTACACAAGGTTCTTACACAAAAACGTTGTTCATGGTAGAACATGGCAGAGAGGCATGGGATTTGATTAAGCTTTGATTTAGTTCCAAATACAGAAACAACTCTGGGGCGGCGGCAACACATCTCCATCATATGGACATTTTAACTGTCTACTTTGACTTTGAAATGTACTTTTACTCAAGTTTCTGCAGCACATTCTAGTATGAATAATAATACATTATAAATACTAATATCAACATCAAGAACGCGGAGGAGGGTTTGGATAAACTCTTCACATTGAGAGTGCTTTGAATGCAACTTGGAGAAGCCTTTGCAAAAAGCGGTCCTGAGGACTTAAATACAACCAATCCAGCATCCTTCAAGTTATCACACATCCTGCCAAAAGTTGTCAGTTTGGGTTAACAAGCATCGATTTTCTCCACTGAGTCCACCAAAGTTTTTTTTTTAGATAGGGCGGCTTCGAAAGCATAACAGAGCAGCAACTGTATGTGGTGACTCGACTCCCACTGTTCACTCCACTTTGCTGTGAGTGTTCTCCGTGATGAGAGCAAGAAGAGACAGAGGAAGTAGAGGAGACAATAACGAGCGAGGGGTTTGAGAGTAGATACTGGCGATGGTGAAACTTTATAATCATTGTCATATCAAACAAACGCTGTGTGTTGATGATCGCATGATTTCCTATCGTTAATTATCAGCCCATTGATGGTTTTCCCAATGAAGGCACAGCAGCGTACAGTATGCACTCTCGCCCTCATGTTAGGGAGGAAGTCCTCCAGGGGCTGGTCGCGGGTGGCCTAACACAGCTGCGAGGAAATGTCATTGGTTTCCTGTCCCACGGCACCATATTTCAAGATTAGCTCCTTCTAGATGTGTGTCTGCTTACACACACATACACATACACATAGCCTGACTGCTATCTGATCCTATCCGTCTGACCACGGAGGTCGCACAAGTCGCTCTGAGGGAGGAAAGGGTCCAGACGGGGACTTCCTGAGTCCATAACTCAAAAGAAAAACAAGTGAGATACCATAAAAAAAAAATAACTCTGGGGGTTGTTTTTAATTGTTGCACTAACTGTTAGCAATAAGAGTTGATAACCGATGTCTGAGTATACAAAAAGTAGAGTAATACTTGAAATGGTCGACATGAGCTACATATAATCTGGGCTTCAGGCTTCTACAGTGAATGATGATGGGCAGTTCTGAGACATGCTGCTCTGTCTTTCCCTTTTTAGTTGGACGGATCAGTCTCAGCTTGTACTAAATATAAAGTTTCATTGATCATTTTTCATGATGATACACTGCTGGCACTGTAAGGAGACTAGATTATGATACCATAATATAAATGAGCCCTAATCATATCTGTGCACTCAGGACGTGTAATCGTAGAGGTGAAAGATCCCTTATTTATGAGTGTGATAACATTACCATGAAAGAGAAAAGTGGATATATATACCCTTCACGCATTGTTGAAGAGATGAACATTGGTTCTGAAGTATAATTAAGACATGAAACTGATGTAAGGAGCAAGTTTAAGAAGAGTGATTGGATTCAAATCCAGCTGCCTGTCACTTCTTTAAATGCTACGAATGCATTTGATTTCTGCAGTGAGTTGCACTTCAAGCAGAGGACTTTAATTGCCTCGTCACCCAAGTCACATTCCTTTAATAAGCATTTCCACTCAGGACATCAAGCATAACCGTCAATCATCAAACTGCTGCAACAGAAAACAAGTCGCCAAAGAGACACTCCTCCGATTCCCGAGTCACTTTTTGTGTATCAACACTCCAATCACACAATAGCAGGTACCCAGCAACTGTCACTTTTTTTCAAAAAGAGCTGTCTCTGTCACTTCTAAAGCCAACCATTAAGTAATCGACAGCAGCTGTCAAAATACCTCCACCACAGCATCACCCTGATACACCCGTGCTGAAAGTGGCTCTTTCCCACACCGAGCTTTCAAGTGCCAGACTCTCACAAATACTATATCCAACAAAGTCACGGCAGTGACAGCTGCAGCTATGCTCGTAGGCTTTCCTTTTGACGCTGCAAAAGAGTTTTGTTGTGCTTCGAACTGCACGGCGGAAAAGTCCGAGGACAATAAAAACTAAGTAAACATGAAGATTTGACTGACTGAGTCACACTTGATGAAAACCATGTGCTCTTGTTAGACGGGGGGGGGGGGTCAGACAATAAAGGGGCGGGATGCGAGGGTTGTGTGAAAACAATGTAAAAACACTGCTGCTGGAAGATGCCATCCAGCTATACTTACTTATATACTACTTAATCTCTCCAAAGTCAATGACAGACAAGGGAGTAATTGACCTGGGGATGGAGCGGCATGCCCTCCCCCCCCCTCTTTTCAAAATCCTGTGTTTGTCCCCCTCACTTTACAAACTTACAGTTGCAGTTTGATTCATTCACTAAAGTACATCTTAACAGTGTCCTCTTACTGTCCAACTTTATTGTCCACCTCAATGGAAATCTGTCTTTGTTGAGACTGCAGTAAAAGACAGAAATAAATCGTTCTTTGAATTTAAAGAGTCCTTGTTGATGTTCGGAATAGCAATTTGAATTAAAATATAGCATAATAACAATAGTTATTTATATTTAGCAAAAAGTTTTTTAGTATTAGTATTAGCTAGTATTAGTGATTATTGGGTTAGTGCATTATAATGCAGCACTTTATGGAGATACTAACATTATTGTGGAGACCATGATAACATTTTACAATTGAATCTCTATGTTATTATTTGCTAGATGATGAAGACATAACATTAATATTAATATTACTTATATTTATTATATATACTTGGAGTGTTTTGTTGAACCTCTGACTTCATTGTGCCACACAATACAAGCAGTACATCGCCATGTAAAGTGCTTATATGATGTAATAGAATGTAAATGGTGTCTGTAGGTCCGCTTCCTTGTGTGATAATATATTGTGACACACATGTTACATGTACACCATATCTCTCGCTTACACACACATACTACACAAAAGAAGGCCTCTTTGAAAGCTCTGAAGACATTTTAAATGTGAGGAGAAGAGGATGCAGGGAAAGCAGATGCCTCTATGGAGATGAAGATAGCAGCTTGTCGCAGTTTGTTTGATGAGGACGTTTTGACACAGCGCATGAATTCATGCACGTCACTTTTTTTTCAATCACCGTAATCCTTCGCCGGTGACAGCAAGGAAAACTTCTCCACTCGGAAAACAAAGCCATCACAAATGTGATACTGTGCGTGTGACACAAAACAACACCTATGACACCTGTAATGTCCAATTAGTAGCTGTGTTCTCTCACAACAATAGCCTGGACACGGCAACACCGCCCTGTGCTCTATGTCTGACACTTTATTTTAGCCAGATGGCAGCGCCCCTTGGTTCACCTCACTCCATGTCTATTTCAGTATCAGACCAGCAACAGAGAGGTCAGCCCTCCGAAAACCACTGGAACTAATGTCGGGGGCCATCCATCTGTCTGCAGCCTGGGGTGGGGAGCTCAGGCGGTATTGTGTCGGGCCCCTTAGGCGGTCACACTCAAGACCTTTAAGGAGAGGGAATAGCTGACTTCTCCTGTCAGCACCCGCTGCTAAACAGTTCCTGTTCAGTTTATTCCTTCCTTTGAAGCCTGATGGAGAAGTGTCTGGTGCCCCATCGTCTGTTTATTTTGGCCTTCTGTGGTACGAGTGTGCAGGGTACCGTAATTTCCGGACTATTCAGCGCATCTGAATGTAAGCCGCACCCACTGAATTTTTAAAAAATATGTATTTTGTACATAAATAAGCCGCACATGTCTATAAGCCGCAGGTGCCTACTGGTACGTTGAAACAAATGAACTTTACACAGGCTTTAACGAAACACGGCTTGGAACAAAAATAAATAGGGTTTTAAACGCCTTCAACTTGAAAGCTGCATCATATGCCTTTCTCCGTGTCTTTGCCATGATGAGGGTGACAACATGACCGTAATCAGAATCGTGACCATTCATAATGTCCGCTGTTTAAAATGTCCGCTGTTCATCATGTCCGCTGTTCATAATGTCCGCTGCTGAAGACATTCCAAGAACTAATAATGCAATTGAATGTTGGCATAATGTTTTTAGAGGTTCATTTGGTACACTGAATGAAACACCGAGAAATTTCGTAAAAAAGTTAATTACCGTAATGAATGGGAAGTTTGAGCGCGCTCCATTTACGTCACATTATGCGACGGTGCTCAGTTTTTTGGCGACATGAAGCTTGTGAAAGCGGGAAAAATCCATAAATTAGCCGCGTCATTGTATAAACCATGAGGTTCAAAGTGTGGGAAAAAAGTAGCGGCTTATAGTCCGGAAATTACGGTAGATTTCTAAGCATTTAAGAGAGGTAGTGCAAGCCTGCGGTGACATTTGGAAAGAGAATATGACGACGCGTGGTCTTTTTTTCTGCACAAATAACTTGTTAATAATGCATCATGAGGCGTCGCCAAGCTGTTGTGTAACAAACATTTGGGACTGTGAAATGATATCATGGGTATACATAATGAGTGACAAGCGTACGGAAACACAGCTCAACCCAAGCTTTTTGATTGCTCATTTCTTTTTCTCTAAATTTAGCAAACCAGGAGCTGTGTAAAAAAAAAAAAAAAGAGAAAAAAGCCAGAAATAAGCAACTAAGCTTCAAACACCAATTTCAGCGCATGATTAACGCTGCTGATTCTGTGATGACAGGAAGGACGTGCAGTTCCTTGCGCTGCCTTTTGAGTGTCATTATTCAGTGAGCGTGAGTTCGGACTCAGTCGTACCTCAACGACTTTCAGGAGATATGGCTCAATTGTTATGTATCATACCAAAGCTCGCTGAGCTATTGACAGGCTAATTGATGTGTAAAGAACAGATGGGCTGGCAGGTGGGGGAGGAGAAAGGTACACCATCTGAATGAATGAATGTGTGTTAGTTCTCTGAAATGACTGCAAAGCTTTCTCCTTTTTTTCTCTGCAGAAAAAAACAGACATGTTGTTAATAAGCCAAAACCCTGAGCTACTGTGTGTTACCTCTCTGCGCCGCTGTGACTCACCCACAGCTATACCAGATAGTTTCTGTTAAGTATGTCCAGGTTTTTGATTCATCATTTAAGTGATATTTCAAGACAGAATTGCCAAACATTTCCAGGTTCCAGCCTCTCAAACGTGAGTTATGACAGTAGACTTTGGGTGTTGGACTGCGGGTCAGATCAAACTAGCAATTTAGAAGATGTTACCTTTGTCTGTGGGAAATCATATTATGAATTATATGGGCATTTTTTTCACTTCTTTGTGACATTTTATAGACCAAAAAAATAATCAAGGAAACAACAGACATATTTATCTATAATGAAAAAGAGTCCTGAGTTGCAGCAGCCCTATTCTACCTTTAACCATTAGACATACTACATTGTTTTCTGGCATACTAAGTAGTATAGTAGTATACTGTAAGTATTGGAACACACCAATTGTTTCCTTGAAAGAAATGCTGCAGTTCTTTTGTTACCACCGTAAACCAAATTCAATTCATCTCCATTGTGTAGAGGTTGAGGCAGATTTTCCAAAACCTAGGCAAAGAAAAAACAAAACCAACTTTATGGTGTGATACCGCTACGAGTTAGAGAGAAAATCTGTAAAAATAAAATGTTTTAAATGTAATTTGTGAGAAATTAACCATTAGGTGGCTGTTTTTTAGGATAAAAGTGATCCCAAGTTTGAAGAGATCAGACTGGTACTGGAATGTCACAGAATAATTTCCACCAAAAGATATAACTCCTGTCAAACTGTCCTTGACCAATCCATTGAAGCCCTCCCCACCTCCTCCACTGTCAGTCACTGAAGATGACAGCGTGTCTGAAATGCCTCAAGTGAAAGCGCTCAAAGAAAGGACTTTGAACAATGAGACGTCTTGTTAATTCTGCTATTTCAGCCACATCACACTCCACCACTTCCCTTCCTGAAGGAAACGGAGTTGTACGCTCAGACTGTAATTACAGTGTGGGTATTAAGGTTCAGCACGGGCTATTTGATCTGGTTACTGGTCTGTTTGGGGACAGTCATGAGACAACAAGGCAGCTGTCTTAGCCCTCCCTCCCAATCACTTCAATGAGAGCATGGCAAACACGTGGACCGTCGACGGTCTTTGGGGAGAGCTGACGGAGACGCTGTGTTGACTGATGGTGACAGAACTGACTGACAACAACAGCGCAGACTCCAGTGTCACCTTACTGGCCAAACAGTCCGAAGACTAGACCCCTGAAATGTGACTCTGGGGGGCCCTTCAGATATGAAAAGGAAAACAGAGTTCTTTTCTTATGATATCGTACAAAGCTCATTCTATCAAATGCATCTTCCCAACATATCAGTGCTGGTACTGGTCTGAACCTTCCTGTCTCTTTAATCACAGTAGCTCTGGTTAACAGTGTCACAATGTGACACAATTGCTTTTTTCAAATGTAAACATTAACTCATTAAAAAAAAGTCTCATGGCTAAAAATGGTATGCGGTTTTTGTTAAAAGTCACTGAATGTTTTTGTTAAAGTGAAAATAAGAAGCTTTAATCCAGTTTGTGGACTACACAGGCTGGATTAAAGACATTATGCTTTAATCCAGCCTGTGTAGTCCCACAGGAGCATCTGGAGTCAGTGAAGGAGTACTTTCACAGATGCTCAGTTCATATGCTCCGGGTTCATAGTCAATGTTTACAGCCTTGTAAAAGGGAGCAGCAGTAGGTGTAGGCCCAAAGACACCACGCTGTCACAAACTATAACATCCCAGTAGCATAGGAAAAGAATGCCTTTGTACATCACAATGGGTGGTGTTTCTGTGTCGAACACAAAAACATAGCTATACTGACAGAGAACATGTAACCTACTGGTAGCAATTAACCAGTGATACATCTGTGATTGATGGAGGATCTGTGGTTCCAGCACCCAGTCTCGATGTAGCAGGTTTTCATCATCCTAGAGGTGAGTCAGTCTACAGGTGAGAGTCATACTCTGGCTGATGGTGTGCCTGCAGTGGTGCTGTAGCTTTCTCTCCACATAGTTTAGAGTGAAAGTAAATAAAGGCACTGTATGCACATCTTTGAATATAGAGTGATTTAAAAAAAAAAAAGAAGCAATTAATCAACAAGGCTGGTCATAGTGGAGGCTAAACCCCAAGGAGACTACATCTGTATCCACCATCACTGCATGTATCTGTCTGCTCAATGGAACCCTGAATCTACACAATACAATGCAAGAGTGCAATCAGAAGGAAATAGAAGAACAGTTTAACATTTAACATGCAGCATCTGGTGAAGGCTTTTATCCGAAAACGCATCACAGTAGAAAGAAACAAAAATCATACATTTTTTAGCATTGCTGCCCACAGGGGGAACTCAAACTCCCAACACTGCCATGCTCACTTACAGCACACTGCGTTCACAAATGGAAACTGTATCATACTGCTTCTGTGTCACAATTGCACTGTGCCGAGGATATGCAGTCACCTAATGGGCCTAATAATAGAGATAGATGAGCAGCCTAAAATCACAACAAAGTCCGATTTCTGTGGGGAGCAGATGCTGGTGTGAATCCAATGTCCCTTGGGCAAGACACACAGTAAAGCTGCATATGTGCTACTCATGTGTCTGCTGGTTTAAGTCGCCTTGTATATGACATCATCCAAGAGGATTACTCACGTTTGCCCCAAAGACAGACATACATGCATGCAATGGTTACTACATGGATCCACATGTGTGGTATATATGGTGTAAGGAAAGGGCTGCATGAACTAGTAACTTTGCATGAGTACATTTACAAGTGAAATTAATTTCTTCTCATTTTTTGTGTGGGCCCCCCTTGAGAGCCCTGGGGAGTGTGTGAATTTGATCCACTGATATGAAGCATATAAGCTCCATCTGTGCAAACATAACCCCCAAAACAACCATGCCAATGTAAACTTACCATATGCCAAAGTTCTAAATGCAAATAAAACCAGTAGGGGAACCAAAGTGTGGCGGTACTCCATTATACACTCAGATGTTTCATAGGTAGATAAGGTTGGTCACAGTCTTCAGAAAACGCAGTTCGTGAGACAGGCCGTCCAGCTGCAGTGATGTATCCAAACAGACGTGCCAAAGATGTCCAGTCTATGGGGTGAACGCAGCATCGAACTCCACAGGCAGCATGTAAGCCGCTGTAGAATTAAATTACAAGTTCAAACATAGTAACTTTTCGACCACTCCAAAAGTGTGTGACTAAACCCGCGGACAGTCCGTACACAGTGAGCCGCAGGTGATGGGAGGAGAGGCGGCTGTGAGTGGCAGCAGCGCCCGGTCAGTCCGTCCCGTTCTCTCCCGTTCTCACATCAACGTCACAAAGAGGAGCACTACTCATAACGGCTTCCCCTGCCAGTGAATTAGTCCCAAAGTGCATGAAGAGGGAAACGTCCAACTTGTTAAACACAGAGCTCCATGTATTCTGTGTGTAGCTGCTGTGCCGGTCCTCTGCACCGCTTCAATGAATTACTACAGCCTCATCACAAAACAGCACGATACCGCAGCCAAAGCCCACTGGAGTCAAGGCACCTACAGTAGAATAGATGTGTTCCGGTTTCCCTTTCAAAATAAAACGTGGATTTACCGACGCGTTGCAACGCTTTGCTTTTGTACAACGTAAATAAATAAACTCCATCTATGGTAATGAAAACTCTGTTTTGTAATTTTCCATACAGTCACTATCACAGTCTTTCATTCCCATACCAAGTAGTGTGTGGCTAAGCACAGAGTTGACAAAAGAGTGTTCAATGTGTAAAAATGGATGAGCCTACTGCAATATAGATATTATCCTTCCAGTATCAAATTCCCTATACGCCCAAGTTAAATCTTTTTTGGTCAAATGTTTTTATAACGTTTACATTTCGAGACAGTCAACTCATGTAGCCTGTCCTTCACACAGGCAGTAATGCATTACATAACTCAATCAATGTAATATGGTAATATGGTACTTATATATATTCTAAGAAAGTTTCATCTTCACGATTCCACTTTTGTGATTCTGTGATCCTTAATGCTCATTTGATATTGTTTCAATTGTGTGATATTATGTTGAAGTCACACTCACCGAGCCTTCCGCTCTGCTATTGGTTAATTCTCTCTGACTTGACTATCCCAACACCACTCTCTTAAAGGGCCCGCGCACTCGACCAAAACTGGTCAGGCATCTTAAAGATTATTCTTTAATTTCTAACATAAACAAAATCATATCAACAACCATGTAAAATCAGTTACATGACGCACTTAGTCCCAGTTATTCTACAGATGCTTTCTAATGAAATGCTGTAGCACTGTGTTCTCTCAATACATACAATCATTACGTTGGAGCACAACCACATACTTGTTGCTGTAGTTTATTATTTTATTTATATATTTTTTTTCAATTTGGTCACATGATTACAGCCCTCTTATTGCTATTGTTAGTTGGGTTTGAATGACCACGTAGGTCGTACTGGATTGGATGTTCACTTCCCTTAAATGCTGCAAAACCTTCCCATCTTCAGGAGGTGACGTTTCATGGAGACATGGATGACAGGACAAATCTATCCCCATCATGAAATGCTATAGCAACATTGTGTATCTTTGAATGATTTGGAGTGTGACTATTAATATTTTCATACTAACCCTTTCACAACATGACCTAACATACAGTATAAGCCTATTTAGGTTTCTAGAAAATGGAAAGGTAATATAGCTAAGGCCTTTTATAATTCTACTTGGATTAAATCTGTTTAGAAACTACCTTATTTAAATGAAGCCACACTATTCAATGTGGTGCAAATGTCAACAGTTATCAGGTATAAATGATTTTGGCAGTAGTATGAATCCAAATGCAAATTTGTCTTACATGTGAAAGACCTTTGATCGTGCCGAGCGTGGTGCTATATACACAAATCAGGTAATGGAAATGACTTAGACACTACGAGATACAAACAAACCCCACACACCACTGCAAAATGTCACTATTTATCTGAGTGCAGGCATTGCCTGCACTTGATGGAAAGCGAAAAGCAATATTACATGTGCCAGGAGATATGGCAAACTGCAGCCAATGAGACTTGACATACCAAGAGCCACAGTTCTGCAATGAAGCAATAAGGAATGATCGGGTGGAGTGAGCTGAATAAATATAAGGGGTCAGACAGACTTAGTAAACACACAGCTCTTGACATTTATAGAAATGCATTGGATGGTGGTCTGCATCAAGGAGCGCATACTAAGATGACATTCTGTCACACACAGCTCCTGACATGGGTTGAAAAATAAATAATTCCCCATAACTAAAGTCATAGAGCCTGTGGTAGAGTCCTGAGAATAGATACTCTTTTTGGGTTAACCGGAGCACTGAGAACTAAGCAGTGCTTAAACACCCCTGATATTTCTTTCATGTTTTATGCATGTACATGTTTAATTTAATTGCAGAAACTGATTAATTGAGCATCGCTCTGTGATTGAATAAAACATGATGAGGCCCTCCACTAAATGCATTTCCGTTCGCCTGTGACTGATGTTGCTACTGTGGTGTCTTCGTCAAACATTTGGCGTAGCTGTCAGTGGAATCAAGCACTCCATGAATTTAGACTAATTATCCACATTAGGTACTGAATTACAACGACAGCCCATCAGTGGGGTTTGGTGCTGTGCTGCACACTTGCAGCTGAGCCATATATCATAGAATTATGCTCTATCCCCACACAAAGGCTTGGTTTTATGAGATGATTTCTGCCATTCATTTGAACATATTGCAAAGGCTTTTAGAACCAGCTTTTGGGAAATGCCAGCATTAAAACATTTCCTGGCAGCGCTATGATCTATATTGTCTAATTAATTTGAAAGGTTTGGGTGTTCAGTGAGTTTTCATTTTCTTAGCTTAGGACTCATCTTTTAAACATCAATGTTTGAAGTAAAATGCTAGAATTAACTAATGATAAATGCAGCATGTATATCCTATCCTATATCTGAGGAGTCGAAAGATCAAGTTTTTGATGAAAGGATGTTTGACAGCTTTACCAGCTGAAAAATCTGCTGAATGCTTTAACAATGAATTACTTTAATACAATGATTTGTGCTTCATTCATATCAATTTCAGCTGTCTCTGTGGTAATTAAAGACATATATGCGTGTTTTCAGCAAACACTTTGGTTCTTTGTGTAATGCATTGGGCAACTGGGCTTCTATTCATAAATGAACTAATGACTTTAAGGGAATTGAGAATGTGATTTATGCCTGACCGCTGGATGGCTTATTTATTTTGGGCTGAGCGTGCTGCCACTACGAGCAATTTCATTATTCCATATCGTTTAGAGTTGATTAAATGTTTCCATAAAAATAAAGAGCAATATCAAGAGTCCATTTTTTCCTCAGAAATCTAATTCAATCGCCAAGGAGACCAAATGAGCAGCTCCGTATGTTATTTCAATTTATTACACACATCTCACTTGTAAGCTCCAAATATAATTGAAGAACACTGAGTGATTGCAAAAGTGTTATTTAGCTAAGATGAGAGAGCCCCACTTATTGTTCTAATATTTTAAGAGAAATGAACGAGTTGTGGCCCAGTAGTTCTGGTACAGCAGGCGCCCCATGTACTAAGGTTCAAATACGACGAGCGTTTTCTGCCCGTCGTCCCATCTCTCGCCCCCTTTCCTCTCTATCTTCAGCTGTACTCAACTTTTAAATAAAAAATAAAAAAATGCAGTGCTTTAAGTAGCTCTAAAAAAAATAATCTGTATTTATATTTGCTCGATCCTTTTACTTGTATCAGATTGCATAGGTCAAACCTGTAGCTCCATGATTAATGAACTACCACGCACAGCAATATGTCCTGTCCAGGGATAGCTATAGCTCATGTGACTCAGCTCTTTCACCTCTAATGATGGAATAATACGTGACCTTGGAGGTATTCATTAAACGATAAAGGACTTGGTTCAGTTGATCACACTTTATTTTTTTTGTGGATTTAAAAAAAAGTGCTATTATGCACTTTGAACATATGTTTTGTAACAACTTACATATACTGTGCGTGAAGGTGGTGCCTATGGTAGTAACCCATGGCACATAAAAATTACATTCTTAAATAAATAAAAAATAAAAAAATCTAGTAGATTGATTATTTATTATTATTAGGCAAAGTTCTAAATAACCCTCAACATAAATCAGCAAAGCAACAATAATGTAACTTCATGGTGTAAGGAAGATATGTGGATACTTCATGGTTATAAAATAGCCTCAAATCTCAAAATACAACGGTCATCCTGTCCTTTGGAGGACGGCGTACAAGCTTCTTTTGTCAATAGAACACCATGTGAAATGATATACTGTCCTAACCACGTAGAAATTGACAACGTCCTTAAACAGAATCTCTTCCTCCCTGGGTATAACTCACTTTTAACATGTAAGAACAACAGTAATGGCAGCTCTGATATTGTTGGGAGTATTCAAGAAGTCATTTTTGCATGCTCACAATTAGAGCTGATGAAGTTGACATGTGGTACTTTCATCTTTATGTGAATGAATTTGGTGAATATGCACAGTAAAATTAGCAAATGCTTAAAATATTCCCTTTTTAGTTTCACCAAGCTTGAGCTCTGATTTACTCATCAAACACTGAGAATGTTGATCTTCAAAGTACTTTTAGAATCCCTGCATGGCTGACCACGGTGGAACATTTATTACGTGGTTAAAGCCACTGACACACCCTTGCCAAAACTTGAAACAGGAAATCCTTGTGTATTAAGAGAGCATCAACACTGTGCAGTGAGCACCATGGACAGTTTGCAGTGGAATGCATGTGATAAATACTCATTAGGACTATTGCTTGTAATCTTGACAGGCTGACCTATTCTTGATAAATATAAGCACTGTTCCCTAGAAATACCATTAAATGCATATCACCTGTATCTACAGACAGGCATTTGACCCCCCCCCCACATCATTACCCCTATATGTCTGCACCTTTTTTGACCCACAGCTGGTAATGGGAGGACGGGCCCTTTAAGAGGCTCCAGTGAATGGATTCTATTATAGATTCATTGATTCATAGGGTGGCGCTCTGAGATGACAATATATCTTTTTATTGATCTGCCTTTGAATGAGATTGGCTGTTACCCAACCTCCCTGAGGGTGGGGAGAGAAAAAGAGGAAGAAAATAAGAGGGGGAGAAGGAAAAGCAGGGACACTAATTTCCTGTTTCTCTTGCTGGCTTTCTCTGCCCCTGGATCCAGTCCCATGGTACGAGTGCAAGAAAATATGAGCAATCCAATACATGCTGGAGTTTCCTTCACACTCTCTCCTCTGATCCCATTATATAAGAATCCTCCTCTCTCACTCCCACTTCTTCTCTGACACCTCTTTGTCTTTCCTGTTTCTCCATAATGAGGGGCCCCTTATTAATTTTGGGGCTCTGAAGCGTAACGCACCCTCAGCCCCCCCCCCCCCCCCCACATTCTCTGCAAATCTACGAATTGATATGAGTGTATGAAGACAGAGTGGGCTGGGGCGTCCCCGTCTGTTGGCCACCACGCATCATGATGAGAAGGGCAGATTGGAGTGTCAAAGGCGACATTAACCTCTTGTCTATCTACTGGGGTTTCACCATTCAACTGGTTTCATATACTGATTGTATTCTGTAATGAGTGGGGATTACATTTGGCAAGCACACCGTAAACTATATGGATCTCTCTGTGAAGACAGCAGTTGAGTGGGTTGCCAAAAAATGGAAATGAAAGGGGACTGAATTGGGTGATGAAAATGGTTATTCTGAATGTCGAACTACACTTTTGCATTTAATGACTTGGCTGCCTTTTCAGCTTGCAAGATGATGAGGACATGAAGGATTCCTGAATGTGTTTTCATTGGTCCTGAGCCAGAGGAGCCTCAGTGCACCTCGGAATACATCACAGCGATGGTGTCACTCACAATCTCTCTTAATTGTTCACTTGGGTTTGTATTTAGTAACACAGATGACATGCGCTTTGCATGGTTTCTTTTTTTAAACCTCTTATTTGTTGACACACTGCCCATCACAGACGTCAGAGGAGAAATCCTTCCTCTGTAAACACACTGCTTTATAAGATCTTTACTAGACCTAAAGAAGAAAAAAGGCTCTCCAATTTACTAAACGATGTCCATATCATCTCCTGTACTCATATGTTCACCTCACCAGCAATGTCTGGTGACATAAGTATAATGTGACCGTCCTCCCAAGATGAGTGAATATTTCTGATTCAGTGGCCATAGCTAACAATCTTGATTTGAAGAGAGCAGTTTAGGTTTGTGCAATAATAGTAATCCCATTCCAAACACAACAGCCATGAAACAATCAACCCCTTTGTAAAACATGTTGTTTTTAAAGCTACAGGTTGTAGTTTCATTGTTTTGAATGGTTGTACACCTTAACAACATATTTGAAACACAACAGTGTCATCACTGGACAATATGATCTTCACAAAGGTAATATTCATTTCGTGGCCGTTGTATTGGACTTCATGACACTGTACAGGATGTCATGTTGTTGCGTCTGCACCATGTCGTTTTTGGCAGAAGATGTGCATCTTTTTTCAAAATAGCCTTCTTCTCAGGCCGCGAGGAGTGTCAGCACAGAGGGTCAGAGCACACGAGCTGCTGCCTCACTGTGTTGCTCTGTCATTTCGTCTCCTCTGCTTCCCCACCCCACAGAGCTGTGATCCGTTCGTTTCCTCAGCAATGAAATGACCCTTCCAATTCTTCCAGTCTGCTCTGCGGAGGAGGGGTGGCGGCAGCAATTACGGCCCTCCCTCCAACACACACACGCACACACACGTACTCTGGCAAAGCTGCGGAGAGCCAGAACAAAATTGTCTCTGCTCCACAGACAAGCTCCTCCGGCTCCATTCCTGCTCTCACCTGGCATTAACAGGCCCTGGCCTTTCACACAAGCTATTATGGTATGTGACAGGAGCCATTCAAGCCAAGCACTTAGTTGCACTGCCTGAGATGCCTTATTTTCAGTAAGAATATATATGGAATGCCACTGGCAAGAGGGAAAGAAGGCGTTGGTCTGTTAACATGCATTTGTTTTAAACTGCAGGCATTGTAATTTTTTCATTGCATATGCAGCATGCAAACAGTTCACCTGGAGCCCCATCCTCTCGGACTGCTTTTTAAAGAATAGCATGCAAAATGTGTTTTCCTATCAAGGGATCTTTTCTCAGGATGGGATGGGAAAGTCACATGAAAAAAATAAAAAAATGAAGATAGGATCTGTGAGATTCAAATCGGAGGGACAATTGCAGCCCGATATAATTTACCATTTCATACCCCTGTTTCATTATATCCACTTCCAAGGAGCAATTACACACACACACACACACACATACACACACACACACACACACACACACACACACATACACACACACACACACACACACACACACATAGACACAAACAAATCAGAGGCAGTGCTATGCTTTCCACATTGATTGTGAACAGAAATTGCCAGAAGCTTTTGTCTCCTGCATTGAGTTTGACCCCATCTCATCTGACTCCTGCTGAGAGGTAAGCTAATATTCTGTTATTACTTCAGCTTTGTTTGATGCAAAATAGCCTATTATATTTCCAGGACAGAGCTGTTGTGTCTGGCAAATTGGAAAGGGAAAGTAATTACACTATGAATATGCACAGCCAGCTCATTTGTAGTGTTGACAATGGATCTAATAAAGGAAAAATAACACTCGCAGCAGAGATGGCATTAAATTGTGAGTTACTGACTTCACATACCATATCGCAGGCATTTGTTAAAAGCATAGACCTTTACAAAGAATCAGCCACATTGTAAATGTGACATGGGCCATTGTGGGAGAAATAGCAGCAAAATTCATAGCATATCTGGTCTTTAGCCTACTTTAGTTTTCCTAAATTTCTTCAAGCCAAAGACTTTTAGGTTTTCTTGACACAGCTTTCACAGCTTTCAAATAGAACACCCTGAAGGTTGTGAGTTCAACACCAGGCTGCCACCATTGTGCTCCTGAGCAAGGCTCTTAACCCTGAGTTGCTCCAGAGGACTGTCCCTGTAGTTAGTCACTGTAAGTCGCTCTGGATAAGAGCGTCTGCTCAATGACCTGTAATGTAATGTAATGTAACAACACAGCTATTTGCTCCTGTAGTAATTAAAGGTGCTAAATATCACATTCAGAGCTTACCTGTGATTGAGGGATTGCCTCCACATGCCTCTCAATATGGCCACGGCTGAGCTGGTGGCTAGAAGCTAATGGTGCTAACAATGTTAAACTGAGGGCAAACTGGAGGGCGGCTGTTACGTTTCCACAACAAGGCCGTGGTCAGGACGGCGTTATCAGCGGTAACCACCGTATGTGTGCAGAGCAGCGGCCATTAGCTAGCACTCACAGAACAGGTCGGACCTGCTACATAAAAAAAGCACAGAGAAGCTTGGATTACAGCGCACACAGAGACTTTATTCTCTGCTCAGTTAGACATTACTCCATTATTGCAAATAATTGCTGCTATATTACAGCTTCAGAGTTCTCAATCACTTTGGCTCCTTTTTTGAAACAGTCTTAACATTCTCTAAATTGTAAGTTCAAATGTCACGACTCTTGCTTGTCTGCAAAAGGAAGTAACTCACCTTTTAAAAGACAAAAGTAATTTTGTCATCGTGCAATACAATGTTAAAATGCCAGTCAACCCTTGAAATGTTTCTTATGTATAAATCTCTGTTTTATTTTACTCTGTTGTTGACACTGACTGCTTACTGTAGCTACTATAGAAGAATGTCAGGTTTGTCTAGCTGAATGCTAGTGTATATTGGACTGCGCTTTTTAGATTCAGATTTCAAAAGTAGCTAAAGTATTTACTGGGAAAAGTCAATATAATACTGTACAATACTGTAGTACACAGTGTAATGTGTTAAATATACTGTAAACATGCCAAAAAAAACAACAAAAAAAACAGCAACAATGAGAAAACCTGTGATAGTTTGGTAAAAAAAAAAAAAAAATCATCCTCCTCTCAGTACGTTGCGCTACAAGTTCTCCTCTTCTTGGTGGAGATACTGTACGTTGGTCTGGCAAGAGATTTTCGTCAACATCACATCTGATGTTTTCCTTTACGATAGCAGACATCACAAACATTCCATATCATACATTTTTATGGAATATACATGTATGTCTGACAGATTTTTGATAATTGAATGAATAATTTTGCATGTGATGGCTCCAACGATGAAAGAATGTTTAGAAGTTGTGAAGAGTTCGAAAACTTTACTGAGAGTAAACTCTCTCGTTTTTATCAGCAAGCCGTACACAAGTGGTTATTGTACAAATTGTAGACAACTATACTTACCCTTTTACACACATGTGCCGAAACGCATGCCATTTGCTTGAAGCTATGAGAGATTCAAATCTCTTGTGAAAAACAAACTGTTTAATTCAAGAATTGAGCCAAAGCGAATGAAAAAAAACGGTATTGAATGCTGGATGTAGTACAAGTCAGGAATACATGATCTTTTGTGAATTGCTCTTAATTAGATCAGCCAGTTTAATATTTCCATTTACAGCATGTAGACATTTCTTCCAAAAAAAATAACTTTTATAATTTATATTATATATAATAATTTATTATTCAAATCCAAAGCCGTAGCCTTTTGGTCTTTGGTTTTATCCTTGAAATCGTATGTTTAAAACATTTTCAAGAGTTCCGAAGAGGATAGGGTCTATGTGATAGTCAGACAGGCAGACAGACAGACAGACAGACAGACAGACAGATAGATAGATAGATAGATAGATAGATAGATAGATAGATAGATAGA
>CALSBV010000001.1:770255-793958 GCA_943590825.1 Bovichtus diacanthus | reverse complement strand
AGATAGATAGATAGATAGATAGATAGATAGATAGATAGATAGATAGATAGATAGATAGATAGATAGATAGATAGATAGATAAGTGGGTCCCTGTGTTCCCACTCCAAAGTATTGATAGGAGTGAACCACTTCCTAAAATCGTGCTTTTTTTTTAACACGCTTTAAGGCTTTAAGGAGTTTTTCAGGAGCTCAGCAGTCAGAATATTGGAAGGATCTGACACAGTAAACAGAGCTCAAAGAAATGCTGACACGTCTGACAGGATTGAATCTAAACCCACCAACAAAGCTACAATCAGACCGAACACTGCTCCGAACACACCGGCTTAACGGACAGGTTTTGGCTGCCGCTGCGATCTCCATCATTGTCTGATGATTCATTGTGGTGCTGCGTGTTCCAAACCTAAAAGAAATTTCCATTGAAGGGATACCGTGGTCTAAAAAAGTTTGGGAACCATGATTGGTAGAATATACCCTGGCAACTGAAAGGAGAACATGCAGTGGTTGGGTAGCTTTGTATTGGATTTGGTTTCAGCTCAAGAAGCAGAGAAAATTATTCTCATATAGTAATATTTAATGTTTGGATTGAAAATAGGGTTTAGTTTGGTTAATCGTAATTATTTGAAAGTGAAGAAGATAGAGCTGTTGTTTGGGCCCATGTTGAACCTAGCATCCATTCACATAAACCTGACTTATAGTAGAGGAATTCTGTACCTTCAGCAGAAAAAAAAATGGTTCTCATGCTCTGGCACAAGAGATAGTTTGTTGTGCTACGATTAGTTTTCGTCTCTGCTAATTGCATTACATTCTATTTCCACTGGAGTAAAACCTTACAGTAGGAATCTGCACTGTAATGAAGAAAGACAATTCTATTATGTAGTTAGCTGAAATACAACCTGTGAAACCTTGTGCAGTCTCACACAACAAATCCATTCAATGAAGTTTCTCACCATCAGTCCTGTGGAAACTCTTCTACTGCTCTACTGTGAATAGGCCCTAAACGTCCCTCAAGGAGCTTGCTCTTTTTACACAGAGTTCGATTCCATGCCTCGCGGTGCGCTCCTTCATAACGCCCCTCCCCTTTCTGGTGAGTAAATGTAAAGAGTCCAGTGAACAGTGGCACAGGAGGTCCTCCTCGACACTCTTTGTAGGCTGTCAGGGTTAAGCCTCACTACCTCAAGGGAAAAATATGAGATGATGGGTGAGAGTCAAGTCCAAACACTCGCAGAGGTCGGGGAGAGAGGCGCGAAACATTCCACAAGGCTCAGTTACTTCTGACACAGAGAGAGAGAGATACCTGGGGCCAGAGGGACAGTGATCTACGATCAGTGTCAGCGAGGGAGAGGTAGCACTAAGTAAGTAAGTAAACCTACCTTGACAGCCTTAGTAAACAGTAGAGAATAGAGAGAACATATCAACTAGGAAGGATTTGTGGCTGTATCATGAGAGCTTGATGTGAAACTTTTAGTGCATATTGATTCTGTATTTGTTTTAGTCTTCATTTTTTTGATATAAAGTGATAATAAGGTCAGGATCATTACCTGTGTGGGGTGCTTTTACTCCTATTGATTTGCTGTTGTAAATGTGGTTGGTATGAACAAGGAGTACAGTAAGTCACACAAAGGCACAACAGATACAAAGGCACCACCATTCAGCCACATTCAGCCACACTCACACATCCCTGTTATCCCTGCCTCACTGCAGCCTCTTCCCTCTCTATCAAGAATTTTTTTTTTTTTTCCCACCATTGTCAGAGATGGCTTTATCCCTATAAATGCAAGGACATTGCTTGGCTGTAGGCTCGGCAGTGCAGCACTGAAAGAAAGCCCTTTCGCAGATGATTTCATCTCTCTCCCTCCTGGCAGGGTAGAAATCAAAATCCCTTGTTCGCTGAAAATTATTGCAGGATTACCTTTGTCCCCCTGCGTGGCTGTCAGAGTTAAACCTAGCCAACCTTGATTTATGACCTGTGCGAGAGAGACTACACATGTATTTGTGTTTGCTGTTTTCAATATATGTTATGTCCATCTAAGAGTATGTATCCTAGCCCACCGCTCTCTCCCTCTATCCCACGCCTCATCATCATCTCTTCCTGCCTTTGTCTCCCACGCTCCCTAATGATGACAGGAATGGCCAGGCTCCCAGAGAGCCAGGTTCCCACTTTAATGTCTCCTTGCCTTACTCCCTTGCTCTCGGCTCAGGTTTCTCCCCACCCCTGCCCTCTGATTTACAACGTCCCTGGTGGCTGGCGGGGGAAGAGAGACAGAGCTGGAAAAGGGGAAAGGAGGATTCATTGTTCTCTTTCTCTCTCTCCTGTCTCTTTTTATTTATGACATCTCCAGCCTGACCGGGGACATGGCATGACCCCAGGGAGAACGTGCAGCACGCAATACACTGGTGACGTTGACTCCCGAGGCAGAGCTAGCCGAGTGTTGTGTCTCTCTGGCTGATCACAGGACAATAGCCCCCCTGCCCATCACTCAGAGGGAGTCAGCTGGGTTGAAGTTTGGGTGAATGAGAGCTATCACAGGATTGCACGCAAGGTTGGACCATGAGTGGTGAATAATGGTTATATTTGGGAGTGCAGAGGGGAGTGGGAGGTTTAACGCATTAAGTGTAACAATGAGTGTTGCCGCCGTCATCTGACATCGTCCCTCAGGGAGGTGTCTCATGTTTTGTATTGTTGTCCAGTGTTGTTGATGAAAAACAGCAACCCTGATGCTTCTATAATCACAACCGGACAATGTGAAGGACAGAGAGGGGATCACTCTGACATTTTCTTTTTTACCATCTGTTTGGTCTGTGTTTTTGGGATGTCTTTTCCTGATCTGTTCAACCTACACATTTAACAGTTTCAACACATGTGCAGGGCAGTACTGTAGCACTGGGTTTCACGTGTCTCATGGCTCCCACTATGTTCTGACTGAGCAACTTAACAAATGATTTTGGAATCATTAGAAGTAAGGATTCCAGTCCTGTTTAATTTATTGTTTGGATATGTCATAAGCTGGAGTTGAACAGAGCTAGCTAAGCGTCTAACTAGCAGCTCCATGAAGCTGTACTTAGGCAGTGCTTTGAGCTAAATGCTAACATCAGCATGCTGACATGCTCAAAATGACTATGCAACATGGCAATGTTAACTGTTTACCATGTTCACTTAGTGTAATGTCTTAGTTTGCTCAGCAGTGGCTAGCACTTAAACACAAAGCACTAAACACAAAGCACAGCTGAGGCTGATGTCATTAGTTTTGCAGGTATTTGGTCATACATTTAAGTATGGGACAAATTCCATGTTTGACCTGATGGCTAGATGACAGGTTCATTAAAGTTATAACAATTCGTCCTGATGAGGTCATGCATGTGTGTACCATATGTCATGACAATCCATCTAATAACTGTTGAGACATTTCACTCGAACCGCAATTGTGAAGCTCAGGCTTGCACTAGAGGAAAAAGTCAGGGGATCATCAAAGTGACTAGGATACATCACATGTGGCAATCCATCCAGCAATGGTTGGCACATTTCAGGACCAAAGCGGTGGACAGCTTGACAGAGCACATTGCCATCCCTATAGCCATGGTGCTATCAAGGCGAAAAGCTCTTGTCATGAACAGCTGCCTTGATAGGTATGCCTACGCAGCACAGCAGCTCTGACTCAGCAACTCATGTCAAGACTCGAGTCAACAAAGAGCTAATGCAGGTAATGACCTATTTGCAGTTGTTAAACAGACTGTGTAATAGGTTGTCAAAGCATGAACACCTGTTTGAGTGACTCAGATCAGGTGGACAGGCCAAAGAGCAAAGGCCTGAGACTGTCAGGAAGCAGTTCGTAGAGGTGAGCTAATGTTGCGTGCCGCATTGGAAGTAGCTTAGAATAGCATGCTCAATAAACACAACAACAGATATGAATCAACCTTACAGCTGTGCAGGCAACTGTTGTTATTATTGTTTACACTCCATTGCCTTTTCCTGAGTCCTGTGGCTATGGTCATGACAGTGTATACACATTCATTTATGAGGCACGCTCAGTGAGAAGGTCGACAGGGTGCATCCCATAAACTGGACTTCCAAGGGAGTGGAAACATACTGCACTGATCATTTAGGAAACAAAATAAATGCAGATAAGGATGGATATACGTAGGCTACACCGAGATAGGAATTTGGATGAGGACCTTCCAATTAAATCTTTCCTCAAACTGGTACATAATCAGGACATTTTTCCTGAGAGTGAACAAGACAAGCTCAAGAGAGAAAATTATGAATTTTATCAGGACTTATCAGGAGCATCACATATTTGTTCTTCATCAATAAAACCATGATCTTCAATCAATATTTCACATTGCTTCTTGAATTGTATCAACTTGAAGTGCTTTTTGGGCCTGGGTGACACTTGAAAATCTAATGTCTATAAAGAGTTTTAAAAGAGAAAAACAACTGGAGTTTAAACAAGGCTTGTAGGACACTAAGTGATCATTCCAGTAAGGTCAGTGTGAACAACAGCATATACATCTGCAGACAAAATGGAACACATAAAGATGAAGTAGGAGAGATAAAGATGGTTCTGAATGCCAGTGTGCATCAACCGCAATTTGGATCCTTGTCGTTTCCACATCAGACTGAAGCAGGATGGAATAAAAATGGCAGGGCGAACAAGTCATGAGAGCATCAGTTGCACTCAGGCCGAGTTGTGTGTGCGCAGAGAAGTGTCCCATCAAGTCCAATGTCTGTTTGCTTCATTGGAGGGTCTCCACTGAGAAGATCAGCTGAGTACTTTTGTAATGCTACCATATCATCATCGAATAAATACAGTTAATATGAAGAGAAGTTTTCTGAAATTGATTTCTATGCTTCTCTATTTCCAAATATAAGAACACGACACTTCCCATCACTTCCCATTTCATGGCCGCAGTAACACTGCCTGTTGACACCGGGAGCATTGAAGAACATTGTGAATCGTTCCAAACATTTTCCGGAGGCAGCTGGAGGTAGTTTTGTGCTGCAGTTACAAAAAGTAAATAGAGAATTGTAAATAGAAATAGCAAAAATCTGATCCCCAAACAGTGAACATACGTAACCAGACAGAGCACAAACATAAATAATATGTAGTAGTAGTATGTAATAATTGTATGCTTTGCGTCAAGATGAAAAAGTTTCTTTCATTGTAGCAAATAATTGATTTATCCCAATGCCACCACTCATTTGAAACAATTGAAACAAAGCCTATTTACAATTTTCTAAGTAGTAAATCTTTTTTTTCACTTGGCATTTAGTCATGAATAGTAACAAGTCAAACATCTTAAACCTGCATTGTCAACAAACTTAACTTCCTTTTTTTTGGAAAAGCACCCACCGCTAATGGCAGGCATCATTAGCTTTGTAGAGGGTCATTAGTTTCTGTTTTTTTTCAGCAGAAATGATCCATAATATTGTGATGGTCAGCATGTGAATTCACAGTCTCAAGCCAGAAAAAACATCCCAGCTATGAAATTGGCAAACTAACTGCCAGTGTTTCCTTTCTGAACAGGCGAAGCAGGGCTGGCTCGCCAACTCATTAGGGTATGACTGGCTGTGTCTCCCGAGCTGGCCTCCATTTTGTTATCCAAACCACAGTGTTGAACATGGCTTCTCAGATTGCAAACAATGAGTCAATTATCTGATAACTGATAAAGCCACTTGTGAATTAGCCAAGCCAAAGGTTCACAACCTGGGGGTTGGGAACCCACCCAAGGGTCATGAGATAAATCTGAGGGGTCAATAAATGATTAACAAAGTCACAGGATAAAGAAAATGTGAGATGGAGATCTGCTCACGGCTCACAGACACGTGTAACATGTTGGTGGACACTGATCCATCATTTAACAAGAACAATGCATGTGAAGCACACAGAGACTCATCACGCGACTCTGCAGTTCCCCATAGCTCTGCGGAGCTTTGTTGCAGCTTTCAGCTCATTGTTTCGGTTTTCCTGCTCAAAACTTAACTTTTTTGGTGCACTCTCTCACCACTGCTATAGCGTCACGTTTGGCTGCAGTAGGCAGCTGCCAAGTAACAGATGCCAGACAGACACAGTTAGAGACTAGCTGATACATATAGTAAAGGCATCTGTTTGCTAGCACGGTCGCCATATCAACTTAATATGTCAATTTTGTGTTGACATTGACATACACAGTGCCTGTGTGTGTCTGCTGTTTGCTGCTGAGCAGGTAGTGTGGCGTGGGTTTGAAAAGCTTTCATTCTGAAAACAGCTGCCTGCTGTTGCTGATAATGGCACGATGAGAGCAGTGAGAGTGAACTGATACACTTTAGTGCCAGACAGCTAAACAATGAGCTGAAACTCACTCTAAAGCTCCGTGAAGCCGAGGGGAGCTGCAGACTCAGGTAATAGTTCTCTGTAGGTTCATCACTATCATAGACTCCTTTCATGTTACACATTGTTTCCGTGTTGTCTTGTGAAACATACAATTATTTACCGCCACTAAGCACCATTAGTGAGAAGCAAGTGGGAGTCCTTATACAAACAAAATCTAAAAACTCTACACAAAAAGCCATTGCATTTTCATCACTGTAGGGTACTGCTGGAGAAATACAATTTCCTGAGCTTTGAGAATGTTAGGTTATTTTTAAACTTGTGCTTGGTTTACAAAATTTTTAAAGGTTTGGTCCTTCCTCCACTACGTCACTTTCTGTATACTCGCTCAGTCAGTTCTATAAGATCCTCAAGAATATCCTCTATACGAGATTGTACCATACCATAAAAGCCAGCTTTCAGCATTTATTGTGGTGTCTTTGTTTTGACCTGCTCGGGGACTATAGATGTGAATTACCTTAAAGCTATAATCTGGTATAGTGCATCAAATGGTGACATTTATGTTTGAAACTGTACATGGTACTTAAAAAAATATATATATACGGTATATCATAAAAGAAAAAGAATATATATATATATACATATATACATATATATATGTATATATGTATATATATATATACATATATATATTGGCCAGTAAACAATAGTTTTGAGCAGTAACTATGTGAGAAAAAAAAGCTGAAAAGCAATGTTAACTTTGACCTCACCAACCCAACACTACACACAATAATCAACTATCTTTTCAGAAAAGCATCTATCTATTTAAAGGTGCAATATGTAGTTCCGAGCCACCTTCTCCAAAGAAATAGGGGGCAGTATTTCACCTCTACACCTCTTCATACAATCAGTTATTAAAAAAGCCAACTATAGTACGTTACCTATGTTAATATTTTAGTTGCAGTAGTTTGGCATATTTATTGTATTCTAAGTATTCTAATATATTCTTTATATTGTGTACTGTATTCGACAGCTTCATATCTCTCTTCAAGTGTTGATATATTTTTGCAGCCAAAATTTTATCAAATCAAATGCATTTATCTTGCCAAATATCACAAATGACACATTTGTCTCAGTGGGCTTTACAGACTGTACAGGATACGACCCCCTCTGATGATGATGTGATCAAATATGAAAAAGATGGATCCAGGAGGATGTCAAAAAGGCTTCCAGGTGCCCGCCCCCCAAAAAAAAGGACTGCACCCCACCGGGGGAGGAAAGAGAGGTTGGCAGAGTAGTCACTCAGCAGCCCCAGTCAGTGGGGCGACTTGAGTTCAGCCTGCACGAGCCCCAGCACTCGCAGTGACAGCGGGCTGGTGGACCTGTGTCACGGCAGTTTGCGGTTCCTGCCGCTGTGTCTTAACTCCAGCTAATTGCTAACTGCTATGCCGTTCCACGGGCTGCCGACTGCTGTGACGGAGCAGCTAGCTGTTAGCATGCTAACTTCAGTAGATATCTCTGCAACACAACACACAGACGTCTTTAACATCAACACTGTTACCTCTTCACACTCGGTTCATAATGTTAGTTCATTGTTTTAATGTTTTGAGTTTAAATTCTGGCATATCTTACACATTGTACCTTTAATACACATTAAAAGGGCAATGTGTAAGATATGGCCAGTAGTTTGGTTTAAAACATTTGAAAAAATTAACTAACATTATCAGGCTGGACCTTGATTGGAGTGTTAGCTTGATAAATGATTATCAAAGTGTTAGAAATTCGTAAATAAATAAACTAATCGTTTAATCAACTAATTATTTCACCATAGCAAGCCTAACAAATGTCGGTGAGCTTACCTTCACTTCTAGAGAAAATAATTCGCTGCCACAGACAATTTCACAAGTGTTGTTATTAAAGTTATTTCAGTGACTTTAGATATTGCTGTCATGCTCCTGACTTTAGAGGCTTTATGATAATAATTTCCCCTGTGTTCCTAGACACAGCAAGAGTGCATAATGAAAGCAGGGCTGTAAAATGTCTAAATGAAATGACTTGCTGGTATTTATTCATTCATTGTTATTGATTCAAGACATGCATGTAGCCAAGGTGAGGCCTTGTGAAAGATTTAATAGAGACATCCACTCATGCAATCATCAAGCCAATAGAATGAGCAAAATATTCACTAAATGAAATAAACTGCAAAGGCAGAGATTGGGTTCATGTGTGACAGTCAGATGGTAAACTGTCACATCATGCATCTAATCCGCCTACAACATGGTGAAATAAATTCCATTAATTACAGCCTCACATTCTTCATAGGCTGCAGTACTGACAGAGTGCTTAAGCCAACAGGAGCACGCCTCTGACTGAGCCTCGCTATGCTCAGCCCAATTATATGAAGCTCGTAAATAACATAAACAATGGTGTAGTACTCCCTACAGGCATTGTATTAATCATCCCAAAGATGCCAGGGAACCAAGGCAACAGCACACACACACACACATACACACACGCACACACACACACACACACACACACACACACACACACACACAAACACAGACACACACGGACAGGTAGAGCACACAAGTGGTTCATGGAGATAAAAGTGAAAAAAATATGATAAATTATTACTGAACACATGCAAGTATGTGTGTGATGATTATCACTTGATTACACATTTAGGTGATGTGCTGTCATATCGGGTCCCAAGTGACGAAAAAAAATATACATAAATCTTATTGTAGCCTAAAACTACAATACCCATGCATGATGTTTAATAGTCTAAATGTTAACATTGATGCTATACGACTAAATATATATATCCGACCCCCCTCACTCAGTGAGTGGGGGCTGAATCGATTCTTCTCCCAGAATATCTAATGAGTCGTTTGGGATTGAAGTTGTCTTGAGCCTGTGTACAGTGGCTAGTTCTTGTAGCTTTGTTAGTCTCCCCAAGGCCAATGCTTACTCACAGCCGAGCCCAAACACATTGCATATTGAAACCTTGTACTTTCTCAAGGCTCCTTGGATGAATTGGCTGAGGCTTATGCATACAGATTGCAGTTATTTTAATTGGCTGTTGTTTTCCAAAAAAAGATTATGAGGGATTTCTATAAAAAATAGACGAGGAGAGACACACATACACGTGTGATACGCGCACAAACACACACACACACACACACACACACACACACACACATCCTTTGACAGCAGCAAAGGGAATGTGCCTGTGGCCAGATGGCCCCAGATGGCCCTCCGCGGCCCTGGGCCCTCTGCTCTCACATGAGTGGCATGTAAACACGTTCACATCATTCACTCCTGACTCATTACATACAGCCTCACTTTTATGATTTTTCTTGGCTGCTTAATTCGCCGCACCACTCGCTTTAAATCTGTGTATGACTGCAATTAAATTTTAATATACTGCCTCCGCTGTGACCTTGAGGCAGAGTCTGTCCCTCGTCAGCTTTAAAAAGGGAAATTAGCAAAAATGTATTGTTAATTATGGATATAGGGAGAGTGGCAGGCTTTGTTTGGGTGAGGTTACGGGGTACAAGAAGTTATTTGAAGCTGCATAATCACAAATCATGAATGCCTACCCAGCTACAACTCGACTGCCAAACTCCTTCCTCAACCGACTTGCTCTGATCCAGCACCCAGTACATTGGCAGGTTCACAGGAGTACTACCGAATAAACAAAGGATGGATCCTGCAGCCAACTGTGAATCATCACATTTCAGCTTCATAGCTTCATCATTGTCAGACATCTGTTTCTCCCTTAATTGCTCTATGAAGTTCAATAAGCATATTTCCCATTTATATACAATCACAGGTAAACTGTTTTGCATCGGAATACATTGCAGTGTCAGCAGAAGTTTGCCAAGACAAGTGGAGTGTCATGTCAATGCTCCAATTAAAATGACGTGGTTAGCAAGCACATTTCAGTGAAGAGAATTGCAGTAAACTGCCTGGTTAAACTTGTGAATGTCAGTTAAACTGCATTAGTGACGCCCTGCTATTAAGATCTTGCTCATTAAACTGAGCTATTCATCCATTTCACGTCTATTGTGCTCCGAAATCTGCTGTAGATGTATAAAGATCTATAATCAAGCAGTATAAAAATAAGTTTTAATTGAATCAACACAGCACAGACAATATGTCACAGTGACCGGGCCTACTGCAGAACAGGGGGGGTGTTTGCACACGTATTTGCCAAGTATAGACGTGTGTGTGTGTGTGCATAGAGTATCTGTTTGCGGAGCAGATTCTACACATAACCCTAAGACACCCCACTCTGCATGCATGTGCACACACAAAGACACACACACACACACACACACATGTCGTCACTCTGGGCTGCCTCTTATGCTCCCATGAGGAGGGTCTATTGATCAGATGAATCTCACTAATTAGGCTTGAACTGAGTATGGATGAGAAAGAGTGACGCTGGGGGAAGGACAGGAAGGGAGAAAGGAAAAGACATGAACAACATCAAATCTGAAGAGGCAGTTTGACTTGTTGCTCTGCGATGGATTGGGACACGACAACGCAAGCGAGTAAACAACAAAGGGATGCACACCAGCGGAGAGACTAGAGGAGGGAGGAGAGAGAACGACGGAGGAGAACACATGGGAGAAAAGAGTCGTGAACAAACGTTTGAACTGACGAAGATCACAATGTAGAGGGCAAAGTAGAGAGACAGAAATACGTTTGGGGTATGGATCTGAATTTACAACACAGGCTCTCAGATGATCATATCCCAGAATGCTTTGCGCCAGTTTATGGAAGAGGAAAGAAACAAAGGCTGAGGGTGGTTTGATTCCAATCCCCCTTCGAGCATTTCAACCCTCCAGGGATTCAATTAAAAGATGCAATTATCTTTTCCCCAACACCTCCCCTTTGTTTTCCCCCTACAACTGTACCTCCACCACTTATTTCACTACTAGCTGGAGGTATGATGTGTGGTTGCCCTGCGTCGTCTCAGCATGAAGCACGAACATAATATATGCCGAGGGGTGAACGCTTTTATCCGAAGCAGGACACATCTCCATGAGTGCATTTTCAGTATGGGGCACTGTTTGGAATAATTGCACCTGTGCATTTTTTTTCAGCTGCAAAAAAAAACACAACAGTCACCAGCAGACTGAAGCGTCCCAGCCTCCCTGTGCACTGATTCAACATGTTTGCATTCAAACATTTTCACTTGTTGAGGATTTTAGGTATGAAAGCATTTGATCAATGTGATTTAAATTGGAAATAATTCTTGAAATGATCACATACGAAATATCATATTTCAGGCTTTTTCCGGAGAATTCCTAATTTCAAACTTAAACTAATATACTTATAAACACAAAAAATGTTAATACAGCGCTGCAAGAAAAATAAAAAGACACTGCGAGAACAATGTCCCATGGAGACAGACGAGAGAATATTATACAGTAGAGTCATGTTAGCGACTTACACAAAGTCCATGAGGCAGCTGTTTCATAGCAACTACTACCTGTATAAATTGCCAAAAAAAAAAAAAGAAAGAAAAATAGGCCCATTGTATTAGCATTCTCTATGTATTTTTCTATGTTCTAGCTCTTATTGATGGAGGAGTCATCTGCAAATCTGCAAATACACAGGAAAAGTCTGTTTATAATGAAACTCTAGGATGTGCACGATGTAAACATACTAGGTGTGACCACCGATGAACAGAAAGCATACCACTTAATTACCCTCAGTATCTTTATTGTAAAGAATATAGTCAGTATTACTAATCTTATCTTAAAACCTTTCCCACTATGAATCAGTGATGTATTACTGATGCGAAGCCTGGATCTTCTGCGGTGATAATACATCAGAACAGGGACAGTTTAGGGGTAACAATATATAAATAAAGTTCTGTCTTATCTTATCTTAAACAGGGTTGTGGTGGTTAAAGAGATATCTAATAACCTGAGAACCTGTGCTCAACCCTTGTGTCAGCAAACCACCCCACTGCAGTGACCTCGAGCTCACCCCCCTGTTCTGCAGTGTCATAATGTCTGAGCTGTGTTGACTCAATTTAAACGTATTTTTATACTGCTTAATTATAGATCTTTATACATCTACAGCGGATTTCAGGGGATAATAGATGTAAAATGGATGGAAAGCTCAGTTAAATGAGAAACATTTTAATAGTGGGGCATCACTAATGTAGTTTAAGTAATATTCACAAGTTTAACAAGGCAGTTACTGCAAGTTTCTTCCCTTAAATTAGTTTGTTAACCACATAATTTTAATTCTAGCATTTACATGATGATCCAGTTATCTTTCTTAAAATGTCTTATGGCCTCAATCTCGAATCCCCAGTCTGGATTGCTCCTAATCAATATAAAACCAGATTCTTTATGCATACAACGTGAAAGGCTTTTTCTGTGCCCATTGTCTATAAATATGAGTTTCTCTCTGAGGAAATTCAAATGTCTTTTGATCCCATCAGGCGACACCTCAATCAGCTCCTGCTGTCATATGCAACAGCAAGGGATTGTGCCTTCTTATTCCAGTTTCTGTCACCAATTCAATTCACTCCTTTTCAGCTTATTGTTCAAAACATTATCAGGAAAAGAAATCAAGATAATTAACAAAAAAATAACAAAATCAACGTCCGCCAAAATAAGTCAACTACGGCAGGGGGGCGACTGTTGAGACAGGATGGAGATGTTCCGAGACGCAGTGGTTGAGCTCATCAAGCGGCCCATTTTCCCACAGTCTGTACACTCCAACCAAATCTAATAAAGCTCGGCAAAACGCTCTGCAGTACATCAGAGAGCTGTCTCACAAAGCTCTTCCCTTCATCGCCTCCGCTCTTATCGGTCTAAAATTGCAAAGGCACATTGCCTGAAGTGCTTTGGAATATGGAAGGCTAGTGCGGTAAAAATGTGTTAATTACGTGGGTGTGGAAAGTAAGTATTTGAGTATCATTTGTCTGGAAATGTGGGAAACTGAAGAACTCAGTGGCATGAAAGGCCACAGATGTGATTGTAAAGTAGAAAAAGCCTCATCTGATGTTCAGAGCTTTGTTTTCTCTGCTGTTCAAATGACTCACTTTGCTGAAATGAACCCAATCTGCACTCCAATTAATGCATGCAGAAACATATTGTACCGATTCTGAAACGCACAGCAGTGTGGCACTCAAAACATCATTTTTAGAGATGCCATTGCATGGAGTCATTGATTATTTTATCCAGTCAAAACATGTTTCTTCATGTGCAAAATGTAATACAGCTCAAACAGTGCAACGCTTTTTTTTTTTCAAGACAGAGATCTCTCTTTTATCTTTTGATGGAAATTAATGTTGTGGTACAGCTCAACTTGTAAATTATTCAAGCTGATGGGCAAGTACCCCGTCACATTTTACATTCTCATTTTTCAAACAGACAGAGGTCCAAGTTGTTTCTTTTTTTTTTTTTGATAAACACTTTGAGAGGAGCAGACTGGTGTTATGACATCTCCGTCTCATCGAGTATGTTCGTCTCCTCGCATCAACCCCTGCTGTTTACAACCCATTTCCATGTTGGTGCTTGTTATTATGCTCCTGTGTTTACCACTCAGTTCCAGTATGCAAATGCAGTTCAGACACGTATCTGAAGGCCAGTTTAGATTAGCGAGTTAAATAAAACTCTTTCAGAATAGGGAAGAGAAAAATCTCCTACTACTACAACTAACAGCACAGATGGTGGTGTTTTTGTTTGCTGGAGTTTGAAAGTGTGTAGAGTGAAGAGGGTCAGAATGTAACAGGTAGCAGGTACTGCATTAATCTAGAACAGCTCAGAGATGAGCACGCTGATGTTGGAATAGAAGCACAGACAGAACATAATCATTTCAGCGGGATTTGGTTCACTTTGTCTATTTTCTGGTCAGCATGGAAACCTATCGACAGATTTTAGTGAAATAAGTAGGGCCACACAAGAAACACGTGATTAGTTTTTGGTGTGGACAAAGGCCTTTTTTAATGATCCCTCAACAATACGGGATAGAGCATTTTTGAACAATCTTTTTTCTATTTTTCTACTACTGCACTAATAAACCTTGACCGCCAGTAAAGTCTGCTGCTGCACTTACACTTATTCTCTTTTTACTGCAACATACACCCAGTTGCCAGTGTATTAGGTAAACCTAGCTTGGACTAATGCAGTGTGAACAACAGGCCTGCAGTAACTCCTTCTTCATGAGGGTGATGATGTTCTAATGTTCAGAGAGAGGAATGCTCCCTTCACTGGTTACCAGTAGCTGCTTGAATCTGCTTCCAGACTCTGGTGCTAGCCTACCGTGCTGTGAATGGATCAGGCTCTCTCTACATCCAGGCCACGGTCCAACCACACACCCCAGCTCGCTCACTTCACTCTGCATCGACCCTCAAATAAACCCGTCTGTTTGCTATGCTGGCTCTGAAACAAGCTCCTCATTGATGTCAGGTCAGCAGGAAGTCTTCACACCTTCCGTCGCAGACTGAAAACCCAGCTGTTTCCACTGCATAATAATAATAATTATGTTCTTTGTATGTTGCAGTTAAATTGGTTTGGCTTATTTGAAGCTAATAGTTGAATTGTTATTCTATTGTTTCTGTATGTTGCTCTTATATTGGTTTGGGTCATTTGAAGCTGATGTACTTGCAAGATTCTTGCTGTTCGGAGTTTGTGTCCTCATGATTGTTTGCACTTATTGTAAGTCGCTTTGGACAAAAGCGTCTGCTAAATGAACGGTAATGTAACGTAAAGTAATGATCATTACACATTTAAATTGAAAGAATTGCACATCTTTGTCAGAGGTAAGAACTTGCTTCGTGCTTTCTAGTTGGCATGTTTGTTTTACAATTATCACAAAAAAGTTTGTTTTAAGCTGTGAAACAGAAGCTAAACCACTAACAGGGAAATAACAACGTGTAGGAGAGGGAAATATGTCTTCTTCATCTTCAATAAGTTTCACAGAAACAAAATTCAAATGTGTTGTCCATAATTTGTTCTGACAGAATTGCAGCAGCCATCTTTATTTTGCCTGTTTGTAACTGTCCGAGCGGCAGAACAGTAGGCCATGTTCCCCCTGCCGTAATCAGCTGTTCGTTTCAGGTTATCTTTCTGTGTGCACCCAGGTAGAGGAGATAAAAGGCATCGTGGGGGAGAAATAAAAGGAAATGGTTGTAGTTACAAGATTCAAAGGCAAATGCAAGACATGCTGCTGTATGTGTATCAAGAACAGACAGCACTGGGTGAGCAGCTTTGAACCCTGGGACACATTACTGTAAGTGTGTGTGTGTGTGTGTGTGTGTGTGTTTGTGTGTGCGTGTAGTACAGCAGACAAAAAAAAGGGGGGACCTCAGGAACTGTCCTCCCTCCAGCCTTCATGCAACATTGATTGCTTCTATTGATCGTGTCTGTCCTTCAACACGAGGGAGACAGCTCACACAAAACACCCCAACACACAGAACGCCTCCCTCTCACACACACAACGACACACACACACACACCGTACAACACAACACCCTTGTGTGACAGCCATGTCACAGACAAACAGGAGCAAATAAATGAAGGCAAAGCTCTTGTTTGTCTCACAAGCAAATCTCTCCCTTTGCGTCCGTCCCTTCCCCTCCCTCCATTCCTGCAGGTAACAATGTGTACCGAGGTCAAACAACAAAGAGTCATGGCTTCCTAGGTTTCATTTGTGTGAGGACAAGGTGGAAATCTCTTCAGTTTCAATTGCATCAGCCGTCAGGCTGCTTTCTATTAATGAAAAGCCAGCAGATGACCTTGTATGGCCAGCAACCAAGAAAGAAGGCATTAATATTTCATGCTTACAGGGCCTCCTCTTCTGCTGTCTGTCCGTCTCTCCTGAAGGGGGTGAAGAGTGACTGGACCAGACCAAGGTGCTGTGCTCACATCCTTTTACTATTCGGGTGAATATAGATTTTTTTTAAATGGAGCTTCTAAACTCTATATGTGTTTGTCTGTGTAGTATCTGTGTACACAAAATAAACACAGTAAAATATTAGATTAAAATCAGCACATTTTCAAATATGCACCAGAACTGATGAAACAAAGCTCAGCAGATTAACCAGCGACAAGAGCAGCCCATCGATTCCATCAATCTATATAATCTTATGCAATGCAATGTATAAGAACTGATATCCCTGGATGTGATGCCAATTCTTTTTTTCTGTTCACAGTACCCATGTTCATGCAGGTGATGGAACAAAGGCATAAAACACACAAAGCTGGCATATGTGAGATAACACGCTGCTATACACAGAGCTGCTGTTTATGTCAGTCAATTACCAAAATCAGGTTGTAGTTGTATTTAATTGAAATTGAACCATTAAAAATGCAAAGCCTAGCCAAATGACTTCCCAGCAAGATGTCCGGAGGGGGGGGGGGCGTCTGTACGGTAACACTTCACAGGCATTTTAAAGGATGACCTTCGGGAAAGAATTCAATTTAGCAGCAAACCAGTTGGAAATGGGCATATCCAGATGTAGCCACCTTGATTTGATTTCATTGCCTTAATTGGATTTCATGTACTGTGCAGCAATAGCCATAAAACAAGAGGCCTGGACTTCACAGCGGCTGCGCGTGGATCGCCATCACAGCTCTAGGATGATATTAAAGCAATATGAGCTGAGAATGTTAATGAAGAGAGCCGTTGTCACACAAGGCCCGTCGGTATGCTTGCCAATTATGAAGCATTATTGCAAGTGTGGGGAGGCTACTTCCTGAATTTATTTCTTTATTTAGACACTCAAGGACTGATGGCAGATTGCAAGGAATCTTCAAGTGGTGGGTCTGTTTTTCTTTCATTTTCACCTTATTTACAAAGTTCCTTCCTGTCATCCGATTCACCGATTGTGTGAGGACCCTTACCTTTGTATTACAAGCGTATTAAGGTTGTAGCTCTCACACAGCAATCAGAATTAAAATGTCAAACTGTACGTATAGTGGTGAATGTTTGCAATTATGTTCTGCCATATGCTGTGTGCTGTGGTTGCGTATGGAAATGAGAGTTGAATGGCTGATCGCTGAGATACTGCCTACACATAGAGATCAGTACTGTGGTAAGTGGTAGCACAGGGTCCCAGCCAAATGAGACTAGGTTCAATTCCATAACGTTTGTAAAAATGAACAAGTACATAAAAAAAATATATATATATATATTATTTAACTTTTTTGTTTATTGTAACTAATATTGTGCAGTGTGATTTGGATGTGTAAAATATAAAATTAAAGGATATGTTTTTTTTCAAATGTGTCTTAATACAACTCTCTATTTCCAGAAATGCAATAATACAATGTAAATGTACAATGTAAGCCCACATGTACATATACATACACATAGACTTTTGGTGAATAACTGGCCCTGAGAAACATCACATCCTGAGGTGGTTCTAATGGAAGCAACGGAATAAGATAAACTTTAGAATGTAATTTTACAAAGAATGAGGTCTGTGGGTGTCATCGTCCATCTCTTACGTAGTACGAAGAGATCTCTGCTGAGCCAGTAGGGACAGGAGGAGTGTTTACAGCAAATAACTGAATTAATTGTACATATGGACGTGTGATTTTTGTATTCTGTCTCTCTCTCTCCCTCCCTCTCTCCCTCTCCCTCTCTCTCTGTCTGTCTCTCTCTTTCTCCCTCTCTCTCCCTCTCTGTCTCTCTCTCGCCCTCCCTCTCTCTCTTTCTCCCTCGCTCTCTCTCTTTCTCCCTCTCTCCCTCTCTCTCTCTCCCTCTCTCTCTCTCTCTGTCTATCTCTCTCTTTCTCCCTCTCTCTCCCTCTCTGGGAAGATCACCAGGCAGCAGGATATGCAGCTATGAGGGCAAGAGAGAGATGGTGAAAAAATAAATGTGTTGAGAGAGCTGTGAGGTTGACCCAGACAGCACTGCTGTTTTTAATTCAAGATGATTTCCTCCAGTTTTACGTGACTCTGGCCACTGATGGAGATAGTAACCCCTGCTAGCCTCATTAGCCGGCTCCAGCTGCTTTGGTGACATGCAATTCATCCATTCCCAGCGTCCCTCCAAACTAACGTCACTTCAAATAGTCCAATCTTGGCTTAATAGAGGCTTTCTTCCAACACAGGCATCAATACAACTGCTATGTGTGTTTCTCTGTATGTACACGTACATTTGTTTTCCTTACTTTTTTACCTCACACCCGCTCCCACCCTCACCTCCACCAGCAGCAATATGGCCGCTGCTGAACAAAGAGATGGTCTTCCATTAATGTAATTGGGCAATTTAGCTGCAGCTGAGGGCGGCTTTATACAAGTGGCTTTTCATGAATAACAAATTAGCTGTTACCTGGTGACTGCAGGTCCAACAAGTGGGTCTGTCTACAGCCGAAAAACTGCCACTTTTCAACTATTTAATTTGAATAGAAATTTGCTGTTTTACTTTTCCAATATGTACATGGAGTATTTAAGTAGCACCATGTGTACTATACAATTTGCATTTCAAATTGGTTGTAAAACACAAAGGCAGACTTTTATGACTAAATATAGCACAGTATAATTTTTTTTAAAGATTTTTTTTGGGGCTTTTTATGCCATTATAAATGTTAAACATGTAGTTGCAAGCCACCTGCTCCACCTCTACTACTGGCTCCATACAATCTAAATTCAATAATCATCAGAACCATCAGTTATTAAAAAACAACTATAGTATGTTAACCTGTTTATATTTTAGTTGTAGTAGTTTGTCATATTTATTGTATTCCTTATACTGTCTGAGCGGTAGAGACGAGAAAACGACTCGGGTCTTTGTTTCGTCCTCTGCGCCGACACAGTACTGCTTCCTGGGAGGGGGTCTAACCTGAGTACAGTACGGTAATAGAAAGTTTGACGATCCGGCGGGGAGCCGGCTAAATCAGTGCTATCTGCTAGCTGCAGAAACTATCAGAACGTGCAGGGATCATGATGTGATGTAGATGAGTCCTGAGTCTGAGTCAGGTCAGCTGCACTTCTTCTCCTTCTGTACTGAGGCAGACTGCAGCTACACTGACTCACTATCACCTCTAGAGGAACAAGTGGTATTACACACTGGACGGCACATCCAGTTAGACAAATATTTGCATTATTCTCTAACCTGTGTGAATTAGTAAGAACAGATAAAGGGTGTCTTAATGTCATCTCTTTTAAGTGTTCTAGATTAATTCTTTTTAGATTGACATTATTTTTACAACGATGAAAATTCAGTTTTTTACTAGTCAGTTATTCCAGTGGAATAAATATACATGAAAACTCATGTATTATTCCCAAAGCTCACCCATGTCTGATACATGCTGGTCGTCCTCAAAAAATCTCAACAGTCAATAATAGAAGAGGGACAATGTTTGAACACATTTATTCTGGTTTCGTCTGCAGTTAGTTTTTATATTGTGTGTGACCTGTGTGTGTATTCCTGCAGTGCCAGCTGATGAGCTGCCACCAAAAAGGAATGACCTTTCCACACCTCTCCTTTGGCCATCCTGTGCGAAATTTGTTCAGCGTTATATATCAAATGTGGCTTTGCTGATGCTACTTTGCGTTATTTCTTTCCGCATTATTAGTAGACAGGTAGATCCAATAGATTCCTATTCTGTTGTCTGTGTCATGTTCTTCTGTCTCAGATAATATATTTTGTCACCCTATCCTTAATATGGTTGGTACACAAGCCCTAAAGAGATAGTCTTCAGCATCATCTTCAGTCGATCCTGGCTCAGCTGGCAGATGAATCAGGATCATTTGTTTTTTCGAAGTGTAGCCGTCTTGTCTACGCAGCATCCTGACTCTTGTGCTTTGAGATCACCTGGCACCTGGATGGCTAATAGTATAATTAAATAGGAGCACATATGGCTGCACGGACGAGAAAACACGTCATAGTCTTTGCATCCATCACCCATCAAATATTTAATTTATTTCATTTACACACAGATAGAAAGGGTGACAGGATAGGAGGAGAACGAAGAGGAGAACAAGACAGACTTTGATTGAGTGTCTATCAGGTCCAGTCCCGTTAGTTAGATGTTTTGTGTTTGTACTTCCTGTTTTATTTTGTTAACTGTATGTTCACTCTTGTGTCTGTTTCTAGTTCCTGTTCCCAGCTGTCTCCACTCTGTTCGTTAGTGTCTCCACCTGTGTCTTGTTATCCCCTCCCACTTCCTGGTGTATATAGTCTGTGTGTTGTTTGTCCCTTGTTGCCAGTTCGTCTTCGTTCTTCATGTCAAGAGTTCCAGCATTGATCCCGTTTCCCGTGTTCCTGATTCCCCGGCTTCTTCGACCTTGTTTCCGTGACCTGACTCCGATTTCGCCTGCTCCTTTCCTGTTGTTCTGCTACACTGAGGACATATCTGTGCATCGACCTAGTTTCTGTGACCCGACTCTGCTTTTGGATTTCCCTGCATGTTTGTTTGTCTACTTTACCCAGTAAAGTACATTACTATCATCACTGTTCTGTCTCTGAGTCGTGCTATTGAGTCCCTCTCTCCCTGGGTACTGGTCGTACCGTTACAGTGTCTCAAAGAGAGATTGATCTATGTGCTCAGTTCCCGAAGAATCCAAGAGGCTGCAATGCAGGAGAATCAAGCTGCTCGAGTCATGCTAATGTCATTTGGTGTTGGTATGTAATAGATTATCTGTACTCATATTTTTTGCAGGGCAGACACTTTTATATATATCTAATTCAATATTCCAGCTGAACTTTCAGTAAATTGTGGGGTGAAATTATTTTTCAGCAAGTTCTAATTCACTAGTCCTGCCACCAGTCCAAAGCCAAAAACGGGCAAGTTCCAAGTCAAGTCTTAAAGATGCTCACAATCCTTTATGAGAAACAGTAGCTTAAAAGATTATACACATTAGTGTGTTTACAGATCTTGGGGAGGCCTACTGCATATTTGAAGTTGTATAAAGCCTGCAGTGTCTCCAGAGCCGTGTGAGGTCTGATAAATTGCTTCAACTGATGTTACTTGAGACAAACTAAAAACTGCCCACTAATTCATGATTTTGCCTGGAAATATTTTGAGTTTCCCGTGAGCCTCCTCAGGTTTGTAGGCTTCCAGGTGGCTGGCGAGAGTTGGCAGTATGCTTCTTTCCCCCAACGCTTATCAGTTAAAAAGGATTCCAAAGGTGATGCCTTTTTATAGTTGGAAACAACTAAGTGTCCATAGAAACGTCTTATATGTATGTCTCACATATGCCTCTTATGTTCCATGTTTACGTATGTTGAGACTTGAGTCTGACTCAGAGAAGTCAATGTGTATGTTTCAACTCATCCACATTCAAACCAGGTCATGAGCACTGAAATGAAAACATGCTGATGTCCTAAAATCTATAGTGGGGGACATACACTGGATAACTTTGTACTAATTAACAGTATTAACATCCTAATTATAGACAAAAACAAATCATGAAACACTTTCATACAAATCGTTGACCCCAACCCCTCACATACTATCATACTATTCATACTGAATATGAATATGTATGAGGTAAGCCTCAGTATGTGGTGTGCTCTGACTGCACAGTATGTGGATTTTGTGTATGCGAGAAATGCCCACACGTGTACTAGATTAGCAAGAATCGAGTGGAGTCTGCGACGTGAGCTTACTGGACATACATTGCAGCTCTTCAGACTTACCAATTTTTGAATAAAAAAATGTTTATCAAATCATCTAATTAATTCATATGCTGGATACAATTATTACAAATGATTGCAAGTGACGTTAAGAGACAGTTAAAAGGAGAAGCGCAGGAGCTTACATGTGTAATGTACTGTAAAGAAAAACTTCATTTAATACAATATTTAATCATTTTAATTTGCCTTAAAATAGTACTCGAAAATCAACAATAAGCCTTTCTTGTGCTATAGATTTCTATGGTTCATGTAATTTAATATCTGATAACTTATATTATATATAATTGGGCGTCATGCTAACAGATTGACATTGATAAGAGCATATTTTAAAGTGCGTATCTTATTTGACCTACACAGTGCTGTTTAAACTACAATGAGACAGTCACTGAGGCTCTATTGACTTCTTATCTAATCTCACCATATCTCCACCCAAACAAAACCCCTTTGCTCAAATACACTGTTACTGGCTTTTTAACATGGCGACTAACGGTGCAATTCTAAATGTGTGTTAGGGTAAGATTTATATATTGAGGAAATATCTCTTCAAGGCTCAAACATTACATTCAAATGAAATCCCCTTCTTAACGTCTACCACCAAAACTGTGTACACTAAATGTATTTACTCTCATATTCAGTCAGAAAATTGAGGGAAATAATTCCACTTTTCTCCAAACCTTCAAGGATCCAATACTTTATTTGCGGTACAAATTGGTTTGCATTATTGGCCAATTTTTCACCTGATTTGTGAAAAATACAGACTCTAACTTGTTAAAATGGATATGTAGGCCAGATGGAATTACAATTAATTTCCTGAAATGGATGGAAATGAAAGTGAAGTGACCCCTGCCCAGCCGTAACTGGGACCCAGACAGCAATGAAGAAAAGAGATGAGAAAGAGTGAAAGGGAGTCACAGGGGGAGGGGTGACAGAGGGTGACCCCGAGTTTGCACTGGCCCATGCTGTATATAGTGCATGTCTTGCCTTGTTAGATTAGGTCTATCATTTCATTTAAAGAAGTCAAAGCATGGTGCTGTATGGCTGTGGATCCCGGCCAGATGGACAAACACATAGCCTGAGCATTGTCATTCAGATGCAGCGTGTTCCGTGTCACTCTTCATAAAGCACAGGGGTATGAACTCTCGAGCTTTAATGGGCCAATATGGAGATTTGTATCATCTGTTACTTTGTGTTTGCTCAACTTTATACCATGTTTTCCAAAAGAGTGTTGGGTTATCATTCTTACATTTTAGACAAATGATTAAGTCTATTACCTATAGACCTAATCATTTACAACACTACCTCCGGGAAAATTCTGTTTGCCTAAACAGAACCATAGAAAATGTTAATAATGCGTGAGCTGCGACAAGTGGATATTGCATTAAGGACACACATGAAACGTATGTTTTCATCTATTTCTCATGTGGATTTTCCAAAAGTATTGCTTTAGAAAAATTCACTTTTCTTTTGTCTTGCTTGAGCACTCAGCTCGGCTGTATTCTGAGCACGCGGTCCTTCCTGTCCACTGAAGCCAGGCTGGAAGACCAGCAGACACTGTAGGCAGTAGGTGATCTGAGGTGTGTGTGTGTGTGTGTGTGTGTGTGCGTGTGTGTGTGTGTGTCTGAGCTATTATTGGCACACATTATCGACTACCCCTTGTTAAATATAGAACCCCGGTTTTGGAAAAAACATGGTGGAAAACATCAATTTGCCTGACTATCACTTCCACTGAACCTGAATCAAATTGCCCACTGGCTGCACACACACACACACA